>OX424574.1:72015893-72033393 GCA_949152435.1 Gastracanthus pulcherrimus
AAGTAAATCACTTGCGTGAAAATGAATCCGTGAAACCAGAGCATAGACCAAGTTTAAGAATTATATTCTCTCTTACACGACTGTCGCAGTCCCTTTGTATCTGAGATGAGTAAGGACATCAAAATTTGCGGCTGGGCCATTTCTTCTCGAGAGTGCCCCATCATTTTAAGTATAGCTCTGCCAAGGCTTATAAATTAATAACTTCTACTTGACTACCCTTTCAGTGATAATGGGCACAGTAGTAAGGGCAGATCTAGCAAACATGGAAAAAGCTAATTATAATGAAATTTTTAAAATTGAATCGTCATCAATTTTGAACGCTACCTGGGTTGGCATATGTGCAATCATATGTGGCGCAGGAGTGAGTAGACGATGACGTTAAGCGTAAGAGCGTAAGAGCGCTAGTTAAATTTCATATTAACCCACTGTGAATTTCGCAGACTTGCACGATTCTTTGCGCAAGGGTTTTTTAAGCACACACATATAACTATAATTTTAGTCGGACAGTTTGTGAAAAGTATAAAAATGAAAATACGAGTATTTTAAAAAATTTAATGGATGCATGCGAGAAGCAGCATGGTTAGTGAAAAAAAATTAAAGAAAAATTTTTATTTATAAAAATGTTTAGTAAAATTAAATTATTTAGCTTTTAATAGATTATTTGCTATATATTAGTGACGACAAAGATGCTATTTTTTACAAAGACACAGCACGCGATGAATGGAGTGATCATGCGGTAATAGGTACGGGTAGCCCTTCCAATGCATCGGATGAAGAAGACGAAGAGGGGGAGCTCGAGCAGCAGCAGCAGCACGCTACATGCAGCATTTCTGAATCTTCCCAGTCAAGTGACCAATTGGTAGTGGGGAAGGTGTACGTGTAGAATAGGAAGGGTATGAGGAGGAACGGCAGCAACACCAGCCATCTTCTCATCAACATCATATAATCATTGACTCCGACAATGGAGATGATAATGGAAAAAATGTAGAATCTGCAAAAAATTTAAATGCAGAACAGAATGAAAATGTCAACATCAGTAGCAGCGACGATATGCTGTACAAAGATTGCAATTTGGTCAAATAATTGCACAAAATTATCGAGAGTCTAGAATTGCTGTCCTGCGGCTTTTCGCAAGTGAGACCCCGTCTACGAACGACAGCAATGACAGCGACAATAAGTGATAGCGAAGCCGCCCGGCAGTATCGAATTCATGCGCTGACAGCTTTTTTACATGTGTCGTCCATATACAAGGAAAATAATACTTCATCGTTGTCAGTGAGGATGGGCGGAGAACGATATATCATGCTTTTGACCAACGCTCTCCTGTATGGAAAAAACTCTCAAGTTGAGTGTTTTTTTCGTACCCTCAACTGAATTTTATATTGTATAAGTCTAATAATCTACCAAATTTTAGTTGAAGGTACGAAATAGCACTCAATTTGAGAGGGTTTTTTTCATATAGGAGTCCATTGTATCGTCGAGTAAATAAATGTAAGTTTAAAACTAAAACTAAAATTAAAATTTTTTTTTTTCATTTATATATATATTTTTGAATCATTCGAAGAAGATTAAATAATTCAGAGGAAATATGAGAAGCATTATCTAATCCAAATTATTTGATGGTTTATCTGCAACGAGTTATGGATGAACCTCGCGCAATTCAAATTAGATGGTTTCACGATATAGCCAAAGACGAAAGTTCTGCTCCGTATCCGGAGACTAATTTGACAGATCTTTTTGAACGCGCTCGCGAAAGTTTAAACGGCTCTTCAGAACAATGACTTTATTGAAAAAGAAATAGATTCAATGATTTATCAGACGATATTTCTTCGAGTCCAGAAATACCTTCATCACCCTGTTCTACAGGCTCCTTATGGCCTTCTTTTCTACCATCGCCGGAGCCTACATATTCACCACAGGAGCTGAAGCAGCAAGCATCCAGCAGCAAACTACGGAGCGTACAGGGATCTATGTGTCATCGAGCAGCAAACGAGCCAACGAGAGAGCGAGCGAGAGAATGATCCGATACAAGTAGTCGCCGGATCTACCGCGGCAACGGCGGGGGATATAGATCAAGATGCGTACAATATATGACCGTCGGGTAATAAGTTCGTTATAGCTGAAGACAGCGAACAATATGTATGAAAGTTTAAGGTGACAGGTAAACAATTTCTACTTCGTGAAAAAGATCCACCGTCAGAACGTATAAATTCTGTTATTTGATTATTGGTGGTTATGTACGACATTCATGTTTATTTATGCTCACTAGCTTCGTCCGAAAATGATTTGATAGAGATAAGTGTGAGGAGTGAATATTTTGCACACGGTGCCGCTGGCCTGTCGCTCAGACCTGTCGAGAATTTTATTACCGAAGACTTGTGGGAATTGACCAGTAATTTGACACAAAGTAACGAGGATTTTCAAATTGATAATACTTTTGTTTTACAAGCAGTCTTTATAGACATACCTGTAGGATCCGGTGCACGTAGAAAGAGAAATTTAAATGTCGATAGTGTTAAGAAGAAATCTATTGTAGCCATTCAAAATGATGATATTTTGTATTCAGCGCATGTACTCGTAGTACGTTAAGCCAACATCGCGTTAAAGACTTACGATGTGCAGGAAACAAAGAAAGCTTGGTGCGTCACTTGTGATGGGCGACGAAAAATGCAAAAAGATAGGGCGGATCAACTTGTGCGCGATGCTAGTGTTATAATACCCGACTGAGGCTACGGGATACGCGAGATAAATAAATTTCAAGATTTCTTTTTACAGATCGGTATATCAATTATTGTTTAAGATTATAAAAAAATTGGTGGCGGTGAGGTGTAATTTTGTGAGCGCAACGATTTGATGACGACAGATATCGAGTTGCGGTGAAATATTAACCTTCTTTATGATCCAAATACCCACCACTTTGTCACAATATTAAATTTAACCGGAATAGCGAAAACGAAATTTTTTTGCTCCTCTTGTAATAAACGTTACTATCCCGTAGATCAACGCGTATGTAAGTAAATTTATCCGCACGGTTTCGTTTCACCGGCATGTAAAGTTGAAAGCGTAAATACAATAAAATGCGATGCGTGTGACCGAGATTTCATTGCTAATACTTGTTATGAAAACCACAAAAGAGACGGTTCTTACAAACAAAATAATAAAAAATTATGTGATGTTTTGAAAATGTGTAAAAAATGTTGGAAGTTGATGCATTGTAATGGCGGAAAGCAAGAATGCGGCGTTTTTTTATATATATTTTGTAGAAAGCATCGCAGAGTTAAGGATATGTGTTATATGCGGCCGATAAATGACGATGCCGAGAAAAGAAAAACTGCACAGAACCAGACACCATCTCTTAACAAATATCTGTTTATATTTTATGATTTCGAGATACGTCAGGATACTACTTATCGAAATGACAGAACGACAAAAGTGCACATACCTAATCTCTGCGTAGCGCAGCAAGTGTGTACTGATTGTCTAGATTCGGGCAATATGACACAATGGTGTAATACTTGCAAATCGCGAATATATTTTTGCAAGGAACCGGTATAAGAATTATTCGAAATTTGCATTCGCGAAAAGTCGGCATTTAAACAAATAATATGTATAGGGCTCAACGCTCGAGGGATTGACGCGCAACTTATTTTCAAAGAGTTAACAGAGCAATCGAGCCAAGTTTTACCGAGTGTTATTCTTAATGGTCAAAATATTATTACGTTGCAACTCGGGGCGAACAAAATGTATAAATAGTTTAAACTATTTTCACGCGAAGTTGAGCTCGCTGCCTAGCACATTAGATTTGCCTATTAGCTTTCAAAAAGATTATTTTCATCATCTGTTTAATACGCTCGAAAATCACTGTTACATAGGTACACTACCCGAGACCAGATCGCGGTAGAGATATTTTTTACGCTTGGTATAATAAGAATATGCTTCATTATATTTTCGACTTTGAACGAGAAATTCTTATGTATTGTCGTTCTGACGTCGAGATCTTGAGACGTGCATGTTTGGTTTCTCGAAAAATATTTCTCTCTGTCAGGGATACAGATCCCTTTGTACATGTAACCACGATCGCGTCAGCTTGTTCACACGTATTTGGAAAAAAAGTATTATCCGATAGCATAGGTATAATTTCGCCAAACGGCTATAGACGAGCCGACAGACACTCGCAGAAATCCATCGAATGGTTATTGCACTGCGAGCGTGAAGTAGGTCGACAAATAATACACGCTGGAAGAGCTCGAGAGTTTAGGTTAAGCGAGGGATTTTCAGTAGACGGGTATTTACACCCAGTAGCTGCAGCTAACGTACGCGACAGGGGTACAATAAAATTTCAATGTATGGGTCGCTCTTTTAATGAATCTTGTGAGAACATACGTACAGAAATTGCGCGAATAAAGTATCTCGGATACGAAATGCGTGAAATTTGGGAGTGCGAATTCGAACGCACAAAAATTGAAAATCCAGAAATTTTTCGTTACGTATTAAATCATCCGCTTATCAGTAAAATAACTTTAAATCCGCATGACGAATTTTACGGTGGCAGGACAGAAAATATAGTCATGTATTACAAAGCTAATAAAGGCTAAAAAATTAAGTATACAGATATTTGTTCACTGTATCCTTACGTGTATAAGAGTGTGAAGAACTGACGGGTGGTAAAGCAATTATTTATCGCGCATAAGCAATTATTTATCGCGCATAGCTCTTGGCAGTATTAGTGCGAGAATGAGGCTAGTAAAATGCCATATTTGCAACAATACGAGCGAGACGAGGGAATCAAGTTAGAACGCGAGAAGATAGAAAAAATGCAGGCTTGCGTGCCGTTGTAAAACTCTGCTTAAACTCTTTTTGGGGTAAATTTGGCCAGTGTAGTAATTTGAAACAAACTGAAATAATGAAGACGAAGAAAGATCTTCTTAAGCTTCTAGTAGACCCCGAAAAAGAAGTATTCGATATATTTTCCGTAAGTGATGAAGTTTTGTACGTGAATTGGCAGTTTAGAGAGGAGGCTGTGGCACCTACTCCTCACACAAACGTCGTTATTGCCGCATATACTACCGCACAGGCTCTAGTATGACACGGATTCTTGCGTGTTCGTGTGTAACAAGGGTGCTGCAAACGAGTACAGCCCCCCTCTCGGCTCTTTATCAGGTGATATGAGTGATATGACGGATGAGTTAAAAAGTTACGGGGAAGGAACCTATACGTTCCTATCCGGCGGCCCAAAAATCTACGCACTTCATGCACTCGCCTTCACTACTGGTGATACTATAGAGTGCTTAAAAATGAAGGAAATATCTTTAAATTTTATGAATTTTAAAAAAATAAATTTTGAAAGTATTAAAATTCTTCTCGATAGTACATTGTACTTTTTTTCTTATAAAAACAAATAATATTAAAATTAAATTAAATTAGAATTTTTCAAGATATATGTCTCCTGTGACTAAACATTTATTTAAATATTTGAGGATTTTATTTAAAAAATAGTAGCCGCCATTTCTTAACAATAAATTTGTTATGTGTGTACTTGGTAGAACACAGTTAATCGTTGACCCATTGAATTTTATGGTACGGAGAACAATTATTTAAACTTTCTGCTTTATTATTTTATCGAGAAAAAATTTGCAACGGAATTTCTCTCTCTTCGGGTGACAAATTCATACTCGCGATTGGCTATTCGATAATTAACATCAGTATTTTCACCAAATCTTCGCACTACCGATTGTAGGGATAGCAGGATATACGGAAGGGCATTTCGAGCATCGACTACAGTCTTTTGCCAGTAGCCTCTTTAGTTGTGTACAGTAGTTGCGAAAAAATATACATCGATTTTAAAATCGCTACCAACGAAAACATAGTACCTACCTGCAAAGGTGTATCGAAGACTCTTTCTAATTTACTGCTGGTACTAAGTACTTACACACTCAATAGATCCCACTCAAAGCGCGTAAGTATAGGCCTTGAAAATAGCAGTGGGTTATAAAGACCTGTTGTAAAACTTTTCGGAGCAGGCTCGCGGTACGTGACGCTGGATACGAGCAGCTGGAAGTATTTCATCGATCGAATGGAAGCTAGGGGTGTGTACTTTAAAAACTTATCATACATGCTATTAAGATTTTGGAAAGCCATGCAAGATTTTCTTCCTCAATCACGACCTCAATCGATGGGTTACGGCTCGAAAGCAATAGCCCTCGACGAGAGACCACCCGCTGACGGCTCGCCTCCAACATAGGCCAGTCGTATGAGGCACAGCTATACGAGTATATGGAAGCAACCACTACATTCAAACCACCCGACAAAAAGAAGAAGAAGCATGATAATCCACCGAACATCGTCATGCAACTAGCTACACTCGAGCGACAGTCGCAGGTGCGTGAGAGAATTAGTGCGCGACTTAAACATGTAGAAGAGTGTGCCACTTTCATTAATCGTGCTGTCGAATACATTTTAAATTTTTTGAAAAGTGAATTAATAAAAGAAGATGAGACAAATGATAAAAATATTCTCAAAGAAATTAATGCTTTCGCGCAATATTATGCTATTCGGAAACCCGAAATTGAAAGTAGAATGAAAACAAGTATGGAAACTGTAATTTTTCAGCTTGACATGCTGAATATTGTATTAATGGAATTATTTACTAATTGCCTACATTTAATTGCAAATTTATACGAAATTATGTTTTCTGAGTAAAATATTTTCATAAAAAACTTGTACACATTTAATATATAAATAAAAAAAAGCCAAAATTGTAAAACAAAAAATAACTAATTTTACCTCAACTATAACCCTTTTAATTTTCTCTCCCATACTTTTTACCACATATAGATATACTTTTATAAAATTAATAATACATACACATGCACTCAAGGCGTACGTGTTTTATCTGTTCAAGTAATACTATGAGAGCATTCATTAACGGTGTACTATTTTTACTGCTATTTCAAAAAAACTTATAAATGCACACTAATTCATGCAAGTCTGTGAGATGTAGAAAAATTTAGTAGGTCTGGAGGACTCATTGACCAAGCAATCACTTCAGTTTTGCTTTGGTCGCTCTGTAGTTCGGACGCTTTACAAGAAAAAATGTCTCGTTGCGCAAACAGAGACTGCTTCCTGGCTGATTTACATATATGAAGCACATTAGAAAGATTCTCATGGATCCAAATTATATACAACATTAACGCTGTGCAACGGAAAATAACGAAAGTATACGGAGATACTTGTGTGACATACGACAGTCATATTTTGTCGAAGTACGTGCAATGCTCGAGTGTCCATAACACTTCATATGTATGAAATATATCGCGGGGAAAATACCAATTACGGATGTATACATAGCGGTTGCATATGTGGTACTCGCTATTTTGTTAACCGCACGGTTCTAAACAGATGGGACCGTGTATATTTTTGAGCAATCGAAAACATAAAGATGCACAACAATAGAATACTCAATACGTACTTAAACAGTATCCCTACAGCAGATTGTTTAAATGAAAATTAAGATTTAAATGCACATATAATCAAAAAAGATATACAACAAATACGCCATTCAAATTTTGAATAGTATTGGCGCGGAATATAGATGTTAAAGACATAGCTTTAACTGAAGAGAATTGAGAGTAGGACTTCCCGATTCACCATGGAACATAACTGAATTCCAGCGAGCGTGCCTCAAAAACCGCTGAGGGCTGTCGAGGAAGAAGAACTCATTTAAATGTTGGGATTAAAAAATATGTTGTAAGAAGAGGTTTCTTAAAATGTAAATTTTTAAAACTTTTAACATAAAAAGTGTTTTTAAATAAATTTTAAGTTTAAAAAAAGAATGTAAAGTGTTTATAATATTATGATATATAAAATTATGTAAGTTTAAAAAATGTAAAGTGTATATAATATTTTGCTATATAAAAATATTATATTGATAAGTTTTATTGTGCTTTATTGTGTTTTATTACCTAACATTTCTATTCTGCAGGGCAACGTGGGTAAGTGAATACTTGTAACTTCTCTCTCTCTCTCTCTCTCTCTCTCTCCGTCTGTCTGTCTCTCTCTCTCTCTCTCTCTCCGTCTCTCTCTCTCTCTCTCTCTCTCTCTCTCTCTCTCTCTCTCTCTCTCCCTCTCCATCTGTGTCTCTCTCTCTCTCTCTTTATCGCACGGATATAAGGGAAGCCCACGTACGCTGTGCTCTCTCTCTCTCTCTCGCTCTCTCTCTTTCTCTCTCTCTCTCTCTCCGTCTGTCTCTCTCTCTCTCTTTATCCCACGGATATAAGGGAAGCCCACGTACGCTGTGCTCTCTCTCTCTAACTCTTCTTCTTCTTCTTTTTCTCCTTCTCCTTCTCCTTCTCCTTTTCCTTCTCCTGGGCCCCCTTAAAATATCGGAAAGTTATTTATTCGGAAAACCAAAAATCGGATATTTAAAATTCGGATATTTAAAAAATTGGAAAGTTGAAAAAAAAATCTCTATCTCTCTCTCTCCGTCTGTCTGTCTCTCTCTCTCTCTCTCTCCGTCTGTCTGTCTCTCTCTCTCTCCGTCTGTCTGTCTCTCTCTCTCTCTCTCTCTCTCTCCCTCTCCATCTGTGTCTCTCTCTCTCTCTCTTTATCGCACGGATATAAGGGAAGCCCACGTACGCTGTGCTCTCTCTCTCTCTCTCTCTCTCTCTCTCTCTTTATCCCACGGATATAAGGGAAGCCCACGTACGCTGTGCTCTCACTCTCTCTAACTCTTCTTCTTCTTCTTTTTCTCCTTCTCCTTCTCCTTCTCCTTCTCCTTTTCCTTCTCCTGGACCCCCTTAAAATATCGGAAAGTTATTTATTCGGAAAACCAAAAATCGGATATTTAAAATTCTGATATTTAAAAAATTGGAAAGTTGAAAAATAGGATTTAGAAAAATTCGGAAAATATTTTTACTGAGAATTAAAAATTTGGAAAATTAAATGTCGGACATATCGAAAAGTGGAAAAATAATTCAAACGAAACTATGTTTTCTCATATCTAACAAATGTAAACTGATTACAAATCTAGAAACTTCATTTATTTTTACATGGACCTTATGGCACCAATAAGAATATGCTGTTTTAATGTTAGATTCCCTACAGAATGCATACTTTCAGTACGGCGTGCCACTCCATTTAATATTCCGAATTTGCGGCATTCCGAATATCTAAATTCCGTTATTTCAGTAATCCGATTTTTAATTTTCTGTATTTTTAACTCTAAGTAAAAATATTTTCCGAATTTTTCTAAATCCTATTTTTCAACTTTCCGATTTTTTAAATATTCCGATATTTTGGCTTTCCGAATAAATACCTTTCCGATATTTTAAGGAGGCCCTAGCATTACGGAATGAGATGCGACTCGTCTTTACGCAAATAAAAAATAAAAACATTTCATTGTTTATCTGCTAATAAACAGAATTAATATTATTATGTTACGGCAGGTAATTACAGGAATTTTTATGGTTTTCTAATTGAATGTTTATGTAAACAAACAATTAAAAAGTTATTAATGTCATATTAATTAATTATTCACACGCTCCCATATACGCGGGTGGCGATTACGTCACCGGACATCTCGCCAGCCGCGTATATACACTACTATAATAAATGTAAAAATTTCAAATCAATCTAAATGAAATAGTATATTGTGTACATAGGGTAAAAAGTAGCCTTTCTTTGCCCGCATGTGGTTTGTAGTACCAGACGAGGCGAGCAATCACGAGCCAAAGGCGAGTGCGTACTGCGAGCCAAAGACGAGTACCGCAACATACGAGGGCAAAATAGTACATTATGTAACAAAGGAATAAAGTCGAAGATTATACTCGACTTTATTCCCGACATAACTGTGGACACATTATTGACTTTAAAAGAGGGACTTTCGGTAAGAACTAGAATTTATTGAAAATTATATTATATAGTATATTAGAATAGAGAAAAATAATTTAAAAAAAATGCATTTGCGGAAAAAAAATTTGCGAGAAAAAGTAAACTTGCGGGAAAAACTAGATTTGAAGGAATCATATGGTTCTTTTGTTCTGCATTTGAGGTCAATAAAGTGGCCATTTCAATTGAGTCGGAAATAAAAGACTTTTCACCCAAGGTACACAACGTAGTTTTTGTCATATATGTCTTGATTTCGCATATTTGTATGCCTCTAAAGCGGGGGTGGAATTGTGGCTATTTTTAGAATCGGTATAAATAAATATTTATAAAACCAAAATAAAATATTAATAAAATTTTTTCCAAAATTTTCTATCACTTTCAAGATTTATAATTTTGAAAATTTAAAAATTTGCAAAATAACTAAACATTCAAAACTTTAAAATTTTGATAATTTGTAAATTTTGACAATTTGTAAATTTTGACAATTTGTAAATTTTGACAATTTGTAAATTTTGACAATTTGTAAATTTTGACAATTTGTAAATTTTGACAATTTGTAAATTTTGACAATTTGTAAATTTTGACAATTTGTAAATTTTGACAATTTGTAAATTTTGACAATTTGTAAATTTTGAAAATTTGTAAATTTTGAAAATTAGTAAATTGCGAAAATTTGTAAATTTTGAACATTTTTCAAAATCGTCAAAATCTTGAAATAATCGTCATAATTTTTAAATTTTCAAAATTTTTTAAATTTCAAAATTTTTTAAATTTCAAAATTTTTTAAATTTCAAAATTTTTTAAATTTCAAAATTTTTTAAATTTCAAAATTTTTTAAATTTCAAAATTTTTTAAATTTCAAAATTTTTTAAATTTCAAAATATATATATACATATATATATATATATATATATAGGTAATATTAATATATAAAATAACCTATATTTTAACCTATATATACAAATACTCAGATTTATACATTTGAGAAAGAGAAAGAAAATCTGAGAACAAAAGAATGACTAATTTTCTTGTATCATACGTCACTCCTTTCAGGTGTATATAAAATATGTCGTGTTTACGTATCGGTCGAAAAATGCCATCTAACTTGTAAGCCGAGGTTTTAATTAATCTCAGGTCACTTATTTTCCAATTCTTTTATGCGTGTAAACAGACAAACAAAGCTACACTTTTCGGTCATCGGTATTACAAGAGATATTAGGGTAAATATAGTTGAAAATGACTCGTACGAAAAGATCGGCGCATTTTGTCACGAGATCGCAGTAAAGAGATGGAAACAATCTAAGAGAGAAAAAGAGAATGATTCTGATTATGTAAACGCAGAAAGTTGTGCAAAGAACAATCGAAAATCGCCATTGAAAGAAAAGTTGAGAGTATAAATAACGATAACCTAACGGTATGTATTTTTATATGTTTCTCAGTTATCCCTCTTTTGAAGAAAGTTGTATGCGTTGATTGCGGAGGAAGTTCTATGACATTGAGTGTTGTAGATTTTCTCGTAAACTTATTTTAAAATGTTTTAATTGTTAGCTGAATAGTTGTGAGTCTAAAAAATGTACCGTCGATACGGCAAAGCGCATGAAAAGTATAAATACAAAGAGAACACTGTATGATATTAACATTCGTTTGACTCTCACATTCTTATGTGTAGGAAAGGGATACGCTGGAATAGAACAGTATTTCGCAATAATGAACATACATCCAAATACAAAATCTGTTTTTGATGATTATGTGAACGTAGTTCAAAAAGCTGTTGAAAAGGCGACAGAAATTATATTAAATCAATGTCAAAGTTTAGTAAAACTAGCTTACAAAGAATTTTTCTCTGAAAATATTGATAATCAAATTAACATTGGAGAAAGCTATGAGGGAAGGATAAAAGTTAAATCGAAGAAAAATGAGAGTGAACCTTTAAATCTGGGTGTAAGCTACGATGATTCCTGGCTCACCCACTGTTAAAAATTTAAAGGGGTTTTGATAGCGTAATTGATTTATCTACTGGGTATGTGTTAGACTTCGATGTTGTATCAAAATTTTATCAGACGTGTGCTTTAGCAGCTGTTGAATTAGACGAAGACTCCCCTGAATTTCATTTTTGGTTCCAAGGACATGTTGATGAATGTTCCATTGGTCATAGTGGATCTTCTGGGGTGATGGAGATCATAGTTGCTAAGTAAATATGGAATCGTTCAGAAAAATATGGTTTCCGATATACTACGGTACTCTCAGACGGGGACTCAGACGGGGATGAGCTAAAAAAAGAGGAATGTATAAATCAGGTGTCAAAAAGTTGAACTGCTTTGTTGAAATTACTACAAAAAGAAATTTCCAATACTATTTACATATTTTCATATATTGTTATTTTTTGTCATTTACAGACTATATACGGAAATAACAAATATTGTGAAAGAGGAAAAGAATCGCAAAGTTAGTTCAGGAGGTAAGGATAATGAAGCTTTGAAAAGAAAACATAATAAGAAAGCTTTCAGAATATTATAAAAAAGCTCTTATACAGAAATAAAGGTAATATTCAGGTACGTATCTTAGGGTGGATCAAAATTCTTAAAAGTTTTCAAATATCAAAAGTAAGCCTCTAAAAAGTTGGTATTTGTTTGCGTCCTTATATAAGTAAAAAATTTGACTTAAAACCGGCTATTTTGTGAACATTTTTAATAACCTCAAACTTTGATAATTGTTCAAAAACCAAAATTATTTTGAATCTTTGTTCCAAATAGTATCAACAGAAAAATTGGAACACCATAGGATAACAAAATATGGAAGTCATAGCAGTGTCTGTAATGCATCGCTTTACGAACATTTTAAATGTGATTTCTTATAGTTGGATGTAATTTACTTCAGGAAATATACATCATAGGTACATGTACGTAATTTTGTGTAAAAGCTGACATAAGAACCTTTCATTTGCGTTATCACAGCACTTCTAAGGACATTCTGATCAGAAGTTATTCTTAATTTAAATTTATAAAAATAATTAGGTGTAAATGGGAGATTGCAAAATATTGAAGAAAGTTCGGCTCGTATTTGCAGTCTCCGATTTGTCACCTAATTTTTTTTATAAATTTCTATTTAGCATAACTTTTAACCAGAATGTCCTTATAAACGAATCTTATATTTACTGATAATTTATAACAAAATTACAATAACCGGAACAATTGAATTTTTTATTAACAATTTTAAAAGAAAATTGTGTACGTTATCCAATTTTATATTCACTGTTAAATTTATAAGAAATTACAAAATTAACAAACATTCATAAATTATTTATATCATAGACATAATGCCTAAAAATGTAATCTTTTTCAAAAGATAAATTTTCACGATTACTATACAATCAACCGCCCTCACCCTCCTCTTTTTTATTCATCCCCTTTTTGTTTTTATTCGTACAAGATAAAAAGAATACATTGCATATGATTAAAATTGATTTAAAATCTCCTTGTTTCTATTATGGTATTATAAAGAAGGATGTCTCAACAATAACCATTATATATCATAATATAAATACCTTCCATATATATACATTATTTTATTGCACGTTACACGCTTAGAATTCTACTAACATTTTATACTACTGCATATTATTTGCGTGGTAAAGTTTAATCTTTTAATATAACCTTTAGAACTACAGTCAAAAGGGGAACTGTTTATATTATTATGAAAAGAAATTTCCATTTTACACTTTCTTGACAATAGGCCTATCCGAATTGAGGAAAGCGGAATGACAAAAGTCCGTTGGAGTAGTATATATGGGTTTATAGGTCATAGAGTTCAATAGATTCTCTTTATAATAATTAATAAATAAATAAATAATAAATAAATAAATAAATAATAAATAAATAAATAAATAATAAATAAATAAATAAATAATAAATAAATAAATAAATAAATAATAAATAAATAAATAAATAATAAATAAATAAATAAATAATAAATAAATAAATAAATAATAAATAATGTTTATATTATTATATATAAATTTTGTATTATATTTTAATTTTATTATTTAATAATGATAATAATAGATATTGTAATTAAAAATTAAATCATACAACGTTAATAATTTAGAAGATACTTATATCCAAAATTAATTCTTTCAACTTAAAATACGAGGGTAGTTCAATAAGTCTTTAGAATTACCAACAGATGGCGCGCGAATCGCTCCAAATCATCTGTTTTCAGTCAGCACCACTCCCGACTAGATATATGGTGCAGTCACAGTCCACATCTTCTGAGTTTACGTGTTTTTATAACCAATTGAAAAAAAAAAAATTGCTTGTTAAGAAAAATGGAAAAAAACGAGTTCAGAGCGGTAATTAAACATTTTCATTTAAAGGGTTTAACTCCATATGAGATAAAAAATGAATTGGACTCAGTTCATGGCACATCTGCCCCTGCCTTAGCAACGGTTTATAACTGGGTAAATGAATTTAAGCGTGGTCGTACATCAATAAGTGACGAACCACGTTCAGGAAGGCCCGTAGAAGCAACTACTCCCGAAATCATCAATAAAATCCACGATATGGTGTTGAAGGATAGAAGATTAAAAGTGCGTGAGTTAGCTGAGGCCACAAGGATATCTATAGGTGCAGTTGTTTCAATTCTACATGAAAAATTAGGCATGAAAAAGCTATCGGCAAGGTGGGTGCCGCGTTTGCTCTCAGCTGAGAATAAACGCAATAGAGTGGTCGCCTCTGAGGCTCTTTTGGCGCGCATAAGTCGGAATCCTGAGGAATTTTTTCGTCGATTTGTGACTGTGGATGAAACATGGATACACGACTACACTCCTGAGACAAAGGAACAATCCAAACAGTGGATTTCCACAGGCGAACCAGCTCCAAAGAAGGCAAAGACCGTAAAGTCAGCTGGTAAGGTTATGGCTACAGTTTTTTGGGATGCACGTGGAATTATACTTATTGACTACTTGGAAAAGGGTAAAACAATTACTGGTGAGTATTATGCATCATTATTAGAGCAGCTGAAAGAAGAAATTAAAAAAAAACGACCACATTTGGCGAGAAAAAAATTCTCTTTCATCACGACAACGCCCGAGTTCACACATGCTTCGTTTCAATGGCTAAAATTGAAGAACTAAAATTCGAATTGGTCGAACACCCACCGTATTCACCAGATTTAGCCCCCAGTAACTTTTTCTTATTTCCAAACTTGAAAAAATGGCTCGATGGACAGAGATTTACGGACAACGAAGACGTCATTGCCTCTGTAAGTGCTTATTTTGAGGAACTTCCGAAAACGCACTTTTCTGAAGGATTAAAAAAACTTAAAAAGCGATTGACCAAGTGTATAGAGCTCCAAGGAGATTATGTTGAAAAATAAAAAAAAATTTACCCAAAAAAAATTGTTTTTATACTTTTTTCTAAAGACTTATTGAACTACCCTCGTATTAACCGTAAATTGGCTGTCTTATAGTCGCTTGAAAAGCCAAGAAAGGCAAAAGGGCGTACACATGTGCGAAAGAGAATGGAAGGATTTCTGACCAGTCGTAGAGTGTTACAGTGCATTCACAGTAGCGAGTGCCCGATTGAAATTCTCCCATGTATTCCAACGTACGTGTAACGCGAGTGAACCCTGGAAATTGGCCCCGTTCGCCAGCCTTGCCATAGGAGCACTCGTATTCCGGGAAATTTGCTCTTGTCCGAGAAGGCATCCGTGTGCGCTAGCCCTGATACAGGAACATCCGCACGCGCGTATGCCTACCCGCAGATACGAGAAAAAATTCCGGAATACAAGTGCTCCTGTGGCAAAGCTGTCACACGGGGGTCGACTACCAGGGTACACTCGCCATACCCCTGGGCGGGGGTGCTTGCTAAAATTTCCCTGGCGATTGCATAGACAGCCTCATGTTTTCGACCAACTCGGAAGGTCGCTCCAGCACACTCTTGAACACGAGGGTACCGCAGGGACGCGAGTGACCTCGCCTCTGCCAAACCTATGCCCGAGCACGACCCGCGTGCTTTTGTGGAACTCCTTAAGATTAGATTAGATTAGATTAGATGTTTATTTTGTGCAAGACAAAAACAATAAACTACATTGAATAATAATAAATATTTACAGAGATCATTAGTATAGTCAATCATATCACAGCTCGACATTGCTCGTCATTAACTTACATATATTGCACAATATTATATCTGTCGTACATCAATCACGTCATTACACTTATCACATATTCTTATCATTACGAATAATACATTTTTTTTGTGACTATCGAACTTCAATTTCTATTATAGTCAACATTTGTATGATTAGCATCATTCTACATTAGATATACATGGTCCATGTCCCTGGACTTACATAGCAAATAGTCGCTTTAAATCTGCGTAGTGAGGGCAAGTGCTTAATACGTCGAGGGATCGTATTCCGTAGGCGCGCACCTTGAGATTCAAAAGATTTCAACCCTGTATCGGTACGCGACGATGGAATCGAGAGCTCCCTAGAATCAGTCCTACTAGAGGTTCGAGCCTGGTTTTTTTGAAAAAGGGCTGCAAGATACGTGGGTTGACCCATGTTAATAACTTTGTATAGTTGTACCGCCGCAAAATACGCCCTTCTTCCCTCAAGATATGATTTTATTCACATGACTACTCCCCTGGAGTACCCCATTCTGATCAGCTTACGTAACAACTTGGATGACGAAATAGTGTCGAACGCCTAACTAAAATCAAATAGTAAAAGAATGGTGATTAGCCACTTGTTATTATCTATATCGGATCGCATGTCTTCAGTCAATTTCAGTAGTGCTGTCTGCGTACTATGATGCGGACGGAAACCTGTCTGAAGGGGATCGAGGATTTCTTTCGAAAACAAATAAGCTCTCATTTGTTCATGCACGATATTTTCCAGAACCTTGGAGAAAAAGCTAAGAAGGGCAATAGGACGAAAGTCCGTGACTGTAGATGGAATGACCTTCTTTTTTAACGGTACCAAATGAGCTTTCTTCCAGGTACCGGGAAAGATCCCACTCGAGAGGGAGGCATTAAAAATGTCAGCAAGAAAAGGACCGATGATTGGAAGTGCTTTAGCAATAACACTTTGGGGAATTCCATCTTCACCCTTTGCTTGAGAAGAAAAATGCGCGACAGCATGGACCACATCCGAATAAGTTATCTTACTAAAAGTAAAACCTTCATCACTAGCTGACGACATTATATCATTTAAATCGTACTCGCGCTCACTATCCGAAATGGATACTCCGGCAAAATGTGAATTAAGTTCACCCGGAGAGAAACCATAGAGTTCCTCCCGAGCTCTCCGTAAGAGTCCAAGACTCCTAAGCTCTCTCCAGATGTCCTTCCCGCTTTCAAGGGCCTCAAAAATCTTGATTTGAATTAAGTTATCTCGGGTTTTCATCGTCCGATCCTCCGCTAGAGTCACCAGAGTCTGAAATTCCTGCCAAATTTCTTGATTCCTCGTGCGGAGGAACCGACGGTGCAAGGCATCACGCTTGTTATATAGCTCCTTAAATTCCGAATCAACCCACGGTGGTTGTACACTTTTTTTCGGCCGAAATTCTTTAACTGGAGCTACTTTATCTAACGCCTTCATGATATTTACAACC
>OX424574.1:72038393-72335893 GCA_949152435.1 Gastracanthus pulcherrimus
GAAAGCCTCGGTGTGTGTATTTTATTAAGCGGATCGCATGGTTATTAAAATACCGTACCAACAAGTGGAAAGGATCCTTTACTAGGCTCGCACGCTGACGCCAAAAAACCACACCTTGCTGTGTTTTTTATTTGAGCCTGGAGGGATTTTCCGCTAAAGAATGTAAAACATAACCTCAAAATACCACCACTATATAAGGTGCAGGAAAACGCTGTTTTTCATCGTGGCTACATCTCGTTCTCGTCTTTCAATCGAATGAGAGCAGGTGATCTCGCATTACTCCGGAGGAGTCGGTCGGAAATCTTACCAAAGAGGGGGAGAAGAGAAAAAAGCAAGCAATTATAGAGGTTAGAGTATATCTCTCTCTCTCTCACTCTTTCTCGCGCAATTTCTCCGCGACTTTGCTGTCGCCGACTGGTCGGAGTTTTTCATTTTCGTCACCAGGGCGCAGCACCATCGCCCCTATCGGATGGTACTCGGCAGTTGGCAACGCATCATCCCCTGCTGCAGCAGGCAACACTGATTCACACTTGCGCGCGAATATATAAATAAGTTCTGCAACGAAGCAATGCGCGCGAAAATTTGAAAATTTGAAAACTTTAAAATAATTTTAACATATCACAACATTTACGAAAAATTTATTTTATTTATTTATTTATTTATTTATTTGTTTGTTTTTTTGTTTGTTTTGCTTGGTTGCTTGCTTGCTTGCTTGCTTGCTTGCTTGCTTGCTTGCTTGCTTGCTTGCTTGCTTGCTTGCTTGCTTGCTTGCTTGCTTGCTTGCTTGCTTGCTTGCTTGCTTGCTTGCTTGCTTGCTTGCTTGCTTGCTTGCTTGCTTGCTTGCTTGCTTGCTTGCTTGCTTGCTTGCTTGCTTGCTTGCTTGCTTGCTTGCTTGCTTGCTTGCTTGCTTGCTTGCTTGCTTGCTTGCTTGCTTGCTTGCTTGCTTGCTTGCTTGCTTGCTTGCTTGCTTGCTTGCTTGCTTGCTTGCTTGCTTGCTTGCTTGCTTGCTATTTATTTGTTTGTTTGTTTGTTTGTTTATTTGTTTGTTTGTTTGTTTGTTTGTTTGTTTGTTTGTTTGTTTGTTTGTTTGTTTGTTTGTTTGTTTGTTTGTTTGTTTGTTTGTTTGTTTGTTTGTTTGTTTGTTTGTTTGTTTGTTTGTTTGTTTGTTTGTTTGTTTGTTTGTTTGTTTGTTTGTTTGTTTGTTTGTTTGTTTGTTTGTTTGTTTGTTTGTTTGTTTGTTTGTTTGTTTGTTTGTTTGTTTGTTTGTTTGTTTGTTTGTTTGTTTGTTTGTTTGTTTGTTTGTTTGTTTGTTTGTTTGTTTGTTTGTTTGTTTGTTTGTTTGTTTGTTTGTTTGTTTGTTTGTTTGTTTGTTTGTTTGTTTGTTTGTTTGTTTGTTTGTTTGTTTGTTTGTTTGTTTGTTTGTTTGTTTGTTTGTTTGTTTGTTTGTTTGTTTGTTTGTTTGTTTGTTTGTTTGTTTGTTTGTTTGTTTGTTTGTTTGTTTGTTTGTTTGTTTGTTTGTTTGTTTGTTTGTTTGTTTGTTTGTTTGTTTGTTTGTTTGTTTGTTTGTTTGTTTGTTTGTTTGTTTGTTTGTTTGTTTGTTTGTTTGTTTGTTTGTTTGTTTGTTTGTTTGTTTGTTTGTTTGTTTGTTTGTTTGTTTGTTTGTTTGTTTGTTTGTTTGTTTGTTTGTTTGTTTGTTTGTTTGTTTGTTTGTTTGTTTGTTTGTTTGTTTGTTTGTTTGTTTGTTTGTTTGTTTGTTTGTTTGTTTGTTTGTTTGTTTGTTTGTTTGTTTGTTTGTTTGTTTGTTTGTTTGTTTGTTTGTTTGTTTGTTTGTTTGTTTGTTTGTTTGTTTGTTTGTTTGTTTGTTTGTTTGTTTGTTTGTTTGTTTGTTTGTTTGTTTGTTTGTTTGTTTGTTTGTTTATTTATTTATTTATTTATTTATTTATTTATTTATTTATTTATTTATTTATTTATTTATTTATTTATTTATTTATTTATTTATTTATTTATTTATTTGTTTACTTATTTATTTATTTATTTATTTATTTACTTATTTGTTTACTTATTTATTATTTATTTTTGTTATACGCAGTATTATTATTATTTAATTCAGTTCAACAAGTTCTGGTTTCATTTAGCATTATATTACTTCTTTTATTTATCTAGTTAAGTATGGCGTCTTCGTGCCAGAAGTGCAAAAAAATTACAAAGCTAAATTCAATTATGTGTAGATGTAAGGACTGCAATAAACCGTATCACAATTTGTGTCATGACTGGACGCCAGTAAGCGGAAATAACTATAGATGTCTGAAATGTAAATTAGAAAAAACGAATAGTCCAGATAATTTGAGTAACACCGGGAGTAGTGAATCAAACCGAAACAAAAATGACAATAAATTAATTCTTGATGTAGTAATAAGAATAGTCATAGTTGTAAAGATCGTCGTAGTAGTAAGGCTAGTCCTTATAATGCGAAAATATATAATAGAAACGATGACCGTACTATTGTCGTCCGTGCGGATGTACATGCTGCCCCGTCGGGTCGCACCCCGCTGGTCGAATCTCCTCTTGACGGGTTTCGAACACAACACTATCGGCGTCAAACCAGGGACCGTCGCCGCATGTTAGATGACCCCTCTAATCGGAATAAGTATTGTTCTCCCATGAATAGGACAAATTATGGAGAGGGCTCGGAAGAATTAATTATTTCTAATATCTTTGACGGTACTGATGAACAACGTGCAGACGTAATCCACGCTGTCCTCTCCACAGTTGTCCCGTCCATTGAGACGGATGACATTGTGTCTATACGCTTACTCCGATCAGACGGGCAAATCCCAGCCACACCCTCGGCAATCACCCATAGTAGGGGCCGCAATCCGTGGGTTGTCCGGCTTTCTAGCAGCAGTCTAGTAAGAAACGTGATGTTCTCCAAGCATAGATGTACGAGATATAGTAAAGGAGACGTTGATTTCTCGGGACTTGATCAGGAAACGATTGATAATGTGAGTAATGGGAACATTTTTATTAATGAATTTTTGAGTAAAGATAAGTTTGCTCAGTTTAAAAGTTTAAAAGCAGTTGCTCATGGACTGCATTTTAAATATTTTTGGCATAGAGGAGGTCGCTTCCTGGCCAAGTTCCGAGATGGCGAAACATCGCACTCAGTATCTATTGCGGCTGACCTGCAAGCCATCGCAGTGTCTTTTAGAACTGCTAAAATTTACCCTATCCCGATTGATAAGGCTAACGCAAAAAGAAATAATAAAATAACTACTTTGAGTTCGTCAGACGATATTGCTATTGATGTAGTAGGCGATGTAGCAGTAGATTGACTAGATGGTCCACGAGTCAAAGAGGCACATTGTGAGGGATTTAGAGCAGGCTTTCTAAATGTAAACTCGCTAAAAAAACACATAACTGCTTTCCGCCAATTCCTACTTGCTCATCCCTTCTATCATCTTTTCGGCATTGCTGAGTCGCGCCTCGGGCCAAATATTGGGGATGATTACGTTCAGATCGATGGTTATTCCATCATTAGACAAGACAGGAATAGGAAAGGTAATGGGGTTCTCCTGTATGTCCACAATTCATGCAAAGCTACAGTATTATGTTCCTCTTCAACAGTACAGGACGAGGGTAAGCCGCTCGCTCCTGAATACTTGATGTGTAGTGTGCAACAGGGATCCTTGCCACCCGTCTTTGTTGAGGTTATATATAGAGCACCTGATGCTGAACTTAGAAACTCCGACCGTACCGATGTTCTTGAACGTCATTCGGCAGGTTTTAAACATCGCATTATTATGGGTGATCTGAACGCAAACATGCTATCAACATCAACGGAATCAGATTTTATTAGGCAGCTAGCAAGTAGCCTTAACATAAAACTAGTTAATCACGGCGCGACTCATCATGCCAAAGAGACTCGCACATGGATAGATGTAATTTTTATTGACAATGACGACGTCATACTTGACTCGAGCAATTTGATGGCGACCTTTCCAAATCGACATAACATCATTGACGTGACTATTGACCTCCCAACAACTAAGTCTCCGATCATAAGCAACTTCTCGTACCGTAATTTTAAGGCAATAAAGCAGGAAGAGCTTCTGTCTCTCCTGCAAGAGTACGATTGGTCGTCCATCAATTGTTCGGATGCGGGCGTGGACACTCGTTTAGAACATCTGGTTGTAAATATCATGAAGGCGTTAGATAAAGTAGCTCCAGTTAAAGAATTTCGGCCGAAGAAAAGTGTATAACCACCGTGGGTTGATTCGGAACTTAAGGAGCTATATAACAAACGTGATGCCTTGCGCCGTCGATTTCTCCGCACGAGGAATCAAGAAATTTGGCAGGAATGTCAGACTCTGGTGACTCTAGCGGAGAATCGGTCGATGAAAGCACGAGATAACTTCATTCAAAGCAAGATTTTTGAGGCCCTTGAAAGCGGGAAGGACATCTGGAGAGAGCTTAGGAGTCTTGGACTCTTACGGAGAGCTCGGGAGGAACTCCATGGTTTCTCTCCGGGTGAACTTAATTCAGATTTTGCAGGAGTATCCATTTCTGATAGTGAGCGCGAGTACGATTTAAATGATATAATGTGGTCAGCTAGTGATGAAGGTTTTACTTTTAGTAAGATAACTTATTCGGATGTGGTCCTAGCTGTCGCGCATGTTTCTTTTCAAGCAAAGGGTGAAGATGGAATTCCCCAAAGTGTTATTGCTAAAGTACTTCCAGTCATCGGTCCTTTTCTTGCTGACATTTTTAATGCCTCGTAAAAATGTACCGTTAAAAAAGAGGGCCATTCCATCTACAGTCACGGACTTTCGTCCTATTGCCCTTCTTAGCTTTCTCTCGAAGGTTCTGGAAAAGATCGTGCATGAACAAATGTGAGCATATTTGTTTTCGAAATAAATCCTCGATCCCCTTCAGACAGGTTTCCGTCCGCATCATAGTACGCAGACACCACTATTGAAATTGACTCAAGACATACGATCCGGTATAGATAATAACAAGTGGCTAATTACCATTCTTTTACTAATTGATTTTAGTAAGGCGTTCGACACTATTTCGCCATCCAAGTTGTTACGCAAGCTGATCAGAATGGGGTTCTCCAGGGGAGTAGTCATGTGGATAAAATCATATCTTGAGGGAAGAAGGGCGTATTTTGCGGCGGTACAACTGTACAAAGTTATTAACATGCGTCAACCCACGTATCTTGCAGCCCTTTTTCAAAAAAACCAGGCTCGAACCTCTCGTAGGACTGATTCTAGGGAGCTCTCGATTCCATCGTCGCGTACCGATACAGGGTTGAAATCTTTTCAATCTCAAGGTGCGCGCCTATGGAATACGATCCCTCGACGTATTAAGCACTTGCCCTCACTACGCAGATTTAAAGCGACAATTCGCGACTATTTACTATGTAAGTCCAGGGACATGGACCATGTATATCTAATGTAGAATGATGCTAATCATACAAATGTTGACATTAATAGAAATTGAAGTTTGATAGTCACAAAAAAAATGTATTATTCGTAATGATAAGAATATGTGATAAGTGTAATGACGTGATGTACGACAGATATAATATTGTGCAATATATGTAAGTTAATGACGAGCAATGTCGAGCTGTGATATGATTGACTATACTAATGATCTCTGTAAATATGTATTATTATTGAATGTAGTTTATAGTTTTTGTCCTGCATAAAATAAACATCTAATCTAATCTAATCTAATCTAATTTTTTCTTATTTTTTTTTAAATATACGTGCGTCTATGATGGAGACTGCCTGATCATACTGATGAGGCCTACAGGCAGGCTTGTGGCCGAAACGCTATTAATCTTTACATTTATAATATTAAAGGACCTATATATTTCTTGCTCTGAAGAGGTAGACTCTTCTCTGTAAGAATGAGCCTTACATATAAATACAGTGTAAAACTAATAATACGGTGTAATAGGTTTAGCAGAAACCTACTTTAAGATGGTTTTCCTTTTATTGTTAAAAAGACATTTCAATTTGCAGGATAAATACAAAAAATGTTTTGGTTTTTAATGTTAAATTAAATCTACATGTTTTATGACTTAACAGTGTAATTCAATGCTGGGAGGGGTATTTGCCCGCGAAGTAGTTGTTGATGTTGTTCAAATGAATATAGTAGATTTTTATTAAAGAGTGTATGAAACACTCTAAATTCGTAACATTTTTTATCCGTTTAACAAGTTTACGAGAAATTTGCAGGATAAATACGAAAAATGTTTGAATTTTCAATGCTAATTACATTTACATATTTTATGAACTAACAGTGTAATCGAATGCTGGGAGGGGTATTTGCCCACAGAGTAGTTGTTTCTGTTGTTATAATAAATATAGTAGATTTTTTGTTAAAGAGTGTATGAGACACTCTAAAAATCTCGTCTACAATTTGCTGTTAGAAACAATCATCTCAATTTCTACTATCGTTTTTATTGAATGTGCCATGAAAACGTGACTTTCAGGCGCCATATTTTATGCACCATATTGGATTTTTGAAAAGGTCAGAACTTTTTCGAAAGCTCTTGACCAGACGAACATTTTGAGACCTCAAACCTCTTCATATGTTAACCAAAATTTTGGGTGCACTGATAATCCGGTTGACGTGAAACGTCCTATATATATATATATAGGACGCACGGCCGGACTTCAAAAAATTACTTAATTTCAATTTCCCAGAGATTTATCCATTTATATACAAAAATAGGTTATTTTATATATTAATATTACACACATATATATATATATGTAATATTAATATATAAAATAACCTATATTTTTATATATAAATGGATAAATCTCTGGGAAATTGAAATTAAGTAATTTTTTGAAGTCTGGCCGTGCGACCAAACGACCGACCGACCGACTGACCGACCGACCTGACTTCAAACCCTAAGGGTAGATTTTTTAAATATCAAAAAACGCATAATATGATTTTACGGAATTGGAATTTATTAAAAATCTCCATGACTCGATGAGATATGGGCTTTATTATCGTTTAAAAGGGTTTTTAATACTACTTTCTAGAAAGTAATTTCATTTCAACGGTATATATATGAAAGTTCAATCATGATATGATACTTTGTAAAAATCGTGGGCAACGCCGTGATGGGGGATGCTAGTGTATTTGGGAATCGTACATATTTGGGATTCGTTCCTCAGGAAGGGAGAGAGATTGACGCAAAGACGAGAAGTCGAGTATATGGTCTTTATTGTATTTACAGCGGTCGCAGAGCGGGCTTGGTCGTAGCGTGCGAGCGGCACGAGAGCCAAGCCGATACTGCTCTGACTCGCTTATCGCCACCTCGAGGTGGGGGAGAAGCGAGCCCGAAGATGGCCGCCTCTGCCGAGCTAGTACAGCTCCCGAGGATAGAGGCGCTGCTTGCGGCGATGAACCGGGGGCGCCACAGCCACTCCCCCTCCAGTGGCTCTGGCGGCTGGAAAGAGCCACGATACCTGCTTCCTGGCTGGGCTCGGATGCCTAGCTTCGGGTACGCCGTGCGAGGAGGGCGGCGTGGACGGAGTCGTGGTCTGCTGGGTTGGAGTCGCTGGAACAGGCGGCGGCGCCGCTGGGCCGGGCGCTGAACTGGGCGGTGGCGTCGCTGGGCTGGGCACTGGGCCGAGCGATGATGACGCTGGGTCGGGCGACGGTGCCGCTGGAGTTGGGCTGAGCGGGTCGGCCGAGTCTCTGTAGGCTGGTTTCAAGCTGTCGGTGGAGATCGTGCGGTGAGAGCCGGCGATGTCGATCACGTAGGCTCGATCGCTGACGCGCCGGATGACCTTATGTGGGCCCGTGTAAGGGGCCTGCAGAGGCTTGCGGATCGTCTCGACCCGTTTGAAGACGTGAGTGCATGTCCGGAGATCCTTGTAGACGAAAGGATGAGGCTCCCGGACGTGTCTCGAGGCCGGGACCGCTTTGATGGCCTGCGTCAGGCGGCGAAAGTCCCTGATGAAGGTCGGTGCATCGGCATCTGGATGGCTGGAGGTGGTGAAAAATTCACCTGGAATCCTCAGCGTTGTCCCATAGAGCATCTCGGCCGGAGATGCTTGCAGGTCCTCTTTGAAACACGAGCGAAGGCCGAGAAGCACTGTTGGGAGTGCGTCAGGCCATGGCGTGCGCGGGTCACACATGAGCGCCGCTTTGAGGGTACGATGAAAACGCTCCACCATACCGTTGGACTGCGGGTGGTAGGGAGTGGTACGTTGACGGCTGCAGCCGATGAGCTGGGTGAGGGCGCTGAACAGCTTGCCCTCGAACTGCGGTCCTTGGTCAGAGGTGATCGTCAGTGGTGTGCCGAAATAGCAGATCCAGTGGTCGACCAGGGCCTTGGCTACGGTGGTGGCCAGCTGATCCGGGACTGGAATGGCGGTGGGCCACCTGGTGAATCGGTCGACGACTGTGAAGCAATATTGCATGCCGTTAACGAGCGGCAGCTTGAGAAAATCGATGTGCAGGTGGTCGAACCGGGCGTCCGGAGTGGCGAAATCACCCAACGCTGCACGATTGTGACGGTTGACCTTGGCACGCTGACAAGGCTGGCATTCACGAGCCCATCGTGCGGAGTCCTTCTTCATCCCTGGCCAGAAGAATTTCTGGGACACCAGGCGTGACGTCGCCCTGATGCAAGGATGAGCGAGGTCGTGAATGACGTCGAAAGCCGTCTTTCGGAGCGGGCCCGGTAGGTAAGGCCTGACCACGCCTGTCGTCGTCTCGCAGTGGATCGTATGGCCTTCAATATCGAGGGCCTGCAATTTTACCTTAGTGGCCAAATTTATGTGAGGCATCTCGGTGTCGGACCGCTGATTTTTGGCGATCGTGGCCGGATCGAGGATCGACGGCATGCCGATCGTCTCGACACGTGAGAATGCGTCGGCGACTATGTTCTCCTCTCCTGGAATGAAGTCCAGCGTGACGTTGTGCTGGAGGAGGTAATCGATATGGCGTGCCCGCCTGGGTGACGCCTTGTCTGCGCGCTGGTCCGGTGCGCGCGTTAACGGCTTATGGTCTGTCCAAAGCGTGAAAGGACGACCTTCCAGGATCTACTGGAAGTGTTTCACTGCCTCGACGGCGCCCAGGAGTTCCCGATCGTACGGGCTGTAGCGTGTCTCTGTGGACGTCAGCTTTCTAGAGAAAAAACCTAAGGGTCTCCAGGTTCCCTTGGGGTGTTCCTGTTCTAGAGCTGCTCCCAGGGCTGTGTCCGAGGCGTCGGTGTTCAGGCGGAGTGGGGTGTCGGGCCTGAGGAATGTCGTTCGGGCCGCTGAGGCTATGGCCTCTTTGCTGCGCGCAAACGCCTCGTTTGCTTTCTGTGACCAGACAAGCGGAATGGCCTTTTTCTTAGGCGGAAGGGCCTTTAAAAGGTTGTTCATTGGAGCCAGAATCTCGGCGGTCTTGGGTATGCATGGCTGTAGTAGTTTACAATGCCCAAGTATCGGCGCAGTGAGGTCGACGTCTGCGGCTTCGTGAAATTCTGGATCGCTCGAACCTTGGTGTCGGGGGGGTTGAATCCGTCCTCGGACACTATGTAGCCAAGGTACGTCACCTGGCTTTTTCCAAGGAAGCATTTGGCCAGGTGGATGCGTAAACCGGCGGCTCTCAGTACGTCGAAGATGATGCGGACGTGCTTCGAGTGTTGCTCGTGGTCCTCGGAGGCGATAATTATGTCGTCGAGATAGCACTTCGCGAACGGGTACGGACGTAAGAGATGGTCCATAGCCCGCTGCAATGCTTGAGCCGCACCCTTCAGACCGAGTGAAGAGCTGACAAACTCGAAGAGGCCGAAGGGCGTGGTGATGGCGGTCTTCGTAACGTCCTCAGGTGCTATGGCAAACTGGTAGTACGCCTTCCGCAGGTCGACGACGGTAAAAACCTTACCGTGTAGCTCCTGTAGGAGATCTTCGACAACCGGCAAGGGGTACCGGTCCGGCTTGGTACGAGCGTTGAGGCTCCTGTAGTCCCCAGTGACTCGAAAAGTACCGTCTGCCTTTTCCACTAGGTGCAGTGGGCTCGCCCAATCGCTGGACGAAGGCCGGATTACTCCTTGGGCCAGCAGCCGGTCGAACTCGGCTTTAGCTGCGGCGAGACGCGGCCCTGTGAGTCTCCGGGGCGCTCGGCGACGGGAGGCCCGGTAGTCTCGATATGCAGAGTCGCTGGCAGGTCAGGCAGTTTGGCGGTGGAACCACCCGGAGACGTCAGGTCGCTGTACTCTAGAAGCAGCTCGGCGTAACGGTGTGAGTAGTCTGCTGGGGCGACGAGCGAGACGCTGTGGATCGCCGGAACCGCCAGAGAGCCTGGAGTTGAGAGCAAGGTCGTCGTGTCGATAAGACGCTTGCTCTTGAGGTCGACTGCGAGACCGTGATGGGCCAGGAAATCGGCTCCGAGGATCGGAGTCTGTACGTCGGCGATGGTGAATTCCCAAGAATACGGGCGTCGCAGGAAAAGGTCCAACGCCAGCTTATGTATGCCGTATGTCGAGATGGGCGACGCATTAGCTGCATGAAGCGTGAGTTGTTGTCGGTGCCGGAACTGCTTAAAAACAGAACGTGGCAGAAGCGAGATGACCGAACCTGTGTCCGCCAGGAACTTGAGACGAGTGGCCTTCTCGTATAGGTGCAGGCGATTTTCCGTAAACGCACAAACCTCCGCCGTCTGACACGGGGCTCGCGCATCTAGTTTCCCGAGCTGAGAAACGAGCAGGGAGGCCTGCACTTGGTAGCTTGCTGGCCGTGGGTTCGGTGGTACCAGCACCACTGTGGATTGCCGGTAGGAGTGGCGCTACGGCTCGCGGTCCTGCCTGAGCCGGGGCGCGAGCGTGGGCGGCTTCTGGCCTGCTGCTGAAGTAGCTGGCCGGTTCCCGTACCCGCGTGGTCTCG
This sequence comes from Gastracanthus pulcherrimus, assembly GCA_949152435.1. NCBI lineage: Eukaryota > Metazoa > Arthropoda > Insecta > Hymenoptera > Pteromalidae > Gastracanthus > Gastracanthus pulcherrimus. The sequence continues at coordinate 72,049,301 of OX424574.1, forward strand.
CTCCGCGAGGAGCTGGTCGACGGCCGCTTGCAGGGTATCGAGTCGCTTCCCGAGGGTAGCGGTGCTGTCCTCCTTCGGTTGCCTGCTCGGCGATGCGGATGAGCGTGGCCGACGGGCGGTTACGGCGGCGACTGTTGGATCGCCCGTGGCGAGCTCGTCTGCTATAGAGGCCAGATCGCCGAGGTCGTCAGTCTTAAGAACCTTCAGCAAACGGCTCACGTTGGGCGGCAGCAAGTCGAACCATTTTACCCGCAGGGCGTTATCCGTGACGGCCGTACCAGCGAGAGACTGCATCTGGCGGAGAAGCTGAGACGGCTTCTTATCGCCAAGCTGGAGCTCTGAAAATAAACGATGGAGCTGCTGGTCGGAAGAGTCAGTCAGGCGCGACGTGATCGCCTGCTTCAGATGCTCATACCGGCCGGTGTCCGGCGGGTTGGTCAAAACGTCTGCCACCTCTTGGAGGACGTAGTGTGTGAGGTGGGTGACTACCAGGTTATATTTCGAGCGGTCCGAGCGGATCTGGTTGACCTCGAACGCCGACTCGACCTGGAGGAACCAAACCCTTGGGTCGAACTTCCAGAATAACGCCAGGGAGCACTTGGATGCTACCTCGACGTTCGCGCCGTTGCCGTTCGCGCCGTTGCCGTTCGCGCCGTTGCCGTTCGTGCCAGCATCGCTCGCGTTGTCGGAGTTATCCGGGGGGGCCACGGGTCCTTGTAGCGGTGTGTGTAGCTGCGATGTTGTAGGACGCCGTGTAGAGCTCGGCAGTCAGCGAAACGGCGTTGCGTCGTCAGCGGCGAGCGCTTGACGGTACGTGCGGCGGCTACTGCTCTGCGATGGGGCGGAGGCACTCGGCGACGTCTGCTACTCTGCTCTGGTCCGCGGCGGCGGCGCGCGCGGCGGCTGCTGCTCTGCGCTAGTCAGTGGCGGCGGCGCACGGTGGCGCACGCGGCTGCTGCTGCTCTGCGTTAGTCTGCGACGGCGGCGCTTGGTGGCGAGCGCGGCAGTTGCTAATCAGCGTCGAGTGGGGGGGGGGGGGAGAGAACCGCTCCCAAGACAACCGGAACCACGTGGGCCGCACGAAGGCGGCAAAATCAACGAGACGGCGACTTCCAAGAAACCGCGGAAGCCGGAAAAATGCCTCAATTCTCGGTAAAGCCGAGAAAGAGAGATCGCGATGCCTGGGCAGGAAAAAATGCCCAGGGAAAGGATTCGCTTTCGTAGACGTGCGAGGCTGCTGAATTGTCGCGACGACTGTTGCGAGGCGATTTTCCGCGAACGAAAGCGCGAGAGTTTTACTTCGCGAAAAGACGGAGGAACGCTCAATTGCGAGATTCGCTTGAACCGCTCGCGGCTCTCGTAAATGAAAGTGATGCGAGTTAGTCCGAAAGTATGAAAACTTAGGGCTGCTCGAGGAGACGTCCTGCGAGACAGCGTGCTACGAGGGGCAAATAGCGAGCCCGTGAAAACGCGCACTTCGTTCTCTCACCTTGTTAATATCACGTCGGGGTCACCACTTTGGGAATCGTTCCTCAGGAAGGGAGAGAGATTGACGCAAAGACGAGAAGTCGAGTATATGGTCTTTATTGTATTTACAGCGGTCGCAGAGCGGGCTTGGTCGTAGCGTGCAAGCGGCACGAGAGCCAAGCCGATACTGCTCTGACTCGCTTATCGCCACCTCGAGGTGGGGGAGAGCGAGCCCGAAGATGGCCGCCTCTGCCGAGCTAGTACAGCTCCCGAGGACAGAGGCGCTGCTTGCGGCGATGAACCGGGGGCGCCACACATATGTATACACCCATTATCATAATTATGTACATATACACACATACATTAACAAAATTATGCATATAGCCACACACTGTCGAAATTATGTTATGGGTGATTGTCAAACAGTTGGCTCTTTTTAAAAGTATGATTTTCAAAAAAATAAATTCTTTGAAACCGAAAATAAAAAATATCATGTAATAATATTAATCATGTAAATAAAGGAAATTAAAATGGGCGAGATCAAAAACACGTTGTTATTAAAAAAAATATTAGAATGTTGAAAGTTTCTTATAATCTATTCTTTTAAATTACGAATTAATACAGTATAATTTTCATTTAATATTGTTTGATATATATTACCTTACATGAAGTATATCTTGTTTAGCACAAATTAAAAATGTCATCGCTTATTACAGAATTTGAACAATTATGATTTACGCTTAAATATGTTAAAATGTTGTTTATTTACCTATTTGTCGTATTCGATGCTACCGCCTTCGGTTATTTTAGTACATTTAAGGTAATTGTTGGACAGACAGGACATTTGTGCCATACATATGTTTTTAGTAGTTTATTTATTTAAATGCACCAGGTGTATGTGAAATTAAGATAAAAGTAATTCCTCTGTCTTTTTAAACAGCAAATTCGATTTGAATATTTATTTTTCAAACTGAATGCTCCTTTAAAGAATTTTTCGACGGACAGACAAGACAAATAATCATGGTACGGTAATAAAAGTGTAACATTAACTAATTATTTGTAGAAAAAAATACTAATAAATAAGTTTATATGAACCTTTTTTACAAAATGTGTATAAGAGTTAAAAGTAGGAATCGGTTGCATTTTAATTTGTGAATATTTTAATACAACTTTCTTTGAATAAAGCCCTTGGGACGGACAAGCCATCTAAACTAGGGGACACATTTCGAAACAACCATACATAAACAGAATACATGCAGTAGGAGGCCGAGCATCATTTTTGGATTAACTAAGACTTACATAACCCACTGTGTAATTTTTTTTGTTAAAATTTAGTGTATTACTAAATATCTTGGTATATTCGGATGAAATTAAGGCTCGGGACATGGGACGGACAAGATATGTTGCATAGTTTTTTATTTTTTACCCAAAATAGAAAATACTTGATATTCTGAAAATATTGCAGATTGTTGGGTACGATAGTCCGGTTGTAGTACTATTTTTTTAAGATTCATATAATACCCTGTTATCTTGTAAAATAGGAGGGACCAGAATTCTTCAACTTTTTGACGAACACCCATATATATATATGTATTTTCTATTTTGGGTAAAAAATAAAAAACTATGCAACATATCTTGTCCGTCCCATGTCCCGAGCCTTAATTTCATCCGAATATACCAAGATATTTAGTAATACACTAAATTTGATGTATATATATATATATATATATATATATATATATATATATATATATATATATATATATATATATATACTCACACATATACGTATATACATATTGATATAATAATGTACCTATGGGTGATTTCGTCGTAACTTACCCATAACAAGCATAAAAACGGCGGATGCAAGAAAATTATCGATATTTACCCCCACACGGAGAGTAATGTATCTGTAAATATTGCTATAATTTTCACGAAAAATTACTATACCGTATAGTAACGTGGAGACAAACTCGTATTTTATTAAATTTTAGTATAGAGTATAGTAAAATTTTAAATCACCAAATTTTGCTATACTGAATAGCAAATTTTACAATACTGTGCATCAAATTTTATTGATACAATTTTTTTTAATTTCCAAAATTTTATTTTCATTTTGAATTTTTGGTGCATTCTTCTCCGACTTTGTTATTGAGTGTCGGAGAAACATTTTATGTGTTGATTTATCGATTTAACTATATTTACTTTTATACTATATACTTATTCGTAGTCTAAAGTCGCATTTTTACAGTTGAAGTCGGGTAAGCCTAATTTACATATATCGCAATCTATTTACATATATCGATACCCAATAACGCATGATCGCAATCACAGTTCTAATTGGATTTAAAGATTTGAAACTCTCTTATATAGCAATCGTACGGAAATCTCGCCACTTGCGAGCTAACTTTACGAAACGCCTCCTAGCGGTAAAATATATAAACTAGCGCATTTTTTAAATGCAAGAACGATACACGCAAAATATAATAAGCCTTTGCAAGTACTTTTTTTAACAATGATACTTATAAATAAATAGTAACTTAGTTTTTTATCTTATTATTTATTATTAAACAAACATTATATCCATGTTTTTCGAATATAATACAAACCATCTGATAAAATTGTCATATGAGAAGAGCGAGCACGTGTTTTCGCGACGACCGGAAATTTCGTCGCGCCAACAGTTAATTAGGACGGTCATTAGACGCGGTAATTAGCGGTCCCGGTGATTCCTTCTTTGTTTCCACACTATTTGCTAACTTACCTGCATATATTTACAACAAACTTGCTTAAATTTTACTATACATATTACCAATCCAGTATATCCAGAGTTTTTACTGTACTACATAGCATTTTTAATACTGCTGTATATCATAAACTCATAAATATATAGTAAATTTTCATAGAAACATAGTAAATTTCCTACATATGTCGAGTTTGTCCCCGGCTTAGTAAAAAGTATAGCAATTTTTACTCAAACATTTGTCTCCGTGCAGGCTGCATTGATTCCCCTGAATTTGCAAGAGATAACTCCGTATGACTTTTTATGTATTTTTAGCCGTAGAATTACGTGGAGGTATTAGATTTTTAAGAAAATGATTGAAAATGCCTTGTATTTTGATAATACTTTTCATATGGTGTTACTGAACTGACCTGTTACGGAACTGACATTTTACTTTGAAACTGCTCTTATAATTCTCAGATTTAATATACGATCTTTTTTACAAAATAAGTTTTATGTACTTTACTGCTTTATTTTATGTTGTTACTATTAAGTAACTAAAAAAAGCTTTTTACTTATAGTGAAACATCTAGTACTCGCGAAATTTTGAATTCCCAGATCAGTTTCTGGGTACATTTGATGAGTTATAACATATAGTTTGCGAATCCACCGTCAATTTAATATTTTACTGATATACTTTTAAGATCAATATCCACTCATTGAAACCAAATCTGGAAAAACGACCTAAGTCAACTTAGGTTGTTCTTTGAGCGAATGGCTAATTTATTTTTTTTAAAAACTTGGAATTACTAAGTGAGGTTGCGGTTTATAATTCAAAGATTTTTCAAAATCAAAGCAATGTTAGGTACTTTTTTAGGGTTCAAAATATAGCTCGTTGTATTCGCTATTAATCTAATAAGTCTTAAATTAACCGTTATGGGTATTGGGAAATTTTACACTGTATTCGTCATGAGATTTTTTAATTACATTACATTTACAATTACGTATATTGAATATAAGTCTGCAATCATTTATTTTATTTTAGGTGAGAGTACACCGTTTAAAAAGACAACGATGAAAATCAGTTTTTCTCTCTTAAGATATTCGCTGCATTATTATTTTAATGATTTTTTATGCTTAAAACGTATGTAGAAAAAGAAAACGTATTTCACTTGATTTCTATTGAAAATAGCTTAAAAGTTTTTCAGTTGTAACTTCCAGAGTCTCGCAATTGTCTTTTGCAAAATGGTTGTTTTTAATTGAAATTAATACAAAATTTATAACTTCAATAATTAAAGGTGAATCACTTCAAATTTTATGAAAAATTCTATGTCTTATAACAAATTACTAATATTTCAATTCGATATTTAGAAGGTACAAGTTTTTAAAAATTGATATACTCTTACTTTAAGATGTTGAAAATAATATAAAGAGAAAATATTAATATGCAATTCAAAACATGTACAGAACCATGTAAACCCTCTGCACAATTCGACTAGAGGAACGAGCTTTAAATGGTTGAAAATCCATTATCATAAATTCTCGAGAAAAGAAACAAAAGAGCCATCATAACCAATCAAACTACATAGTTTAATAAAAAATAAAACATTTTGGACGTATGGTCGGCTTTTTGTACAAAAAGAGGTAATAAGCATAAAGGTACTAAACCGAAACGACCAAAAAAACGTTAATAATAATAATAATAATTAAAATTGTATAATAATATCTAAATTATGTATGATAAACCCATGTGACTTCCGTTTGATTATTGTACATGTCATTAAAACTTGGAACTTATTGTGATTAATGGGGATCCCTACCCTTTTTCTTAAAATTGTCTCTTATATAAATTTTTTTTTTAATTTTCACATATGTTTATATACCCAAAAAGGACAGTGTTTTGAAAAATGCCTGCCTATATTACCGTATATATATATATATATATATATATATATATATATATATATATATATATATACAGGGTGGGCCATTTTAATCTCCGCACCTAAATTTCTCCGTTCCTAAGCGTGGTATCGAAAAAAAGTTGAGACAAAAGTTGACAAGGGCAAAGGGGGTCAAACATTGGTGACCTTGAACTTAACCTTGAACTTGAGCTTCAAGGTTATTTCCAGGTCAACTTGATTTTATAAATGGAAACCCCTAATTTTTATCCCGGAATTGAAAGAAGCAGAAAATTTTACATCGAAAATGTCTTTGAGAAAATTTTGGTTTGTGCCTTAGAGAGGTAAAAAATCAAGGACAAACGTCTGAAAAACGATAATATGCTTTTTCTCTGAATTATTACGGCTTTCTGGTCGAAGCAAATAACCTCTCTACCTCAAATATTAATCACAACAACCTTACTTTGTTTCGTGACCTAGAAAAGGAAAACTATTGATAAGATTTAAAAAATCGTCTTTTACTTCCTTAATACGTACTAGTCTTAATTTGACTTATGAAAATGCTAAAAAAAATTTGATAAAGACTTTTAATTAATTTTTTGATGGATAAAATGAGATTAGAAGAAGAAAATTAGAATGTAATGCAAAAGGACTATTTTTTATTTAAATAAAATGATCTCATTTTTAATTACGATTACTTCTATTCCTATTTTATATAAATGCACAAATATTTTTAAATTGGTATACAAAGTAAGTAGGTTTTTTCTTACCTGTATAAGAAAGTCTATGTACACTAGAAACGTTGGGAAGCTATGTCATTTTGTCTAAAAAATATCAGAAACTTTTCGTTGTAAATCAATATTTATGAAGTTAAGTAGGCAGAATTTTTACAAAAAATCTTTTATATTTGGTTGTATAAATCTAAAAAAATTTGGAAAAAATTTATATTTAAGGAGCAATTTTAAAAATATTTAAAATAACTCTATAGTTATTGTTTATATGAATTATATTATATTTATAAATACTATTACGTAAGATCCATTAGCTTAAAAGTTACTAAGGTTTTGCTTCATATATTTAGTATTAAGCCTAGGTCTATGAGTTTAGGATTTAAGAGCACTACCCCAACTTAAATTTTTGAATAATTGATTTCTTGCTTCAACAATTTATTTTAATTTAAACCCCTGTTGAAATTATAAAATATAATACGTTACTTACGTTTTTTTTATTTTTTATTACGTTTTCTTACTTTTGATTAGTATACATTACATTCTCAGACTAAAAAACTATTTTCTAACTGTCAATACTTCTTAAGTAACTTAAAGTTTCTATTTTGTATACGTTAATTTGTTTGTATATGCCTCCTCACCTACTGGTGAAAAATTCAAGCTATATTTTTTTCACGAAATTACGAAAAGTAATAAAACGCGAGGAAACATAATGAAACATAAAAATACATATATCAACGTAAGAAAATGTAAAAATGTCAGAAATCCAACAGTTTCTTACGATTCGTTACGTTTCTTTACTTTTGCTTAGATTTTCTTACGTTTTCTTACGTTTTATTACTTTTTTTCATTTTCACTAGGGAATGCATAGAATATCACAACCTAAAATGGCTCTCCTGAACTATCAATACTATCATATATTATTGTACCTACTACAGGATTCCCTCAAATAAATAAAAAACAATTCAAATTACTAACAAAATTAATAAAATGTAGATGCTTCATCATTTATGTCAGCAATTGGACTCGTAAAAGATACGCGTTAAAAATCGTCAAACATTCCTAATTTGATGAATGAATTTAGTAACAAAGAAAACATGTATCAGAATTGTGAGAGTAAGTTTCAAAAATTGGAATTGCTATTTGGGTGATTCTACGTCCAGCAAGCATTTATATCTAATATACGTGCGAAACCAATAATAATTTTTAATTTTCAGGTAATGTTACCGTATTATGTCAAACTATTATACTTATGCTAGAAGCTCAGCGAGAAGATATTAAGTAGCACGTATGTATAAAGCTGTCAAATAATACATTTAGATAACGATAATAACGCCATCGTACTTATTTAAGTTATCTTTTAATTAATTTGGACATTTTATTTAAACACCAAACATGGAGAAACGAAAAGCTTGATTGATGACATGTTCCCGGCATACGGAAATCTGCATTGACGCCTTGTTTAAATTAGACTAGTGCCTCGATATATCTGTGTAGTTTTTATAAAGGCAAATTGTTACTAGTTTGCCTAAATAGATCTACATAGCACGTTAAACTAGATAGATCTATGTAGTGCACGGCTTAAATTTCTACCAGGGTTTATTCAGAGTTTTAACATAATTTTTATATTCATTTTTTAATTGTGTGTTATCAGGATTGCTTTTTATTTGATTATATAATAATTATTATTTTCCACTTGATTTCATTATGGCATTTGTAATCCAACCTTTTTTCGATGTATATTTACCATTAGATTTTACCTTGTATTTTGCCTTTTATAAACAGTCTTGGATATCACTTATAATTGAGTTTATAGCTTCATTTGGATCTTGCATTCATTTGTATATATTTCAGGTTTTTAATCTTGCTATGTTAAAAAGTTTTGTGTAATTATAGTAAGTTTTTATTTCTCTTTCTTTTTTTTTAATGATCTGGTATAAGCATTAATAGTTTATAAATATTTGTAGTATTAGTTTCCGATTTTATAAATACATTGTCAATGCGTGATCCAATCCTACTATTGTTATTATCATTTGGTCTTGTTATATTTAAAAAAACCAGGGTAATATCTTTTTTTTAATAGATTATTTAAGAATTCTTCACTTAATATATTCTATTTTAAAATATTAATATTAAAATCAACTATTATTAAGTAATTTTTGCTATTTCACTTTTGTTTTAAATATTTTTTTAGATTCGGATTAAATTCTGTACAGGGCAGATTATGACTGTGGCACCCTCGGAGTTGCCGCCACACGAAGTGCGCCCGCTCTTGCCGACAGGCGAGCGGCAGCACAATCGACGCAAGCAGCGTCTGGAGCCGAGAGCTCTATACTAGTCTCGGCCGCCTCGCGGCTCCACTCTACATTCGGTTACGGAGCCTCGCGAGCTGCACGCACAGTACTGCACGCAATAGCTCGCTCGTACGCCACAGCTCTGTCGCATCGCCTCAAGATTATAACTCTTTTCACGGCTAACACAGCCAATTTCATATTTTGTATATATTGTATATAGTTTAAATATAGTGCTGCAATAAATCATAAGGTGTGTAAAACCCTTTCTCTCTCCTGCCATCGTCCGCCTCGCTCCTGTCCTCGGCGCAAGCAGCGCTGTATCTGCTGGGTCGATTCTCTATGCGCCCTGGCAACCCCGCGGCTAAGCCCGCACATGACATCTATATATAGCTGATACTTCAAGCTTACTATTATTGTTTAAATTAATAATTGTAACCTTTTTCCTTATATATACAACGACACCGTCTGACATGTTTATATCACTTTCATTATAGTATATTGTTGAGGTAGTTTTCCCAATGCCCTGCCTTTGTATGTATGTATGTATGTGTGCATGAGTGGTCGCGGATGGTGGAAAGAGAACCAGCGTCCTCCGACAAGACAGCGGTCACACACAGTCTAAGTATACCCTCCTGTATTATCTCTTATAGAATTATCTAGGCTAAACAAAGTTATATTCTTTTCTACACTGTTTATAGTGATTCACATAACCTTATCCAACAAGTTATGGGCCCAGGCTCGCCCTGACAAGTGAAGGAAAAGTGATAAGAAAAGTGAGTGTAACGTGCGGTCCAAAGGTCAAACATGACGAGCGAAATCTCGGCGTGCAATATCGAGAAATTCGACGGCACGAACTACCAGTCGTGGCGTTTTCAGCTGAAAACGCTGTTCGTAGAAACAGACATCCACGAAGTGATGCCGAGCTCTCGTGCACGATCAGGGAGCGGGGAGTAGGCCCTGCTGAAAGAGTGGATTAAGGACGATGCGAAGGCGCAATTCCTCATATCCGCGTCGCTCGACCGCGCGCAACACCAGCATGTACAGTCATGCGAGTCAGCCAAAAAAATGTGGGACACGCTAGCCACAATTCACGACAAAAAGTCCGCGACTCACAAATTACTCATGACTCAGCGCTTTCACGAGTACAGGATGAAGCCTACGGACAGTGTTGCGGCACATGTGTCGATTTTAAGAATATGGCGCAGCAGCTTCTCGACATGGGCGAGAATTTACCTGACTTGATAGTCATGACGAAGATACTGGCCAGTCTACCCTCGAAATTCAGAAATTTCATAAAGTGGATCAGCGTGAATCCAGATCGGCAGACAATCGAGTACATGCAAGAAAGATTATTGGAGGAAGATACATACTTGGAAGGGGACGCACAAGAAAGAAGCGCTCTCGCAGCAATTACGAAGGGCAATTCAGGACACAACACTGGAGTAAGTAGATACAAGGGGAGCAAGAAGCCGCAGCAGAGCAAAAGCGAGGTAGTATGCTACCGCTGTAGTGAGAAAGGTCACTTTGCCCGGCAGTGCCCGCAACGTAATCAAAACAACGAACCAGGATCGTCAAGGTCGTCGAGAGATTACGCTTTAGCGGCTACCCACTCGGTGGACTTGGAAAGCGCGGTAAGATTCAACAGCATGCTACCCTCTGACGAGCAAGTCAAGAAGCTACTCAGTGTCGATATCACAGAAGTCTGACTGACCGACAGTGGGGCGTCAGCTCATATGACCAACCGAAGAGATTGGTTCTCCGATTACCGACCAAGGCGTGATGGCAGCACAGTCATTCTCGGTGATGGCAGTGAGTGTGAGGTCACAGGCGAAGGCACAATAACTGTCGAGAGACTTGTTGACGACAAGTGGGTCGAAGATAGCATTGAGAACGTGCTGCACGTACCGCAATTAGGGAAAAATCTACTGTCTGTTGGTGCTTGTCTCAAGAGGAAGTTCAAAGTAATTTTTGAAGATATATACGTGCTGTTCTATAAAGGGGAGGAGAGTTGATTGCATCGGGCGTGATTCAAAAAAATAATGTCTTTCGCATGTTCATAAGAATGCCAAAGAAGCAGAAAGAAACCTCAGCGAACGTCACGACTACCAGTCTCCAGTGCATGCACGAAACGCTTGGACATCTCAACGCTCGTGCAGTGAAGCGGCTTATTGACCAAGGGTTGGTGTCCAGAGTAAAGCTGGATGACAGGAGCAGCTATTTCTGTGAACCGTGCCAGCTAGGAAAAGCTCACAGGCTAAGCTTCAACAAAAAGAAGCCGAAGAGGAGCGTGACACTCGGAGATATCGTGCACAGTGACGTGTGTGCTCCGAATCCCGAGGAGTTACTGGGAGGGGCACGTTTTTTCATCACGTTCACTGATGAGGCAACCAGCTACCGGTATGTGTATTTTCTCAAACACAAGTCTGATGTATTCGAAAGGTTTAAGGAGTACGAGAGAGCTGTAGCCAACAAGTTTGGAGAGAAAATCAAAACTTTGAGGTCAGACAATGGTACAGAGTACTACAACTCAAAGATGACAGACTACATGAAGGACTTGGGGATCAAGTTCCAAAACGCAGCTCCGTACACACCAGAGCAAAATGGCAAGGCTGAAAGAAGCAACCGTACCATCAACTAGTGTGTTCGAACCATGCTTTTAGCTTCAGGCCTGCCAAGTTCACTCTGGGCGGAAGCTGTGAACTGTGCAGTGTATCTACTGAACAGAGTCACAGTAGTTGACGCATGTGGAAGCAAGACAGCTTTTGTACTGTGGACAAGGAAAAAATCTAACCTCCAACATCTAAGAAAATTTGGGTCAGTGGCATTCGCTCACATTCCCAAGATGTTTACCTCCAAGTACGATGCAAGAGCAAAGAGGACCTATATTGTGGGATACGAGAAGGACTCCTGCAACTACAGAGTTTACGACAGCACCACCAGAAAGGTGACCGTGTCAAGGAATGTAGTTTTCTCAAATGATGTTGGAGTTCCTGTGGACATCACCGAGCAGGCAGAACCTATAGAGTTCTGCATGACTTCAAAACCCGAACAGCAAGAGGCAGGACAAGAGGAGCAGGAAGTGGATCCAGATGTGCGAGGGGTAGCTGCGGAGCAACAGCCAAAGTTCAACGAGGCAGGACCAGGTCTACCTGCTGTGGTGGAGCCACCACTACGAGCACATGTACAGGCACCAGTCAGACAGCCTGCCCAATTACATGTTCTACAGCCTCGAACTCCCAACCTTAGAGATAGATTCAAGATTAAGCTTCCTCAAAGGTATGCCTCCTATGTAGCTGAAATTAAGATACCCGTTGATTTTAGGGAAGCGTCCATATGCCCAGAATCAGCAGAGTGGTCGAAGGCCATAACCGGGGAGCTGGATGCTCATGACAGAAATGCCACCTGGACTTTCATACCCAGGGACCCAGCCAAGGTGGCCATAAAGTCTAAATGGGTCTTCAAGGTGAGCAGCATCAACGACAAACCCATGTCCAAAGCCCGACTGTGTGCCAAGGGCTTTATGCAGAAGGAAGGACAAGACTATACAGAAACTTTCTCACCGGTAGTCCGGTATGATTCCCTGCGACTACTACTAGCAATGGCAACACAAGATAATCTGGATCTGGTAACATTGATCTGTGATTCAACCGTAATTATACAAATAATTGTAGACTCGGTGCAAAAAGAATGTGAAATTACTGTTGGGGATACCAGTCGGTTTGAGGGTATGCAGATAGCTCGTAATCGAACTAGAAAAACCTTGCATTTATCGCAAGTTGATTATATTAGTCAAACGTTAGCAAAATTTGGCATGAGTAATGCAAAACCCGTTGCAATTCCAGCTGACCCACAAACTGTACTTCATCCAGTAGCGAGTGATGATGAATGTGTGAATGATGTTCCATACAGAGAAGCAGTAGACTCTCTGATGTACCTGTCTGTCACTACTCGACCGGATATCGCGTTCGCGGTAAATGCTGTAAGTAAGTTTCTAAATAGACACAACAGGTCTCACTGGCAAGCAGTGAAGCGAATTTTCTCGTATCTCGCCGGTACCGTGAGTACAGGCATTTTGTATAAACACTGCATGACGAAAGAACTATCTCCGATCAGTTATTCGGATGCAGATTTCGCGAATGACATCGAGACGCGACGCTCGGTAACCGGGTACGTGTTCATTCTGTCTGCAGGGGCCATTACGTGGTCGTCACAGCGACAAAAACTGGTCACTCTTAGCACAACCGAAGCTGAATATGTGGCAGCGGCCACAGCTGCTAAGGAACTACTATGGGTGCGAAAATTGTTAAATGATATCAAATACCCATGTGCTTTCCCCACGTGATTGTATGTAGATAATTAAAGTGCAATCAAACTTTCCAAAAATTCCGAATTTCACAAAAGGACAAAGCACATCGACATTAGATACCATTTTCTGCGGGAAAAACAAGAGCCTGGAGAACTCTCCGTGCAATTTGTTTCAACTGATCTGAAAAAAGCAGATGTATTTACCACAGCTTTACCACGTGATAGGTTTAAAATGTTGTGCAATGAGATAGGCGTATGTACACCTGAGGACATATGTTAAATATGCAAGCATTAGGGAAAAAGCGGAAGTATTGAGGTAGTTTTCCCAATGCCCTGCCTTTGTATGTATGTATATATGTGTGCATGAGTCGTCGCAGATTGTGGAAAGAGAACCAGCGCCCTCCGATAAGACAGCGGTCTTGTTGTATACCTGCTGACTCCGAAGCAGCCGAGCGCCGAGCGCTTATTTTTAGTATTAAGTGTATGTATATCCTTATAGGAAACTTCTTGTCGAATAATTAAGACAGTACTTAGATTATTCTTGTTTTTGTGAACGTGTAGCACTGTACATTTATTTGTAAAGTTCCTGAAATTTCTTATATTGATGTCGTTTTCTATATTACCATTGTCCATATTTGTGTAATTATCAATACCTACAATTTTAATTTTAGGATTGTTTAATTCCTCTGCTTTGATGTTACATACATTCTCTAGTTCTTTTTTTTAGATTACCACAGTTCATACAACTAATAACTATATCATCCTTGCTTGTAACGAATATATTCTTGGTTTGTATACTCTTATCGTTAGTTAGGCACTTAGTTACATTGTCTTTAATGTTAGTTTTATTATCATTATTGTCACGTCTTGTTATTGTTATTTTAATGTTATTTAAATGTCTGTTTTTAACAGTAATTTATTTTTGCTCATCTAGTAGTTCCCTCAGCAGTTCATTTTTTTCTTGTAACTCTTTGTTAATTTGTTTCAAAAGAGAATTTTTTGTTATCATTAATTCATACTCAGCTTCATTTCCAAAGTTTGTTGCCTCCTGTAATTTTAGAGTTTTATTTGATACTTCGTTTAATATTCCCTGTCTTATTTCCTCAGATTTCTTCAATTTTATTTGTACAATTAACAATTTTGCTGAATCACTTAAGGTATCCTCGTAGATTTTTGAGGTTAGGTTTAGGCCTCTATGTTCAGGGCAAATAATAAGTCTTTTACTCACATACTTATACTTTTTTGTAAGCACAAAACAACTTTGGTGATAAGAAGTATCACAAATAATACATATTACTGCAGCATTTTTTACTTTTGGGTGACACTTATAGCAATTATCACCAGACTCAGGAGGAGATTTCTCTTCTCCCACCATCTTAAAATTGTCCTAGGAATCTAGCTACTTGTATTAAACTTTGCAATAAATATATGTTTCAAAATTATCCTACAATTTTTTAGTTATACATTGGATCTTTTTGAAACATAAACCTTGAAAATCCCATAAAAAGTATCAAACTTAAGACACAACGGTTTATTTCAACTTCGTTTACTTTTTCCAGATACTTTATTTACCTCCAGCGTTCAGAAATCTTGTCTATGGTGTCAGACAGTGAAATGCTGAAGGGGCGGGGAGGGGGGGGGGGGGGACGGACCTTACGGATAATTCTAAAAAAATGTCTCCATTTTATCTAATAACGTTGAATAATCTTCTTATAAAAAATCATCTTATAAAAAAATTAGATCATTTTTCAATAAAATTTGGTCACAAATCGTAGAAGAAAATTCATATGTATTCATTCAAATTTAGGGATTTTAAAAGGACGCCTGAAGAAACCCTATTCAATTTATTATTTTCGAAAAATTCAACAATATTTAATAACATAAAATGAACAAAAACCGGATTTTCAAAAGTTGTTTTAGAGATATGTTTATTCCGTATAGAAAAATAATGTTAAAATTTTTTAAAGAGGTTTCGTCCAATGTGTTAGCGCCTAGCACTTTTTAAACACTAACCCTATTCTCATACAGAGACTCTGTATAAAGTGCCATATACTCTATGATATGCATAATATTAGCTATTGTGAGCCGTATAATTTGATAAGTTATTTCATGTCACACAAAACACTTTTCTACAGCAGTTAGACACATATAGAAGCTTTCCTTCGAAAGTTCTTCCGTGCACGGCAGCCAAATTCAATGAAAACGCCACAAAATAATGTTCCTTCTGGCATAACCCATGGTAGGATTTGGTAAAAAAAATTGTCCAAAATACTTATAAGTAATTATCATAACAATCTTCCATTTCTTCCCAGAGATTTTACCAAATCGACTTGATTAGCGCAAATGAAAAATAAAATACTGATATTTGACAAAATTTGAAATAATTATAAAACGTCATTCCTTCTGGCATAACCCATCGTTGCATGGTTCCGAAATCTAACATGAATTTCTCCTGAAAGCTTAATGGAAAGATTACAGTAAGCTTTCTTGAGATAATAAAAAGTTATATTTTTACAATCTTCCAAACAGCTTCAAGTATCCTTCCAATAAATATTCCTTCAAAACTTACTAGAATCTTTCATGAAATACTTAGGTGAGGTATAATGAAGCGAATCCGAAATCTAACATGAATTTCTCCTGAAAGCTTAATGGAAAGATTACGGTAAGTTTTCTTGAGATATTAAAAAGTTATATTTTTTACAATCTTCCAAAAAGCTTCGGGTATCCTTCCAATAAATATTCCCTTTAAACCTTACTAGAATCTTTCATGAAATACTTAGGTTAGGTATAATGAAACGATTCCGATGTCTAACATGAATTTCTCCTAGAAGCTTAATGGAAAGATTACGGTAAGCTTTCTTGAGATATTAAAAAGTTATATTTTTGACAATCTTCCAAAAAACTTCCCGTATCCTTACAATGAATATTCCCTTTAAACCTTACTATAATCTTTCATGAAAGATATAGGTAAGGTATAATGAAAGGATTCCGAAACCTAACGTGAATTTCTGTTCCAAGCTTAATGGAAAGAGTACGGTAAACTTTCTTGAGATATTAAAAATTCCATTCCTTCCCCGACTTTTTACCAAATCGACTTCATTAGCGCAAATGAAAAATAAAATACTGATATTTGACAAAATTTGAAATAATTATAAAACGCCATTCCTTCTGGCATAACCCATCGTTGCAGGATTCAGAATATGTCCAAAAATTCATAACTACTTATCATAACATTCTGTCGACCCTCACTCGAGTTTTTGCCAAATCGACTTGATCAGCGCGAATTACAAATAAAAAATGGATATTTGACATAATTTCGAAATATTAATAAAACGCTGTTCTTTCTTGCATAACTCATGGTAGGATTGGTCATAAACTGTCCAAAAAAGTCACAAGTATTTATTATCTGTGTGTGTGTGTGTGCGTGCGAGCGTGCATGCGTACGTGCGTGCATGTGTATATGTGTGCGTATGTACCACCATATCTCGAGTAATCCACGCTTGAATTTAATAATTTTTTTTTTCGATGCGGTTTTATTTTTGTATCGGTTTTTTAATTCTTGAAACAATATCGTCGATTTAGTGATAACGCATTTGAAAGAGCTTAAAATTGCGTATCTTTTCCGACCCGAAATTTTTTATAAGCTATTTCCCTTTTTCTATTATACAAGAAAACGTCATGTTTTTTTAAACGGTTATATCTCGGAAATATATCATGAAAGAATATTTAAAAAAATTGACATGATCAGTAACATCGTGTATAATATTCAACAAAATTTTTGAGCCAATTTATTTTTCTATTGTCGAGAAAAAAATCATTTTGTAAAAAAATCGATTTTCTATGTTGAACAATAACTTCAGTAAAACTGCATCAATCTTTTTGAAAATTTCCAGAAAGGTAGCTTTCAACTATCTCTTGGACAAGTTCTTTGCCCAGACCATGAGGACTTTTATTTTTCTAGATATTTGAGGTTATGTTTTTTCTCTAACTTTCTCTTTATCGCTTATATCTCGAGAACAGCGCGGTCATTTTTTGCAAACTGGGGATCATTTTTTTAACATCTAATTGATGATTTGGAATTTAAAAGAAATTTTAAGATTCATGTACTAGTTTTTGTTTTACAACGATTTGTCTATTTTATGTTATTCTTAAATCAATGAGGTAAATTAATTTAGTATGTAGAAATAATATGATCGCTTCAGTGTAAATGCATTTGAAAGAGAATAAAATTATTTATCTTCCCTGAAACGAAATTATTTATGAACTATTTTCTTTCTTTTGATATACACGAAAACGTCATTTTTTAAACGACGATATTTTGGAAACATATGATGGAAAATCTTTATAAATAAATTAAGATGGAAAAGTTTTCCACTATCTCTTGGCAGCCTCGGCTGAGTCTTTGACCAGAATATGAAATCTTTTATTTTTCAAGATATTTGTGATTATATGTTTTTTATTAATTTGGCATTGCCTATTTCTTGGACATTACACGATAATTTTTTACTAGTCGCTCTATTTTTTTGTTTTTAATGAAATGAATTTTTTTTTTTGTTTAGATTCATTGACTCGTTTTTGTTTTATAGCTGTTATATTTCTAAAAGATATAGCAATTTAAAATTAACTTATAAGAACAAAGAATTTCATATTGGAACAATAAATTGAGTTTGAGGTAGCTAAGTGCCGATGAATTGGCAGCGATTTTTTATGTTTTATTTCTTATAAATCTGGGTAAAAATGATACGTATGAACGATTTAATTACACGCTAAACCCATTTAGTGTGTAATAAATCACTCTTATTAGAGTAGATTTTTGTCTTTAAAAATAGAGTGAAATTCGTTCATTTTAAGTACAGCGAAATCTCACTCTATTTTTGCGTACATACTTTCCCCATGGACATCGACGAAAAATAACCTATTTTTTTATTTTTAAGTTATAATATTTCAAAAGTGATTAGATAGACATTTTTCAGTAATAATAGGTTTACCAAAATATACAAAATAAAGTCAAAGTTATATCATGACTTTTACGAAACGTTGTTACTCAGTTTGTTAATAATATATTATATAAATATCTATAAAAAATGACTTTAATCCGATTATTCACTTTCATATAAAATAATCAACTAGCTATTGTGCTTTGACCTCACAAACTTTGATATTTTAGATGTATGTGCTAAATTTATCAAATGTAATATTATATAGTATTCATTACAATGTAAAATATAGTTTACATAATTAAATGAATGTAAATAAGTTAAAATTTTTGCTGAAAAGTAGACAAAGCAGAATTCCTTGTAAAAGTCTTTTATTGTATATTTATTATTTGCATTTAACTCATCAAATAAAACCATGTGTTATTCATAGCTAAAAGAGAAACCCATAGTTTTAGTGTACTCGAAGCAAGTAACTATATGTGATTTAAGTTGAAAACAAAGTGATTGCCAGTTGTCGAATGAAAGTTTTCGCATGTAGGAGTAAAGCATATATATAGAATCTGTTATGAAAAATTGTGATTAATATAAATAATATCATTTGTCAATAACTAATTTTAATAATTGCAATTGTATACCTTCCGTACAAACCAATACATTCTTAAAAGTCTTACACCAGTAATAAAGAATTAATTTAATTTTCAAGATATTTAAGTTTATATAATTTTTTTTTAATCTTCGTATTTTTGAGAAAAATTGAAAATAAAAAGAATTTTTAAATTTAAAAGAAAAGGTACATTTGAATCATAATGAAAAAAAGAACAGAAAGCTTTCTCTTCAAAAAAGGAAAATTTTAAAAATTATAAACCCGACGTGCCTACAACAGTATCTGTAAGGAGAAGTGGAAAAATGTAGTTTAAACTAAATGTGTGCTTTTAATAAAAAATTATTTTTTGATAAACCGACAATGATAAATCAGCATACATCTTTTGAGGCTCTAATTAAAAGAATATATAGCAATTAGAAATTAATTTATTAGAACAAAAAAATTTATATTAGAACAATTAATTTAGTTTGAGGAAGCTAAGTGCCAATTAATTGGCAGCGGTTTAAAAAATATAACTTCAAATATCGTGGAAAATAAAAGACCTTACAGTCTGGGCAAAGAGCTCAGCCAAGAGAGAGTGGGAAGCTACCTCTTTCAGCTCAATTTATTTTAAACATATTCCATAATACGTTACCGAGATATCATCATTTAAACACAAAATGACGTTTTCGTGTATAACAAAAGGAGAAAGGTAGCTTCCCACATAGCATGAAAGATTCCCAGCGAAAGATTCAAGAAAGATTCCAGTAAAAGCTTCCCTTAAGCTTTACGTAATTAATATAGAAGTTTCAGTAATATTACACAAAAATATTCCAAGAAAGCTTCCTGCAATATTTACATAAGATAATGCGCAATATTCAAATTATCGATTGTGAAATATTACGTGTAATCTTCCAAAAAGTTTCCGGTATCCTTCCAATAAATATTCCTTTTAAACCTTACTAGAATCTTTCATGAAAGATTTAGGTAAGGTATAATGAAAGAATCCAGAAATCTAACATGAATTTCTCCTGGAAGCTTAATGTAAAGATTACAGTAAGTTTTCTTGAGATAATAAAAAGTTATATTTTTTACAATCTTCCAAACAGCTTCCCTTATCCTTCCAATAAATATTCCTTTTAAAACTTACTAGAATCTTTCATGAAATACTTAGGTGAGGTATAATGAAGCGAATCCGAAATCTAACATGAATTTCTCCTGAAAGCTTAATGGAAAGATTACGGTAAGTTTTCTTGAGATATTAAAAAGTTATATTTTTTACAATCTTCCAAAAAGCTTCGGGTATCCTTCCAATAAATATTCCCTTCAAACCTTACTAGAATCTTTCATGAAATACTTAGGTTAGGTATAATGAAACGATTCCGATGTCTAACATGAATTTCTCCTAGAAGCTTAATGGAAAGATTACGGTAAGCTTTCTTGAGATATTAAAAAGTTATATTTTTGACAATCTTCCAAAAAACTTCCCGTATCCTTACAATGAATATTCCCTTTAAACCTTACTATAATCTTTCATGAAAGATATAGGTAAGGTATAATGAAAGGATTCCGAAATCTAACGTGAATTTCTGTTCCAAGCTTAATGGAAAGATTACGGTAAACTTTCTTGAGATATTAAAAAGTTATATTTTTTACAATCTTCCAAAAAGCTTCGGGTATCCTTCCAATAAATATTCCTTTTAAACCTTACTAGAATCGTTCATGAAAGATTTAGGTAAGTTATAATGAAAGGATTCCGAACTTTAACTTAAATTTCTCCTGGAAGCTTAATGGAAAGAGTACGGCAAGTTTTCTTGAGATATTAAAAAGTTTTATTTTTGCAATCTTTTGCTAGAATCTTTCATGAAAGATTACTGTAAGGTATAATGGCAGGATTCTGAAAACTAACATGGATTAAATTCTCCTGGAATTCTCTGGAAAGGATCTTCCCTGGATTCTCCTGGAAAGTTAATGGAAAGATTACAGTGAGCTTTCTTAACAGATTGAAAATTTTATGTTTAGCCAGCTTAATTGACAAGAAATATTGCATTCAAGTCACTAGGCAATGGTTAATGCCGAAATCCATGCTCTCGTTTTTATTTATTTTAACGCAGAAAGGAAGCAGATACACATGTATGATTGTAACTAATGTTTATTGTGATATAATTGTTGAAAAAATGGTCCTGCAGAGTCGAAAGGCTCTTACAAAAGTTGACACAGTTTGTTCCGTATTTTCGTGTTTTCTTTCTATTTATATTTTTCCCTTATTCCAAGAGAACGGATGTCTCTGGTGACTGTAAAAAAATGGAGGATATTGAAACTCGTGTGAAATAATCCATAAAAATTCGAGAAACCCCGAAAAAAATTAAAAAGTTACAATTTTTTGTCTAGTTAAAAAAATGCCTTTTCGATAAGCTAGCGATGTTTATTTTACTTTTACATCTCCTTACTTATTTTACACGATTTTCCTTGCATTGTAATTAAGTATATATCTGTGGGTTCCCGGAAAAACGACTTAAGTCCACTTTTAATGTTTTTCGGATATTAAGGTTTAAAGTTTTTAATTTCCATTGAAACTAATGTTAAAAAAAACGTAAATAGTAAATATGGATACTTATTTTTACACTTTCTGGATTTTTTGCATTTTAATATAAAAATATACTGTGTAATAAGATTCTCACATAGCATGAAAGATTCCCAGCGAAAGATTCAAGAAAGATTCAATTAAAAGCTTCCCGTAAGCTTTACGTAAGTAATATCAAACTTTTAGTACTATTATTTAGGAATATTCCCTTAAAGATTCCTGCGATATTTACGTGAGAAAACATGCAGTATTCAAAAGTCGCAATTATGAATTATTATATGTAGTCTTACAAAATGCTTCCAGGAAGATTGCATGAAAGTTTCAAACATCAAGACAAGAATATTTCATGAATGCTTATCTGGAATCTTGCAAAAAGCTTCCCGTACCCTTCTAAGAGATATTCCTTTTTCATCTCACTAGAATCTTTCATGAAAAATTACTGTAAGAAATGCCAGAAGGTTTCTGAAATGTAACATGGATTTCTCCAGAAGGTTAATAGAAAGATTACCGTGGGCTTTCTTCACATATTAAAAATTATGTTTTTATAATCATCCAAAAAGCTTCCTGTACCATTCCAAGAAATAATCCTTTGAATCTTGACAAATAAAAATTCGTTTATTTAATAAAAAATGACTGCGATATTTTCGAGATATCTAAAGCAATAAAAAATTTTAAAAAAATATAACCTCAAATATGTTGAAAGATAAAAAACCTTATTATAGTCTCCGCAAAGAGCTTACCCAAGAGATGTGGAAAGCTACCGTTTCAAGCTCAATTTATTTTAAAGACTATTCCACCATACGTTTCCAAAATATCACCGTTTAAAAAATGGTATTTTGTGTATAACTGCAATAAGAAGGAAGAAAGCTTTTATACATAATTTCGTGTCAGAGAAGTTACGTAATTTTTTACGGTTCAGTTTTGTAAACAAAATGATTCTTTTGAAAAAAAAAGAAACATAAAAACGATGTTTTTGTGTATAACAGAAGAAGGGAAATGACTTTTTTTAAAAAAAATTATTTTTAAGCCCCCTTTCTTAAAAAATACAAAAACAATGAGTCCTGAAGCATTATATTTACTGGGGATTACTCGATATAAAGAGATACATAGATACATACATACATATTATACTCTCTAAATCAGGAAGAGTGATTTTTTCACTCTTTTAAAGAGTGACGAGCTAAATCACTCATCTTCAAGTGACTTTTCCGCATACTTCACTCGAATAAAGTGATACTTTTCACTCGAACACAATGAATGGTGCTAATCACTCGTTTATCTCGCGTCATCTAGTAGCTCCCGGGAAAAGAAGATTCCTATATATGATCACATATAATCATATCTGATTCACCATATATGATCATAAGTTATTATATTCAAAATTTGATAACATAAGATCATATATGAATATACTAGAACATATATGAACGTACTACATCATATAAAAGTATATATGAACATATATGAGAGAAATTAAATAATAATTTACGATTTTTGCAATTTGCCACGCGACTTCATCCAACATTCGTGCCGCGAGTCCCTTCTGGACTTTGACGTTTTTCTTGTGTTCAGTCGTATAATTTTTAATTTTTTATACGAATTATATTTTTTTGTAAATTTGATTTAGTTTTTTTTTATAACTTCTCGCCGAACCTCTTCACGTGACTGCGCTACTCGCTTCAGCCTCCATGCCATCGACGAGAAGGACCCTAAGCTAAGTCACCACGTTTTTGTGCCTAATATGGGCTAGTAATTCGACGCCGGGTTGCCTTTCCTGCCCCGGGCATATAATAGATTTTTTTCATACAATTTTATTGATACATTTCTTTATACAATTAATTAAATTTAAATTAATACTAGTTTTAAGGAAAAGTTAAATTAGAAAAATTAGATACGTTAAATTTAGTACGGTTGACAGATAAAAAGTAAGATTCAGAATTAGGGTGGATGTAGCGATAATTTCGTTGGCGAATTTCTGTAAAATTGTACCGTGGTTCAAAATTTGAATTTTGTTAACACACGGTAAAACTTTGTTACTTTCAACGAGATCATACTATTTTATTTTTTTGTGTTGCCTCACTTCTATGTGTGTCTGTTTGAACAAGATTCGCCTATGTTTTCGTGGGTGAAGGTGAAATAAAAGAAAGAAAGCGATAACCGTCGAGACCCCACGACTCTCCGCGTGTAGAGACAATTCTTAGCTAGTCCTGTCTGAGTGTGAACACTAAAAGTAGTTAATATAAATTAGAACTCCCTTTCGGGGAAGAAGTGAATAATAAATTCAAAGAGTATGACGAGGGGCACTGCTCGTCACAGTTTGCAAAACTTTAACTAAATCGGAATACAGTGCCTGGCGCTCAAATTTAAATAAAATTATGACCCTTTGGAGGTCTATGTTTGATTGCTTGACGGCGTATGCTGATTGGTAATTAATCATAAGTTTCTTAATAATTTGCCTAATACTCATATACCGTGGTTCCGGGCCGCATGCCCACGGCAGTCCGAGCCACGCGTTATAAAATTGATGAAGGATCTTTATATATTTTAAGGGGTTATTCTGGTTTAGACGATCGAAAAAAGGCTCTTTTGTGAATTTTTTCTGACTTTATTCTCAAAGATATTAATATAAAACTTGTTCGGCTTATCAAATACATTCTTAAAGTACAAAAAAAAAAATTTTTTTAACAGTTTTTGTGTGATATAATCAGAGCCCAACGTAACGCCTCAAAAAGTAGGTAGGTCGCTGGCGGGTGTGATATCTTCATATCAGTTCACCTAAAAAAAAATTCAAAGAGTTTTAGATTAAGTGTAATAGTCATTATACAGCATACTAGAATTATAAATATTTATTGAAAAAAAAACAAGATGGCGTCAAAAATAATAATAATAAAAAAAACGTGTTTTTTTTTCACAGTTTTTTTGCACGAAAAGCATAGTAAAAATCAATATTTCAAGGAGATCCTAGTACATTGGAGAACTATATGTATGTAGAATATGTGGTTAAAATTTCATAAGGATCGGTTCAGTGGTTTCTGAGAAATCACACCCGCCAACCGAAAAAACATCGTTTCGAGAAAATCGCGATTAAATTTTTTTTAATTAAAAATCGTGAAAAAATCTTGCTTACATTTAATCAGCGATGCCTGCGCAATACAAAACGCCTTCTTCTTGTTCAAAGTTCTCATTTTCTTCTAATCTGGCCTGTCTCTGCTTGGTTCTTGTCTCTTTAGACGATTCAGAGCTACGACGCTTCGCTAAACATTTACGTCCATCGTCGCGGTTTCTGGCGAAGTCGACGGCTGTCTGTCCGAGTTTGATGCCCATAATGCCCATTATTTTTAATACTGGCTGGACTCCCTCGTTAAAAATGCAGGCGGCTGTTTTGCTTGCAATATCAACGATTCTTTTACCATTGAAAATATGTTTGGGGGCCATACTCCAAACGCATTTGTTAAAACTTTCGTTATTATTCTGGGTATGGCTACCCAAACATCTTTCGAGCAACTCGGTCCTGGTTAAATCGTCATATATTGGCTTTAAAACTTCTTGTACGTCAGCAGAAAGAGCAGGTTTATGTTTGTAAATAGTTTTATTCTCCTTGGCTTTTAGGTATTTACACCATTTAACAGAACAGTACGAGTGCGGTGCATTTTCGTCAGTCGAAATTTTCTGATAGTAACCAGCCCAAATTTCAGTCTTCATATTCTCGAGTGAATCTTTGTTTCTTTGAACAGCTAAACTATAGTTAGTTGATAGTTCTTGCAACACCTTTATAGTTAGCCCTTGAGTTTTTTCAACGGGGACTTTTTTTGCAGGAGTGTTTTTAGCAGACTTTTTCGCTACAGTTTTTTTTTGTAGGTTTTTTCACTGGAGTTTTTTTGTTTTCAGCTTGTTTTAGAGCCTTCTTCTTTTGAATAAGTGCTTTCCTTGCCTCATTAGTACGTTTAAAAATTCGTTTTGCAACGTGCAAAACGCACTCTAACTTTTTTACAGCGAAATTCTCACCATACGGAAAAACGCTAAGCAGCATCTTGAACGTCTTCCAGTCGCCGTTCCCAATGTAAAACCCGTACTTTACGGCAAACTTTTCTAGCGATCGAAGAAACATTTCCACAATGCCATCAACTTCCATCTTACCGGCACTACCATCGTGGTTTGCATTGCAGTTTTTTCGATGTTTTTCATAACAAGCCAAATACTCCACTTCATGCTCTCTCCCTTTCCATTTTTCACAACCTTTACAGTAGCTAGATCTTACTGCAATGTCTATAACTTTTCCAGAGTACTTGAATATGAGAGAAACTATTCCGATCAATGAAGAAAAACCTCTTTTCGACCAAGAGCCATCACCGGAAACACTCAGAATATCTTCTGGTTCTCCTCTCTTTTTATTTTCAAGTTTTTCTTCAGCGAGAGCTCTGAGCTGTACTAGGTGAAAACTGCCTCAACAGCAATCAAGATGGTATCAACAATTCCATAATAAGCAGATGTACTTAAACCTTTGCCTAGATCCATGAGATTGCAAAACATATTTATGCCGTGAACACCAACTTCAAGCAAACGCATAACAAATACTAAACGACGATTCACTTCATAGCCCGTCCCAATCATTAGACACGAGTCAATAAATTTTTCTCCGCATCTACAAGTTATAAGCCGTTTAAAACCTAATCCTCACTGACTGTATTTATTAATCAAAACGTTTCCGTCACGAACTTTACACTTCAAATAACTTGACAGCATGGAAAACACAAGAAAAAAATTTATAATACAGTAACCAGCCATTTGCTCGACAGGCACATCGAAAGTCGCGTCTTCAGTTTTTCTCAATTTTTCAGCTGTTTTGCTGGTTGACTGCGAATCAACTGCGTCAGTATGTCTATTGCCTTGAAATTTACGCTTTTTACCGGGTTTGCCGGGACGTTTGTTACTGAATTTAGACGATTTTTGATCCATAGTAAAATATCAAACACGTGCTGTTACTCGTTCAAAGTCAAAGACGAGACTGCTACTGATCGCTCAAAAGCGAAGCAAAAAGTTCTCGTACAAGGTACATAAAGCCAAACATTTGAAAATCTTTACCTGAAGAATACTTCTA
Organism: Gastracanthus pulcherrimus; assembly: GCA_949152435.1. Taxonomy (NCBI): domain Eukaryota; kingdom Metazoa; phylum Arthropoda; class Insecta; order Hymenoptera; family Pteromalidae; genus Gastracanthus; species Gastracanthus pulcherrimus. The sequence goes on from OX424574.1 coordinate 72,075,923, forward strand.
CACATGCTCCATTCTAAGAAAAACATCAAAGCGTAGGATACATGACTCCCAAGCAGCTGCCTGAAGGTACAAAGGGGGATTAGTCGAAAGATGGGTTAAGCGCGCGCGCTCAGGTGGTAAAGGTAACGGTGCAGAAGTGTAAAAATAACATAGTTAGATTGCTCGGATCGTTCTAAAATTTTTACACAATACTTCTACATACATCTACTTTCGAAAAATGCACAAAAAAAATTCGATTTTTTGAAAGTGATAAACCAGAATGATCTCTTAATAAAAAGAATTTCAGAAATATTCTTTAAATAGTCGTAAAGAGTTAAAAAGAGTTATCTTTTAAATAATTTTTGTTTAATTTGAATAAACATGATGAATTCCCGAATGCGCTCTCTTAAGAATACGTATAGCACTAAAGAAGGAATAATAAAGTATTCTCTATACGTACTTTATAAAATTTAAAAAAACATTTTTTACCCGAATGGTAATAAAGAAGACATTAATGTAAATATTTATTTGTTCGATTTGATTACTTACTATAAATATATTTGTGCGGCAAAGTTAAACACAGTACGGCATATCATTTATTATATAGGCACAATTAGGACCAATATTAGGGTTACATATAATATATTCAGTTGCACATATAATAAGCAAAATGGCTCAACGGTAAAGTGAAGGACTTGTAATCTGAAGGTCAAGAGTTCGATGCCTAGTATAATATTTTTTTTATAATATTTACCTACATAAGTCCAGTGTTTAAGAGCGCTTTGTGTGCCTCAGTAAGTAAGCTAACCTGTTTCAAACTACATATATACTGAACTATGACGAAACGTGCCGCTCTATGCATAAATTGATTAATAAAAATAATTCTTTGAGAACGCTATATAACACCACATTTTGTGTGGGTTACACAAACTTCTAGTCTGTTCAACGAGCTGCTCAGTGCAAGTCCGATGCTCGACAGAACTGGCCTATACAACTGATAGCACACTATTCACCCATTACACTCACTATACACATACACACACACACACTATTTTCTTCGACGACACAGAGCAAGCGAGCTCTCCAACACCCTGAAGCAGCTGAAGAGGACGCACAGCTGCCATCCCATAGAGCCTCGCATATGTTGGAGCTGGTTGTTCTCGGCTGGGGTGCGTTGAGCGTGTCCTGCTATCTCCTCTCCTTGCTCCCGTCCTTTTGAGCCAACCTAAGAACTCACGCATAGGGATTAGAAATGAAGAAAATAAGCAAAATGGTATTAGAATAATACCCACCTGATTTTATGCCTTGAAAGGCATGAATGGGTCCACCTTTGGTGGAGCGGCTGCTCCTCTAGGTACTTTGGAGGCCTGCAGCATACACCCTAGAAAACATAAAGCTGAGTTAGTCTACAGCAAATACGCACATCAAACTGGAACTCTCTTACCTGGTTTGGAGGGTTTGTAGAGGCAGTGTGGTCTCCCAAATGCAGCAACGTAGCTCAGCTCATAGCCCGCTCCTCCATAACAGCAGCAGCAGCAGCCTTCGAAGCACTCGCCAGTCACCTAGAAGCAACCTAGCATTAGCAAGGGGAGATTACAGTGATATACAAAACACTAATCTCACCTGATAGCAGTGGCAGTTGAAGAATGTAGTGTAGTAAGCTGCATGTAAATATAACCTCTTCGAGGTTCACTGTGCCCATTGCTCCTGCTGCAAGTACGCGTCCTGGTCACTCGTCCTTCCTCGTCCTCCCAAACACCGTCTGCAAGCCGTCGACTGCGTGCCACATAGCGTGACGTAACCGCGAGCGGACGCTCCCATTTCCTCCTTCTTACTTCTCTTTCTTCCTCACCAGGCGCATGCGCTGCGCCCTCAAACGGGCTCGGTCCGCACTACTGAAATCCGAGTGTAGCGCCGCGGGGACTAAACGACAACTCGCTCACTTCGTACTGAGCCGCGTTCGCAGACACTTCGGTCTTTAAACCTGCTCCGTGCGAAAATATCAGAATCCACTTGCTCCGCTCGCGAATCTATAACCGCTTCCGTTCCTCGACATTATCGTTGACCTCGCACCGTGTGTGCCGACCAACTTGTATCTTCGAAGGCGGCGACACCGGATTTGAAAAGAGTAAGTTGCACAGAATATTATTGCGCTTAATATATATATATATATATATATATATATATATATATATATATATATATATATATATATATTTGTAAATCTAGCGCTGCGTGCGTGTCGAGCATCGCGTCGCGCTGCCTTTCCACGTGTATTTCACCGCCGTAGATTCTGTAGAATTCGCGTCTCTGAGTATTAACTTCTTCCCCTTTCGATTATTTACCGTTTCCCATGTACTGCCGTGCTCACCGTAGTTATTTTAAATGCATAAATAATTCTATGTGTCGGTAGAATTGTAAAATCGTGCTGCGAATTCGCGCAGCTGGCGCTCAACACCTTGTATATAAATTGAATAAACCACAAGTGTTCATACTTTTACCCTAAATTCTTGTGTGCAATTTATTTAAAGTCTCGAATAAAAATAATGTTAAAGCCTGCATGTGCGACGCAATAATATTGGCTAGTATAGCTAAAATTATTATCATACGATTTAAGAATTAAAAAGACCGGACATTGGTGACTTTTAAAAGTAATCTTTTCTGAAAGAAGAGTTCATAAATAAGTCTTTAAGCATGACTAAGAATTTATTTTTGCTTATTGGGATTTTACGTGCTAAATAATAAATTGATACCATCAAATTATTATAATTAGTAAAACATTTAAGTTCATGGAGAGTTAATTTATCATATCACCACAAGAAGTATGGATTATAAAAATAGTTATAGAACAAAAGCAAACTGACGAAATTTAAAAAAAAATTTAATTTTGAATCTCTATCTCAAAAGAATTTATCTTTGAATAGACAAAAATTACCGCTTAATACCCAGGAAATATGCAACCAAATAAAAAAAAAAAATAATTAAAAATCATTATAAAAAAAAGAGTCGATGAATCTAAAAAAAAGCGATTTGTAAAAAATTACAATCTAACACCCAAGAAATGGGCAATAAAATCTTAATAAAAATACATAACCTCAAATATCTTGAAAAATATAAGATTTTATATTCCGGTCAAAGAGCTCAGCCAAGACTACCAAGAGATAGTGGTTACCTTTTCCATCTAAATTCATTTATAAAGATTACCTATCATATGTTTCCAAAATATCGCCGTTTAAAAAAAATTACCTTTTCGTGTACAAAAATAAGGAAAATAATTTATAAAAAATTTAGTGTTGGGGAAGAATGAAGATAGATAATTTTAATCTCTTTCAAATGCATTTACACTGAAGCGATCATATTATTTTTACATACTCTATCTATTTACCTCACTGATTTCGGAATAACGTAAAATAGAAAAATCGTTGTAAAACAAAAACGAGACAATGAATCTTAAAATTTCTCTTTAATTCCGAATTCTCATTAAGAAATTAAACAAATGACAATTTTTATTCAATATAATTTCATGATATGTTTCCGATAAATAACCGTTTTAAAAAAACATGACATTTCCGTGTATAACAGAATAAGGGAAATAGCTTATAAAAATCAATGATATTATTTCTCAGACATTAAAAAAAACGAAAAACTAAAACTCAAGAATCGAAAAGCCGATAAAGAAACAAAATCGCATCAAAAACAAAAAAAAATATTTTTGATACGCCGTTATTAGAAAAAAATGAGCCTAAAACTTTAAATTTAACCGTGGATTACTCGAGATACATTGCTGTACATACACAGACACACACACACACACACACACACACACACACACACACGCACACAAATACACACGCACACACGTACACACACGCATACACATAATTCTAAAATGTTTTTAAGAAAACTGTTTTCGTAGATAGGCAATGACAGTTCTGTACCACCCCCCCCCCCCACCCTCTCCCACGACTTTTCGACTCACCTTTGCAGGTGAGAATCACTGTGATTGGTTTAGTCGAGCAGATGAAAATAAGCCCCGCGCCCACTGTCTCACCTGTGTGCGATGCGTTCATACTCCACAATATTCTCCAATGTTCTAGAAGCACGATGACTAATCTCGAAAAAGGAATGCGTGATATTACATAACCATCGCGATATTAAACACTGAAGCATGCAATCGGATGATGTCATCAATTGTTCTAACAGCATATACGATATGAAATATGTGATATTCGGATCGAAGTGCGCATATTAAAGAAATCTATTTTACCAACTAAGACTTACGTTAGATATTTCCATTTCAATTGTATAAAGTATAGTTACAAATTCTCAATATAATCGAATAAGATAAAGAAATTCCAAGATTTTTTTTTAGCTAATAGTGAAATTACATGCAAATGGGAGTATAGTAGAATCCGTGCATGTGTACGTATTACGCACGCACCCACGCGCTCGATCATCGTCGAAGTTTCGCGCAGACGAATGATATCATGCTTTTTCACCGACAATCGTTCGGGGGCGTCAGGTTGCATCCGGCGTACTTTAAAGAAGTAGAAAAAATATCTCGCGATACGAATGCTTTCATGAATGCAGTTGAATATTCGAAGGAATATCAAAGTGTAAGACGCACATTTAGACATGTGCGTGTGTGCATGTGTGCGTCTGTGCATGTGCGTGCGTGCCTAGAACTCTCTGGAAGCTTCTCATCCTCGACGAGGACCGACCTTCGATGGATCTGTGGATGAGCCCTGCTTCCCGAAAGCATTTGCGATATACGAATGCTATTGTGTTTCAGCTGGCAGGCACGAAGCGTGTATATCTATATATGCACGACTCAAGCCTTGGCTGGTAAACAACGTCTTGTAGGAGCTGAACAAGACTTTTTTTAACGATTGCAATCGTTAGCGCATATCTTTTTGACATATGAATGCTTGTTTTTCAAATTTAACAGAATAAATATTTGAAATGTAGAGATTAAGCTGAATTTTTTACAAATTTTTAGATTGAATTTTATACAAGATACTCTGCATGTAATACATTTAATTTGTTATTTGTTTGAATTTAAAAGTAAATATAAGGTTTTAAATGAATACTTTAAAATGTACATTGGTGGGTAAAGGCAATTAAGGAATAAAGGGGCATATTAAATAAACAACAAATTTCAATATTTTTTTTATTCACTAATTTAAGTCTGTTTACAAGTATAGGAGTAATAATTCTACCAAATTTTTTAATTCTTAATCTAAATCGCTCTGTATCGCGTGTCATTTGTTCCCATAAACCACAACGTGCATTCTGATATGCAAAAATCCATGTACACACCAAATGCACAGTGGGGTTTTCTTGGAAACGAACACGCTACTTAACTGTAGAATTATATTTGTTTTCCATACTGAGATAGTTTAATACAATTTGATTTAAAATATTATACTGTCTTATTGAATAATATAAGGTAAAAGAAAGTGGCGATTGCACAAGATCAACAATAATTATAATTAGTAAAACAATTAATAAATACTTTAAGTCTTAGCATTTAGTATACATTTAACACAGTGTCTTCTTAAAGGTGGTACTCCGTTCTCAATAGAATGATGCTCCTGACATCGCAAACATTCTAAGATTTCTGCATCATGTTTCAAATGTTCAGGCAGCTTATCCCATGCCTGCTCAATATTGTTTGCCCGAAAGGTTGTGAGAAAATTCTTGGGCAGTTGATCAATGTCTGTGGAGCTCATGAATGATAGATGTTCCGTGCGAAAGAATATCTTGAGAGATCGATCTAGCGATGGTGTATTGGCATGATAACATTTTTTCAGCAGTAACACATTCCGATGTGCGCAGTTGACCTTGTAGGCGAGTCTGTGGTGAGGACATAGCTTTTCCAATGTTTCAGTTTTGAGTCTTTGCAGTGAAGGGCAGCCTATATCTCCCATATCACATACTTGGAAGTTGAATTTTTCGAGCCAACACTTCTTCTCCAGACCTTTAACATACATTACACTTGCATCATGCAAGGTACTATGAAGCACGTTTTCAATTTCCTCAGAGGATAGCTTCCCGGAACTCCATGACAAGCCGTGATAGTTGCGCTCCAACCATACATAATTCCAAGAATTTTTAGATAATAGTGAAAATCAAAAAAATTTGTAATTTTTTAAATTTCGAAGTTGAATACTCCTATGACATAGATGACCCCCGACAGTGAGCCTTAACTTTTGCTCATTTAAATCTAGCTCTTGTAGTTTACGCTGTAATATGTAATCAAGTAGTGCGCACTATATGTACTACAGTACATATATGTATATGTATACGTATATATATATATATATATATATATATATATATATATATATATATATATATATATATATATATACACATATTATACGTGTATACGTGAGTAGCAACCTCGAAATCATCGAATCTGATATCATGCGAATATATCTATAAAGCTCAATTAAATAAAGATGCTTTTCATTTGATTAAATTATTGAAGTAAATATAAAGCTTTAAAAAAGTATTTTATAGTATACATGGGTAGGTATAAGGGAAGTGAAAAATAATGGGTTATATAAATAAGCTACAAATTTAAAATTTTTTTAACCAGTTTATTTAATAATTTAAGCCTTTTTACAACCATAGGAGTAATAAGTTTACCGTCACACCTGCTCCAGGTGAGAAGTACTCTGATTGGCTGAGCCTACCCCCTATGTCATATATAAAATCTAACAGTGTACCTTAACTTTTGTTTAAGCTAGAATGTGTAATCAAGAAGTGAGCATATAATACATACACTAAGATACAATACAGTGGATTCTGATATTGCGCGAGTATATCTATATTGGGCCTCAGTGAAATAGAATCCGATGTGTATGTATATATATATACTCAAGACTCGAACATTTAACATATGTTTATGAACCAATAGTTCCGAATTCAGTGAATCCAAATCGAACGTTTATCTTTATAGACGATTCATGCTTTTTTATAATTGCTGCGAGGACGTATACTAATGTAGGTAGTCCAAGACAAATACCTCTAAGTATCTGAATGTCTCTCTAGACACGTGTATCCTGCAGACTGCTGGTGTATATGCAGGTTATCTAGTACAAATGGATCGAGTGATACATCATGAATTGCCGAATATTCATTTTATTCTGGTCTCTACTCTTATACAGAGATAGTATATCTATATAGCATTCTGGATTGTTATTTCGAATGCTGGCTTATTCTTAATTCAGAGTTAACCATGCAATACGTACGAATTTTTAAATATCTCCAGCTCATCTCAAGGTCATCAGTCGTGGTGTACAGAAAGATCGCGAGCAATGCTTTATCACATAAATAAAAATAGCCAGATGTCAACTATTTCACAGTATGACGTTACAGAATGACGTGTCAGGTACATTAAAACTCCGCACAATTCTCTATTATAATCTTTAACATCACATATTACAGAAATTTGCTTTAACGATTGAGATGTTGAAAGTGCAGAATATTTTAAGATAAAATGTGTTAGCCTCTAATCAGTGGAGTTTTAACATGCCATCTATACCTACGTTAATGATACATACAATATTTATTTATATATACTAATGTATATAATATATACATTTATAGATATACTTGTCACTCAAGAAGATTTTAATTTAAACTTTTTACATTTCAAAATTATATTATAATATTGTAAATATAAAAAATTCTACTCTATCACTTAATTAAATAAAAGTATTTCTGCATGAGTAGATAGGCTATAGGCATACTGGCTCATGCGGGTTCTGTATCACCCCCTCCCCTCTCAAAGTGATCCAGAACCCGTTCGGATTCTGAATCACCCAGAATGATCCAGAATCCGAAATGGAGAGAGTGGGAGAGCTTCCCTTTCTCTCACGTGAACCAGAATGCTTATAGTGTTTTCTACTTTTTTTCTCTTTATTTTCTTTTGCAAATGTTTACAGGAGTGATAGAATAATTTTATGAGTTTGACGGTGTGAAGTGCGCAGGCAGTCTTGTAGATGGGATTATGGTTTGTACAAACAGTAACGCACTTGACTATATAGGTTTTTGACGGATAGCCGTATTGCTGAATGTTATGAACTGCAGAAAAATTTAATCGTTGCAGCCATTTTTGTTTAAATTCGCCCATGACAAAAATTTTGATAGCATCGTGCAAAGAGCCACGGAGTAATGATCCAATTTGTGAGTAGTCAAGTCCATCCGTGTTCCAGGCTATTCCATGATAATGATGTTCCAGCCAAATGTTTTCCCTTTCCAATTTGTCAGAGAATCTTTTCCATGAAAAGGGTTTCTTGAATAGACGAACGATAGGATCACCACTTTCATTGAGTGGAATGATAGCTATTTCTTTTAAAACATAATAACCTCGCATTTGCTTGAAACCAATCATGTCTACTGCATACTCCATCTTGGAATGAGTGTTGAAACGAAAGTGTGTTGGATAATATGTTGTTTAGACAAGCTTCTTGATATCCCCACTGATGGGATTGCACTGAACGATGCGATCGTGTAAGATGATGCAATAAGCTGAAGTGTTAGCTGGAAAGTCTTTTTTAGACTCAAACTCTAGACAGTCATCGACAGGAGCGCTCTTTATAGATTCATTTTGCCGTGAACAGTCAATAACTATGAGTGGTTCAAGGTTGATAAATTCTGACTTTGTCAGCAGTGGCTGTGGGTCTGTTCCATAGTAGGTGATTTGAAAATTTATATACATATTATAGAGAACAGCGAACTGATTCTTAGATATGTCGAGATTCATATTGTTAAATGAATAATATTGAGAATTCAAGAAAAGTCTCACATTACTAATCTCACAATGGTCAAATCGACTGGCATTTTCAGTTTTCAATTTTTTTTCTTGGTTTGTGTCCGAGAATTACAAAATGAAGTTTCTCTAATTAATTTGAAGTTTTCACTGTCCAGACATGTCTATTCGTGCTCGGAAGTAGAGGATATTCAAATAACTCCCAAGATCGATAACACATAGAGATAGGATTATCTTTGCCAATGAAATTCAGCAGCTGGATCTTTTGTTTATCAGATGCAAGAACATATGGCATTAACCACTCTATCTTCGTTATTTTTACCTGGTAGTCTTCATATGAAGTTACACTATTTGCTACAGTACCTTCCTGAATTATTGTATTCAAGTCATTTCTTGATCTTGTGAGAATGAGTTCATGCTTCAAATTAACTATAATTTTTCTATAGTCTTCTGCAAAGCCCAAGATCATACTCAGAGGAATGGAGACGTCAAAGTTGCCGTGTGCATCTACCAAAGTTTTGCTTTCTTCTCTAACGTCAAGCCAGCCTGCATTTTCTAACATGAGAGTCTTATTTGGATTTAATGATGTCCATCCTTTCATGAGACTGCTTAAACCAACATTTTTACTTTTATCTATCTCCACAGCATTAATTTCGTGACGGATTTCATCAAACAGATGGCAAATGCCATTTTTCACGAATTTAGTTTTAGTTAGTGCTGTTCCATCTAGTTTTTGCAGTTTTCCACATACATGGAAAGAACTGCGCGATTGTAAGAGACATAGATCTTGATGTTGGATAGAAATACGAATTTCATCACTATTATCAAAGCTTAGTGTCGAGTATGGTTGATGTGCGTGAACCTTGTAATGAGCAATACACTCATCTAACACGACACCTGATTGAATGCTTAGAATTTCATCCATTTTTCTGAAAGCAGCAGAGAATTATACAGGTGATTTTTCTCCACGAACTTTTAGACTAGGCTTCTGAGGAACTGAATGCTCTTCCATGTTAACGGTTTGAGTTTCTTCGGTCGACTGATGACCGATTAACATGTTGGTTGACTTATATGCACTCTAGAATTGTAAACGATACCCATTATACAGATTTGATGTGGAGTCTAATAGTAATTTCTTCTCCACGGAAATTCACTAAAGGTCCATCTTGATCTACGATTTGAATTTGAAGATGATCTATGAACTTGATACTGAGAGGCAGATATATGACATGAGATGGAACTTCCAAGATTTTATATCCTGGTAGAACTATGGAAACGAACTCATGGATTGTATGAACTCTTTTGTTGTTGATGTAAGCACATGCGGTAATATTGCACTCCACCCTGAGTGCGTTGATTTTCAATATTTTCACAGGTAAATCAGAACTGTGATGAGTTTTTTCCTTGAAAATGCTCATGATATCCTTGATATGAATCGGTATGATAAAAGGTGTATCATATCTACTTTTTAGTGAGAATAAATCTTTAGTATCTCCAGTTGAAGATCGACCAAATTCAATTATGATTTTTGATGGTGTGGCTTGTGAGAATCAGGACAACGTCAGAGCATTTTTCTGTATGGGAAGACATAAAAGTGTATACAGCTTTTATCTATGTCAGTCGTACGCTCATATACCGAAACACCTCGTAAGGGACAATATTAATATGTTAGTAATTTATCGTCAAGACGATGTTAATCCAAAACATACCTATGAAGATCATGTCAATACTGATTTAACTTTAACTGAATTTCGAAATCTTTGTTCTGAATGCTGGGAGAATGATAAGTATGGATTTGTTGTTATCGACAAAGATAGAGTGATGGATGATGGTAGATACAGAAAAGGAATTAACTGTTTTGCAATAAAAAAGAAGTTATGAATCCGAAACTTACAATTCAATTGTAGATAGCATCTCGTTAGCATGTCAGACTTCAAGAAAGAAAAGAATATTTTCAGCGAGCTCTTGCGAGCACGTGAGGCTATTAAACAAAAATACTCTTTATTGAAAAAGGAGAGAGAAGATTTTGAAAAAGTTATTGGTGATACATTGAAACCAGTCATTACACCACTCGAGAAGCTCATCGATTCGAAAGTGGAAAGCTTGCCACCTTCTAATCACATTTTGAATATAGACAGCAACTGGAAACCGAGGAAAAGATTGAGATACGATCGATCAAGTTATATAGTAAACGATATAAATGTGTCGGGTTCCGCATATGATAATGATGATGATGCAGATTTTTCTTCGATGCATGGCACAATGATGAATTCAACATTCAAATCTGCGCTTGAAGGAAATGAATCAAGTGACTTTTTGTCATTGTTAAATGAAAACCGTAGCAAAATCGATAACTTATAATTGGCGATTCAGAAATTCAATTTCATAATAAAATGGTAAAAGTGAGAGATAAAAGTTATCCTAAAAGTGGGGGTCTAATGGAATTACTCTTCAAGAAACAACCAGATGACAATCTTATAAGTTCAACAGATCGAAAAAATTATCGCAGCATCCTGGAAACATCAGATGCTCATCGAAAAAGATACAGCAAAGATGAGAGTATACGCACTTTGAAGAGTAGAAAATATATGAATGTCATAGGACCCATGTTCCGCAGCGATCGCAAACATAAATCCACCACCGAAAGAGGCCTCATACCTAAATATATATAATAGCAAAGAAAATTCTTCTATAGATCTAATCTACTGGGATGATCCAAACGAGCTTATCGAGCGACTGCGATTATTAGTTGCGGAGCGATCTGCTGGAAATAACAATCACGATAATGAAATACAATCGATCATTGAGGAACTACGTGAAGCTGGACATATATATTGAAATGCATCTTTTCTTATGAGATCAGTAGCATCATGAGTCTCGACGTGTTCGGAAGAAAACTTTAGGGCAGGCAAGACGTGTGTCGCGGTCCACCAGGCATTGGTTATAATCTTACATTAGATGGTAATTTTGATTTACAAAATAAAAGGTTATGTAACCTTACTTATCCAAATCAGCCTAATAATGCAGTCACCTTGGAAGTGATTCTGAAAACTATAAGTAAAGAAGTTAGAAATCTAACTAACATAATGGCTGTAATGAAAGTTGACTGAGAGATTCTCATAAACACTCAATTTAATACAATCAATAATGTTCTTTATCATCTTAAGATTCGATTAGATAATCTTGAGACAAAATAGAAAGAATGCTTTGAAAAAAAAAAATTCTGACTCAATAAAAGTTTCATAATCACGAATTTTTCTTAAACCTTAAACATATTATCGAAAAATGGAGCAACAAAAAATAGCTGAAGAGTTGCACAAACCAGCTCGCTGCATCTACAATCGAAGAAAATATGATATGCGTGGAGTAGATGAGACTTGGCAAGCAGATATTGTAGAAATGATTCCATACGCCAACGAAAACAAAGGTTTTCGCTACTTACTTACTGTCATAGATACATTTTCAAAGTATGCATGGGCCATCCCAATCAAGTCAAAGACTAGTAATGATGTTACTCTAGCTATGGAGTATACTGAAACAAAAACGCGTACTGACAAATCTACAAACTGACCAAGCAAAAGAATTTTACAATTCAAACTTTCAGAAACTCATGAAGAAGTACAAGATAAACCTATACTTTTCACGTTGCGAGCGTTTTAATAGAACATTAAACAATGCAATGTGGATAGAGTTCAGCAAACAAGGGAACTATAAATGGTGGGATATCTTGCCTGAGTTGGTGAAAGCTTACAATTCAAGAAAACATCGGACAATAGGAATTGAGCCTAAAAATGTTACGCAGAAAAATGAAAGAGAGATCAGGAAACATTTTCCAAATGAAAAGTTACCTGTGAAAAAACCGAAATTTAAAGTAGAAGATAAAGTGCAGATAAGTAAGATAAACATGTTTTTGAAAAAGGTTATACGCCAAACTGGTCTACTGAAATTTTTACAATATCACGAGTTGTAAAAACCAATCCGGTAACATATCATGTCAAAGATTATTATGATAAACCCATCTCTGGCGGCTTTTATGAAACGGAAATTCAGAAAACTATGTATCCAGAAATTTATCTAGTAGAAAAAGTTTTAAAGAAAAGTGGAAACCGTGCATATGTTAAATGGTTAGGCTTTAGTAATGAGCATAATAGTTGGATAGATAAAAAATAGATTATTTGGTTTAACCAAGATTTAACTAAAAATATTAATGTAAACGCAATAATGTAGGTACTAGTAAATAAGGAAGCAATCATATTATGCTATTGTATTTATTTATGTATTATAATGTACAAGTTTTAATCTGAATAAATAAATATTATAAACTTAAAGGAAGATTCACCCTGATATGTCACAAATAAATTCAATTTATTTGCAGTATTGGAGAGTCTGTCAAAAAACTCTTGATCTCTTAGGATGGCTGATGAAATCTTCTCTGGTAAAAAGATTTGAAAAATTTCGTCGAGTTCGGCTACGACCTTCGTATCGAATCTCAGCTTCACCTGCTTCAGTACTGACACCATCTACTGATGATCTTTTTCCAAGTCTGTTACTTTTTTCCTTGGCAAGATGTCGCGTTCAGCAATCTTATTAAGTGTAGATAGATCCATTCTGGACAAAGTAAAGAATAAGAACTTTTAATAGAAAAAAGATTTGTTAGAGAAAACAAATTGGTGAGAAATAACTGTGAACTGACTTAGAAATTTAGTTAAGTCTTGGTTTCTTCTCGCAAGCATGATAATTTTCGAACTCTTCGATTGCTCGAATGACCTCCTCGTCGTGGTCTGTTTGTTAATATAGCCCATTTCCCACCACAATTTCTGCCCCTTCCATAGCCTCTTGTAATATATCCCTTTTCTCTCCACCCTCTGATCGTATCCCCTCCATTGATGGATCCTAGCCATGCATAAACTCCTCTAACACATCATATTCAATTATGATTTGTTTACCTTCATTATCATAAAGTGTCATCCCCTTTCGCCTTACACCATTTTCATTGGCTACTTCACGCCCACCTCGTATTTCCCCCTCTCTTTCATCTTCTGCAACATACATTCCCACTCGCGTTGTCCCACTTTCATTGGATACTTCATACCCCCTCTCCACTTCCATCCCGACCACTATTTCTTGTTTTTCTGCATCCTCCTCTATTCGAAGTGTAGCTTGCACCATCTGCTCATCCATGATTCGAAAGTGACTCCAAGGTAAAGTGTCTGTACTCTGAGGCAATAAGAATCTCTTATCATCGTGAGGATTGAGAGCAATTTTATTCTGTCTTTCAGTATGCACTATGTGCAATTTTGAACGAATGTTGCGTTGATCACGTTTTACAATAATAAGATCCTGAAGACATCTTCTATAATCCTCGAAAGTTATTGTTTTCTTCAAAACGCTGGATTTTATACCTTTGGCTTTTTTCACTGTCTCTCCTCCATCAACTAAAATACTGTACGTTTTGCTTCCTAAACCTATAAATCCCATCATGATCTTGCTACAGCATTCGTCTTTCATTCATTCTGGAACTTTTTTATTGACACGTGGAATGTGAAACTGATTATTGTCAGCATAATCAGAAGTATCAAACCTGTGAATGTCTTCTTTCATTATTTTATACATATCAATAAAGAAGTTTACATTTTTCTCCTACTCGCGGTTTCATATACGAGTAATGGAAATCTTAAACTAATATCTTGGACAAATCAAGGATACAAAGACCAACGTATATCGGTTTCTTGATTGTGATACTTGTTCTCTTTAGCTGAATAGCAACTAAATTTTAATCAAAGATTGCACAGCTGTGAAAATGTGGTTGATCTATGCGTGCTTCTGCCCCATACCTGCCTGTGAATTTATTTACTAATCATACATCAACACGAGACCGCTCTCGCTCGATATACTTTCCGTAGACAGCGTTAATTAATAATTTATAGAAAAGTTTTTCAAATTCATTCTTTGCTTGCTTTCTCTTCTCAGTATTTAATTCGACATAAGGTTTAAGCCAGGCCTTCTGCTCAAAACTCAGGATTCTATGCACCTTTTTCAAACGAAGTCCAGAATCCAGCGCCTGTTTAAGGGTTCGATACTGAATCACATACTTTTTCTTATCGTTCAGCGTAGTGAGAAGTTTGTTCTGCTTTGAGCCAGGTGGTGCACGATGCTTTGCGCAGAAAGGGAAGTCTCGATGTTCATCATGTATTTCCTCAGGATATTCCAAGTCTACTTCAGCAATGTATCCTATATCTGAATCTGGTGGTGTATTGAAGAAGCTTGGATTCGCCTCAAAGTCAATCCATTTGAATTTTCCAATCGGTAAATGCTGTACTATTGCCCACCCATAAAGATTATTTATATCAAAATATAAGAGTGTCTTCGTTTTCTGTTTCTCATCGTATGAAGAACCCATGTATGGATTGTTTGCCTTAGCATATCGATTACAACACTGGCTTATTCCTCCCCGAATGCCTGCTTCAATGAACATCAGCATGTCAATATCTGTAAGAAGCTCTAATTCTACCTTTGTCATTTTAAGAGCTGCTGAAAACGTCAACCCTGGTGTCGTGTAAAAGTGCGCAGGACATAAATCATAAGCTTTAAAAGATGTCTCTCGAAAACTTTCGAAAACGTCAGCCAATGGTAGAACATCTGTTTTTAAGTAAAGATCTGAATACTCTCCCAATGTTTTTATATTGAATTTATCCCAGACTCGAACAGCATGCTTGAAGTCTTCTTCAGCAATATGGGAATCTGTTAGTTTATTATAAAACTCATTCGTTTCTGGCAAAGTTTGTAGACGATAGCTTATCAAATGTGTCTACATAATCATATGGAAATATACCTTTCCGTCTGAGAAGATCTATCATTTCATCTGTGAATACATCTGATTGAAACTATTTCACCGCTATCGGCACGTTTTGTAGATATGATGCGAGCTTTTCCAATGATGACGGTAGAAAACGCCAAGAATGTATGAATCTAAAGCTGATGTCGCAGTCATCTATGTATTTCGTGAACGAAATATATTTCTCCTTGTTATGAGGTATTAGACTAACACGTCCTTTCATCAATGTAGAAGTACTGATTTCTTTCAAAATGAAGTGAGAATCATTATTGAGGTTATGAAAAACAACGGGAATGAATCTTGACTTCTTATAAATAATATTTACATTAAGTTGCCCTTAACCTTCAGCCAATTAAAACAAATTTTTTTTTAATACTGAATATTATTTATAAAGTTATTATATTTCAGAAAAACCAAGAAATTATTCATGAACACAAAGAATCAGAAAATCAGTAAAATGGAATAAACTGCACTGATATGTATAA
Source organism: Gastracanthus pulcherrimus (assembly GCA_949152435.1). NCBI lineage: Eukaryota > Metazoa > Arthropoda > Insecta > Hymenoptera > Pteromalidae > Gastracanthus > Gastracanthus pulcherrimus. The sequence goes on from OX424574.1 coordinate 72,092,004, forward strand.
TGAATAAAACACTTTATAAATTTATAAACATTCACAATTATTATTATAAACAATTTTTATATGTATAATATGTATATAGAAAAAAAAACAAAAATAAAAAATGATAATTAATAGAAATAAGTAAATGAGGAGGGCATGAGGAGGGCTGGGAGGAGGGCTATGAGGAGGATACAAAGTGGAGGGGCGAGGAGCCCAAAAAATAGGATCAAAATAACGTATTTTTTGAAACGATATTACCTTGTTTTGAGGAGGAGAATGAGGAGAGCAAAATGAGGGGCGAGGAGGGGCGAGGAGGGCGTAAATCTTATAAGATTTACAAACAACTATATAATATAGGAATATATATATATATATATATACACATACATACACGTCGGATTCTATATATATATATATACACATACATACACGTCGGATTCTATTTGACTGAGGCCCAATATAGATACACTCGCGCAATGTCAGGTTCCACTGTATTGTATCTCAGTGTATGTATTATATGCTCACTTCTTGATTATGCATTCCCGCTTAAACAACAGTTAAGGTCCACTGTTAGATTTTATATATGACATAGGGGGTAGGCTCAGACAATCAGAGTGCTTCTCACCTGGAGCAGGTGTGATGGTAAACTTATTACTCCTATGGTTGTATAAAGACTTAAATTATTAAATAAACTGGATAAAAAAAATTTAAATTTGTAGCTCATTTATATAACCCATTATTTCTCACTTCCCTTATACCTACCCATGTATACTATAAAATACTTTTTTAAAGCTTTATATTTACTTTAATAATTTAATCAAATGAAAAGCATCTTTATTTAATTGAGCTTTATAGATATACTCGCATGATATCAGATTCGATGATTTCGAGGTTGCTACTCACGTACACATGTATATATATATACGTATACATATACATATATGTACTGAAGTACCTATAGTGCGCACTACTTGAATACATATTACAGCGTATTTCACAGACGCAAACTACAAGAGCTATATTTAAATGAGCAAAAGTTAAGGCCCACTGTCGGGGATCATCTATGTCATAGGAGTATTCAACTTCGAAATTTAAAAAATTACAAATTTTTTTGATTTTCACTATTATCTCAAAATGTTTGGAATTATCTATGGTTGGAGCGCAACTATCACGGCTTGTCATGGAGTTCTGGGAAGCTATCCTATGAGGAAATTGAAAACATGCTTCATAAAACCTTGCATGATGCAAGTGTAATGTATGTTAAATGTCTGGAGAAGAAGGTTTGGCTCGAAAAATTCAACTTCCAAGTATGTGATATGGGAGATATGCGCTGCCCTTCACTGCAAAGACTTAAAACTGAAACATTGGAAAAGCTATGTCCTCACCACAGATTCGTCTACAAGGTCTACTGCGCACATCGGAATGTGTTACTGCTGAAAAAATGTTATCATGACAATACACCATCATTAGATCGATCACTCAAGATATTCTTTCCACGGAACATCTATCATTCATGAGCTCCACAGACATTGCTCAACTGCCCAAGAGCTTTCTTACAACCTTTCGGGCAAACAGTATTGAGCAGGCATGGGATAAGCTGCCTGAACATTTGAAACATGATGCAGAAATCTTAGAATGTCTGCGATGTCAGGAACATCATTCTATTGAGTACGGAGTACCACCTTTAAGAAGACACCGCGTTAAATGTATACTAAATGCTAAGACTTAAAATATTTATTAATTGTTTTACTAATTATAATTATTCTTCACCTTGTGCAATCGCCACTTTCTTTTACCTTATATTATTAAATAAGACAGTATAATATTTTAAATCAAATTGTATTAAACTATCTCAGTATGGAAAACAAATATAATTCTACAGTTAAGTAGCGTGTTCGTTTCCAAGAAAACCCCACTGTGCATTTGATGTGTACATGGATTTTTGCATATCAGAATGCACGTTGTGGTTTATGAGAACAAATGGCACGCGATTGAGAGCGATTTAGATTAAGAATTTAAAAAATTGGTAGAGTTATTACTCCTATACTTGTAAACAGACTTAAATTATTGAATAAAATAAAATATTGAAATTTGTTGTTTATTTAATATACCCCTTTATTCCTTAATTGCCTTTACCCACCAATGTACATTTTAAAGTATTCATTTAAAACTTTATATTTACTTTTAAATTTAAACAAATAACAAATTAAATGTATTACATGCAGAGTATCTTGTATAAAATTCAATCTAAAAATTTGTAAAAAATTTAGCTTAATCTCTACATTTCAAATATTTATTCTGTTAAATTTGAAAAACAAGCATTCATATGTCAAAAAGATATGGGCTAATGATTGCAATCGTTAAAAAAAGTCTTGTTCAGTTCCTACAAGACGTTGTTTACCAGCCAAAGCTTGAGTCGTGCATATATATATACGCTTCGTACCAGCCAGTTGAAACACAATAGTATTCGTATATTCGATCCATCGAAGGTCGGTCCTCGTCGACGATGAGAAGCTTTCAGAGAGTTCCAGGCACGCACGCACATGCACAGACGCACACATGCACACACGCACATGTCTAAATGTGCGGCTTACACTTTGATATTCCTTCGAATATTCAACTGCATTCATGAAAGCATTCGTAACGCGAGATATTTTTTCTACCTCTTTAAAGTACGCCGGATGCAACCTGACACCACCGAATGATTGTCGGTGCAAAAGCAAGATATCATTCGTCCGCGCGAAAGTTCGACGATGATCAAGCGCGCGGGTGTGTGCGTAATATGTACACATGCACGCATTCTACTATACTCCGATTTGCATGGAATTTCACTATTAACTAAAAAAAATTCTTGGTATTTCTTTATCTTATTCGATTATATTGAGAATTTGTAACTATACTTTATACAATTGAAATGGAAATATCTAACGTAAGTCTTAGTTGGTAAAATAGATTTCTTTAATATGTGCACTTCGATCCGGATATCACATATTTCATATCGTATATGCTGCTAGATCAATTGATGACGTCATCCGATTGCATGCTTCAGTGTTTAATATCGCGATGATTATGCAATATCACTCATCCATTTTTCGAGATTAGTCGACATGCTTCCAGAACATTTGAAAATGTTCTAGAGTATGAAGGCATCACACATAGGTGAGACAGTGGGGACGGGGCTAATTCTCACCTGCTCGACTCAACCAATCACAGCGATTCTCACCTGCACAGGTGAGTCGAAAAGTCGAGTGGTGGGGGGGGGGGGCAGAACTGTCATTGCCTATCTACTTGTCTTTTTTACTATTACAAAGTTTCCTTTAGGGAATAGCAAAATAAAACTGATATTTGACAAAATTTGAAATGCTAATAAAACACAGTTCCTTCTGGCATAATCCATGATAGGATTGGTCAAAACATGTCTAAAAATTTTACTAGGACGTATCATAACATTCTCCCGACCCTTCCACGAGTTTTTGCTAAAGCAACGAAATTGTTATATTAAAAATAATATTATTTCGTGATTTTTTAAAAATGATTTGATGATAACATAATTTATTTTTGCGTTATTGAATCTGTGGCTATCTATAATAGTGCATATAAGCATTATAAGTTTTATACTATTTTGATCATGGGTTTGTAAACTAATATACGTTAAATAGTAGTAAAAATGTTAAATGATGGGGCGGTAGATGGCTCAATTGGTAAATGCGTACCTCTGAAGACAACAACCGCTCAAGGGGCGTGGATTCCAATCCCCTCCAGTCCGAATTTTTGGAGGACAATTTGAGCAAATGTATTTCCGGATTTGTTGGTGGTACGCCGGTAACCTGCTACTTTGTTAAGGGCAGTAATGCCCGTTTATGTAATTAGAAAAATAAAATAAAAAGTAGTCCAATCTTTTATATGTATAGATTTCATTTGATTTTAGAAATAAAAATAGATTTTAGAATCAATGATACGTCGGTGACCAAAGACACCCTGATATAGGATATATACGATATATATGATAATATGTTTATTGAAAAATGTTCATTTTTCAGTAGGGCACAAATCACTAAATGAAAATAGTTAGACAGGAAAATAGCCATGATGGGCGGTTCTGTGCAGCTCTTCCTTATGTATATAATAATTTTAAATAAATTCTCTTTGAGAAAGCATAGTGCCAAAGTAGTTGGCAGAGTCTTTTTTACTCATTTATTGGAAAAGTCGTTAATACGAGTATAGTTCGACGATGCAGTGTAGAGAGAGCAGGGAACGCGTGCGTGAGGAAGCGCAATTTAGCGAGCGAGTCACTTCGTGAGCGTGTCAGTTCTATTCCCACTATGATTTACTCTAAGCCTCTGTATACGAAACGTTCTTACACAAGTGTTTATGATCTGGGAAAAGAAATCAGCCAATTATAATTCACTTACACGTGCGCAGTGCTATGTGTGCTGTGCGTGAGAGTATCCGCGTGCCTCTGTATTTGTGTTAGTCTCACTGGATAAACAGTAAACCAGTTTACCGTGTACGGTATCACCGAGACTCTCACCGACGGCACTCACAGCACCACGCATGTATGATTAGACATTATTTTATTGTTCACGGCACCTACCCTATTGAAGAGAATCAAGTGATAATCAGGTGAAAAGTCACCTCATTTTTCACCTGATGAATTGTCATGATATGTCACCTGAAACATCCACCTTATATTTACACCTGATATCCCTGCTGAAAATAGGTTTTTAAAATTCATTAAAATACATAGAGCTGATTTTCAATAAATTTGAAAGACCGTTCTTGATCATACTTCTACCTATTAAAGATAATTAAAAAACATAGAGGTTATTAAAAACCATTTAAAACAATTAAAAGTCATAAGATATAGTTAAAAATTTTTAATAAACTTTAGTTGGTTTTTAATAATTAAATTCAATTTAAAGACATAGCAATTCATTGGACGTAATTCAGAAAAAAATAATTAAAATTCATTCATTTAATTGTTTTTTAAACTGTACATGGAGAGTAATCGTTCGGTAAATCTTACTAAATAGTATACGAAATTTCACTTAAATGTATAGTAATTTCGTCACAGACTGCAAGTTTTCAGGATTTTACCATGCAGTATTGTAAAATTTCTAGTTTCGTAAATTTCACTGTACTGTATTGTAAAATTTCCGAATTGAAATTAATAAATTTTATATTTTTTATTGTCTTCTAAAATGAAAATTTGTTCGAAAAAATTACTTTAGAATTTTTTATTCTTGAGTTGTGTAGTGATATTATAAGTATAGTTAGATTTGTATAGTATAGTTTAATGTTTAATGGGAATGATTATGAGTGATAAGAGACGACGATGATAATGATGATGGGTGTACTTCGGAGAATAAATCAAAATCAGCGGTCCCAAAAACCCCAGGATACCCTAGTCAAGTCTGGTGATCAAGCTTACATATTTAGTATTTACATACCCTGCACATAAATAAATAATAAAACCACGCGCTCCACCCTCTTTAATAGGGAGGGGAGGGGTAAAAAGGCTAAAAATGGTAAACAAGAATGAAGGTAGTTCATAAAGAGGTTATAGTGTACTTTATTAAGCAAATATAAGTTTGACAGTGTCGAATCTTTCCAAAAACGCTGTATACAAGCGGTAAAGTTTTCATTTTTTGAAGGGGTGGTGGGGTGAATAAGGGGGCTGGAGGTGGTCCGTTTAGGGTGGAATTGTCTTTTTATTTTTGATAGACACTGTAGGAATGTTTTCGAATTTTTGGCCCAAATCTAATTTGGGTCAAAAACCGGCCTTAGAGACCCCCCCCCACACCTTTAAGCGATGTTTTTAAGAGTTTGCCAAATGGGTTTAGTCTGTCTCGGAAATGTGAAAACATTGAGATAAAATAAAATATACCATCAACATATTTCTCCTGTTCCAATATGAAACATGTATAGCCTTATCGTGTTTATTTTGTTCTCGAATTTTTCTCCACTTATATGGTATTAATAGTCCCTTTATATGGTATTAATAGTCTCCTTATGTGGTATTAATAATCCCCTTATATGGTATTAATAGTCTCCTTATATTGTATTAATAGTCCCCTTATATGGTATTAATAGTCCCCTTATATGATAATGCGTTAAAGACTAATTGTGACTACCTGATTTTTTCTTTCTTCTTCATACACTTTAGTGAAATGCACAGAGTTTCACTTTTAGCGATATTTGAAATTAAACATGTGAGTTTCGAGAAAAACACGATTAAGGTTTTAATTTTGTATGCCATCTAATGTAAATTGTTTCTATTGTCTGGATATAACTTTATTAAAACTTCGAATAGTAGCTATGCTAGGTGGGTACGAGGTCAGGCGGGTACGGGCAGTGTTACCAACTCTGGCTATTTGTAGCCAAAATGGCGATTTAATACCTATGTTGGCGATATGATTTTCATAAATGGCGTTGGCGATTTTTTCAGGCTAGGATCTCTTCAAGTTGGCTATTTTTGGCTATTTATAGCTATGTACCATTTGCGAAAATATTATATTTACAAAATAATAAGAAAATAAATAAAGCATTTAAATTCTTCGTGAATATCGGACCAGAACGGTCACGAGCAATATTTTGACGTCAAAAACATGCATGCGAAGAACGAAGCGTCATTGCTCGTGATTGCAATCCAGCAACGTTGCTTTATTAAAGCTTGTATTTACATCCCGCGCACCACGTTTGAGCTGTCCCACTGTTCGTTCGATCCGGCTGATCGTGTTTGCTCTCGTTGATACGCGTTCATTCTCGCGTTTTCTTTATTGCATTTACCTTAAGTGCCCGGACTTTGTATGATCGTGTACCTTAGGTAGACTACCTAAATACATACTAGACATACACTTTGAGGTCATTGTACTTGTCGACGTCTATTGTTCCCCAGTTTCCATTGCGTATTTACACGACAAATGTAAGCGGATACCGAGGTCCCGGTAAGTAAAAAAGAAATGTATTTTCGTATTATGTAATTTACATAGTTTAAGAATCATAAAACCAATTTTGGATTTAGTATGAATCGCTTATTTATCATTTGTTATATACTTAGATTATTCAACATGTCAACGCAGTCGAAGTCTAAAACAGCACTAAGAATCTATTCGTACAATCCAACATGGGAAAAGGAATCCTGGGCTATGGGTAAGAATTCTTAAGTATATTCGTTCTGCAACATGTGTAAAGTTACATTTACTGCTTAACCGTATCGTTGAGTTTTACTTTAAGTATTTAAATTTTAAACACCTATTTGTCTATTTATTTATAAAAACACGATTTTCCCCTGTCTGGAAAGATCGTGTTGTTGAATTTTAATTTAATCATAATTAGTAGCACCGGGACATCTCCCAAATTCCTGACGGCCAGTCCGGGCATGTGTAGGTATTTTTGCGTTATGCTCTTATTACGAAAACTACTTCTAACTTAAAAAATCTATAAATTATTTTTCATAATACGAGTTTAATCTATGCACGGATTTATCTATGACTTTTATTTTACATGTAGTTTGGCTAGTTAAAAACAGAAATTCTCATTCGGAGAAGAATGAATATTGTACATTATGCGCCAAACCTCTTCGCGCTCACGTCACGGACTTAAAGGCTCACAAAGATCGTGGCAATCATAAAAAGTCAGCGGAGAGCATCGATGTTACAAAGCAGCCAAAAATATCGTCAGTGTGCAGTGCTCAAGCAGAGAAAGACAAAAGTAAGAAACAACGAGATTTACAGATAGCAACCTTCATAGCAGCTCACGCCACTATTAAATGCGCCGATCATTTGACGGAAATTTTGCAGAGATTGGACTTAAAAGATCTACATTTACATAGAACTAAATGCTCAAATTTAATAAAAAATGTAATTGCTCCAAATATGTTACTAGAATTAATCGATGATATCGGCGAGAGCCCTTACTCACTCATAATTGACTAGTCGACAGACGTGGCTACTCTAAAATACTTTTGCCTATGTATAAAGTATTTTAGTATAAAGCAAAATAGAACCGTAACAGATTATTTAGGTTTAATTCCAGTTGATAAAGCTACTGTTGACGTATGACATAAATCGCTGACTAATTATTGTAAAAAGTTAATCTTAAAATTGAAAATCTTGTTGGGTTAGGTACGGATGGGGGCAGTAATCTTTGCAGTAAAAATCATTCCGTTTTTAGGTTGCTAAAAGATGAAAATCCCAAATTACAATTAATTAGGTGTATAAGTCATGCATTGAATAATGCTGCCTCAGCTGCTTCTTCTCATTTCCCGGCAAATGTCGAATTTCTTTGTCGGGAAATTTATAATTGGTTCGGCTCTAGTTCTCTCAGGAAATCGGAATATAAAAAGACTTGGGATCTAATTAACACTGATTTTGAGGGCAGTAGTAATCCAAACGAAGAATCAGCTGAAACAGCCAAAACGAAACCAGTGTTTCGTAAGTTTGTGCAATTGTCACCAACAAGATGGTTAGTTCGTTATAACGTTGTAAAAGATCTTATAGAATACCACTTGCCTTTAAAAACTCATTTTAGTCTAGACGTCAGTACAGAGAAAGATTTTACAGCCAGGTTGCTGAGTAGTATATTACATGATGATACAAATTATTTATACTTACTAATTGTTAAACCTATTTTAGGCGAAATAAACTATGTAAATGCTTCATTTCAAAGTACAAATGTTGATTTAGGTGCTGCATACGATGAATTAAAAGATATGCTGTTATCGTTAGTTAACAAAATTATGAAACCTAGTTTTGTAACTGATGGCCTACAGGTTATTTTAAAGAATTTAGACAATGAATTGGCATATTTACCTATAGACAAAGCAGAGTATGGCATCGACTACAATAATGCTTTATCTAAATCGACTATTTCAAGCGAACAAAAAGTAGATATTGGAACAAGAGCCTTTTCATTTATCAAAAGTATGCTCACTGAAGCCTCAAAACATTTACCGGACAATTTAAAATTTTATCATAAGCTAAAGTTTTTTATCGCCGGACGTGTGCCTCAGTTTTCCGAATTACCGTTTTTTGACGAATTTGTAGAGCCGAGTAAGCTCAGCATTACGGAAAACCAATGGAATAAAATGTTACTCGTGCAATGGGCTAGTAAGTTTGGCGAAGACGTACTAAAAAACAGCTACGCTTTTCGGCCTGCAGTATTTTCCTTTAAAAATGCAGGCGAAAAATTTGTTTTCCGAGAGGTAGCTTTTTATGCTCTTAGGCTTTTGTCATCATCGTCAAGTAATGCTGTCGAGAGAGTCTTCTCTATCATGAATATCATAAAACCAAAAATTCGAAGTAGAATGCTTTTGAAGATGTTAGATGCAATATTACGAATCAGAATGCGTTTTCATGCTAATAATCCATGTTGTAAGCACTTCATAGCATCCGACAAGATGCTAAAAGATTTTAATTATAAGGTCGTACATGAAAAGAATGACGAAACTGAAGAAAAAGATGGCTTAACTGAGGACGAATTGCAAATTATCGACTTATTAGAGAATTTCGACATACCTTGTATCAACATACCTGAAGTTTAATAAAAAGTTAATAAAAGTTCCTAAACAAATCTTTATATAATCAAATTCACATATCATATTTGAATTTTGTTTGGCGCTTTGCTTTAAGCTTTAATTCCGCAGGTGCTACGTTGCCAAGTTTTAGTGGCGATTTATGGCGATTTTTTGCTGCTAGATAGCGATGTTCGCTTCTGCCGTACTGGCAACTCTGGATACGGGGCCACCAGGCCTTACCCCGCCTGGCCTGGCTCCGCGCCCACCTCAGTCACACGGCCCCATCCCGCCTTGTCTATATAGCTCCGCGCCTACCTAAGCCACCTGGCCTCATCCCACCAGGGCTCGTAGCTGAGCAAGTTCACATGATTTGGTATGAGTTCAGCTGATCCCATAGTCGGCTATTGTAGCTTCTGAGGTCGCCCAGTAGTCGGATAAATTGATCTTTATTAATTAATTAAATAAAATGGAAAGTAGGTTAGGATACAAATAAATAATTGAAGCAACGGCAGCGAAAAATGCGCAGCGGAGGTAGTGGCGGCGACGGTGGACGAAGCGGCGGTGCAGACTACGAAGGCGAAAACGTGCGTAGTCGTCATCTCGCGTACCCCATTGCACGAGGTATGAGAGAAAAAATATGAATCACGACCCATTGCGCGGGTCGTGAACGAAGGCGGCACTCTAACCTCTCTCTCTTTCTCTCCAGCTTGGCGCGCGTCCGCGTGGCTGTCACTTTTCGAGCTGCATTCTCGTCCTCGTGGCTCATCCCCGTAGATATACACACACACGCACATGCACACACATAATTATACAAATTAGCTGTAAAAACAGCAAGTTAAGAAAGACGACGACGGCAACGGCAGCGTGAACTGCGCAGCGGAGGTAGTGGCGGCGACGGTGGACGTAGCGGCGGTGAAGACTGCGAAGGCGAAGGCACGCGTGGTCGTCCTCTCGCGTACCCCATTGCACGAGGTATAAAATTTAAATTAAAGGAGTATGAATGTAGATGAATGTTAATGAATGTGTATGAATGTGTAAAAAACATTTTAAAATAAAGTAGTTTAATTGAGAATGAAAGCGAATGTCAGTGTATGAATGAGAAAGATAAAATTTAAATTAAAGGCGAATGATTGTAGATGAATGTTAATGAATGTGTATGAATGTGATAAAAAAAGACAAACAGTTTAAAATAAAGTAGTGTATGTGATTGAAAATGAAAGAGAATGCCTGAGTATAAATAAAATTAAATTAATGCAGCAAGATTGTGAATTAATATTTCTGTATGAATGTGTAAAAATAATTTAAAATAAAGTATTATGTAATTAATAATGAAAGTAAGAGTGTTTATGTATAGATTGTAAAAAAGATTATTTAAATTAAGTTTTTGTTTTTGCGTTCTGAATTTTGCAGTTGAAATGAATTTTCCAAGTTTAATGAATTTTGCCAGTTTTAATAAGAGTTTTCAGGTATAATGTATAATTAAGTAAAACAATCAATTTATTTCAATCCAAAGCATTATAAGTATGGGGAACTGAATATTCAAAGTATTTAGACTCGATAGGAAAAAATTTTGATAAAATACTTTCAAACTATTTTTTTCTTTCTTCTTCATACACTTTAGATCTATACACCAAATTTCAGATGTCTAGCTCTTTTAGTTTTAAAGATCTGTGTTTTTAGTACATTTAGACCGAGTGGCCAATTCAACGGAAAGTGAAATTTTCCCGTTAAAATAAATTCCATAAGTTTTAATAAGTGTATATAATATACCTTGTATTATATACACGGTATATTATATATAATGTTATAAATGAGTCAAACAATCCATGTTTTTCAATTATTACATTGTATAAATCAATCTGAAGCATTATAGGTATGAAAAATTCAATATTCAAAGTATTCTGACTCGATGGGAGAAAATTTTGATGAAAGACTTTAAAACAATTTTTTTCTTTCTTCTTTATACACTTTAGACCTACAAACCAAATTTCAAACGTCTAGCTCTTTTAGTTTATGAGATCTGAGATTTAATGGATTTCGACCGATGGGACTAATTCATCCGAAAGTGAGATTTTTTTCACTTAAAATAAATTCTATAAGTTTTAATAAGTGTATTGTGGTATACAATGCTATAACTGAGTGAAATAATCAATTATGATATTGTATAAGTCAATCTGAAGCATTATGTAGGTATGAAAAATTCAATATTCAAAGTTTACATAAATTAAATTTCAGGAAAAGGTTCTCAAAGTCTTTGAAACTTTCAGACAAACTTTTTATGAAAATATAAGTAATATATATATATATATATATTATATATATATAAAAGAATTACTAGTCTTTTTTTAATTTTTAAATATTGAATACAATAATTTAAAAAAAAATGTATTTTTATAAGGATGGAGAGAGCCCCGCCTTCGCTCTATACCTGTGTGGTACTTCCTAGTAATCGTTTCTTGTGAGCCTCTTACTTTGACCGAATTCAAAGTAAAAAACACACCCGTGACTCATATACTCCTCCATAGGATAGGAAATGGATAATTTTTTTATTAATTAAACAGTTTTTTACTTTTCAAACATATATATAAAAGAATTATAATTTTAAGAAAATCTCCATCAATCGATACCGTTGTTATGATGAAGAAAAAAAAATGGCGAGCTCGGGGCTAGAACCCAGAGCCACTGAGTTGCAAGGCCAGCGCTCTGTGCACTGAGCCACGGTTACCACTAGAGATTGCATCTTATATTGTTTTTATTTTATTCCGTGACTTTGTGAAGTAAAATATTTAAATTTCAAGACTTTCCCAATCCATTGTTAAACATTTAATTTTCAAATAGTCATTGAAAATTTTTATCATAAGTTTGACGTTAAGAAGTACACACGTAGTTTTATATGCACTATTATGATGTGGACATACCGTTACTAATTTTTTATTATACATTCTGCCTTGAGTTGGGAATTCTGTATCCATTATATCGTAAACATTGAAATTGAAGCGTTCTAACCATTTCTTGTTTGTTGAACCTTTAACTATGACTCTTGTGGCATCATATAATGCTTCTCGGAGTATATTTCCTATTTGAGAGTAATCTGTGTCACCTGAACTCCAAGCTAATCCGTGATAACAATGTTGAAGCCAAGTATTTTATTTTTTATACTTGATGGAGATACGTCGCCAGGCAAATGGTTCTTTAAATAATAGAACCACTGGTTCGGAAATATCACTGAGAGGTACTATTGCTAGTTCCTTGAGAATAAAATCATCGACTGGCTGCTTGAAACCTTGCTGTCAACATCACCTTGATGTCTACAACGTATTCCATCTCGTCGACGAATTAAATTTTTTAATTTCGAGCGGTCTGCTTTATAACACTTCCCCCACCACTGACATTTAAGAACAAGTCTATACAAATTTCTTAACATCACTACTTACAGGATTATATTGAACTATTCGATCGTGCAAGATTAAGCAGTAAGCAGATGTCCCAGCAGGAAAATTATCTCTTGCTGACGGAAGTAAAAATTGTACATTTTCGTACAACTCTGTACATTGCTATACATTTCTGTACATTTTTGCACATTTTTGTACATTTTCGTACATCTCTGTACATTTTTATACATTTCTGTACATTTCTGTACATTTCTGTACATTTTTAACACTTATTAGACTTTTGTACAGAAACTTGCAGAGATGTACAAGAATGTACGTAAAGAGATGTACAAATCAATGATACCAGACAAAGAGAAACGTTTCTCTTATTTTTGTTCATAAATGTATACATTTTTAATGATTGGACATTACTCGTATTTTAATAATTTTTACTATGCAATCTTCTAAAATATTAAATAGTAATTTTAAAATTCACATTAATAAAAACTTGTTTTCAGTTTAATCATTCCGTGATTGTTTATTTATTACACGTATAATATTTCTTATATTACCGAAAAAACCGACTTCGTGGAGATTTGAACTGGTGATCCTCAGTTCCTGAAGCGGACGCTCTACCGACTTCGCCGTCACGATCCTTGTTTGACTATGCTCCGAATCGTCCTTATAAGTTACACTAGGCTTTATTTATTTTACTGTCTTGTAAATATTCATTAAATAATGATATACCCATCAAGATCCATTTATATATGGTATAGCATAAGATACAGTTGTTAAAAAATGCGTAAGTTTTATAAGTTAGATTTTTTGAGTCAAGACGTTTATTATAATATTTATGAGAAATTAACTATAAGTACGTAAAATTTACTAAAAAATATTTATAATATAATATAAACAAGTACTCCTTACTAAATATTCAGCACAAATTACTATATTTTTTTGTAAATTCTATAAATGACATTTTTCACTAAAGTAAATAGTAAAATTCCATAAATGTTTAATTCCAGAATTTATATACGTTTATGAATAACTTCTACAAAACTGTAAAAAGCATCCAAATGCAAGTAAATTCGAATATTCCTAATTTATAAAATAGTAATTTTCATTCAGTAAATAATAATTTTGAATACGTCCCATCTCTCAGTGCAGATAACAAATTTTAAACCTATTTTAAACTGTATCTCTTTAGTAAAAATATAAGCAAAAAATTGCAGGCTTCTATTATGAAATCAAAAATATTTTGAGATTCTATGAAACTGGATAAGATACTTCTAGAGCTGTATACAAATTTTTTTAATTTTAAGTATAAATAATCTGAATTGTTAAGGGGATACCGAGGTGCCGGCCAGAGATCTGCAATACCGGTATCACAGTTAACATTGATAATTAATTGTTTAATAATGATTTTTTAAATTCCGGCGATGACTCATTATTAAACGATTAATTATTAATGTTAATCGTAATGCCGGTATTGCAGATCACTGACCGGTATATCGGCATCCTCTTGAGAAACTTTTAAGAAACTCTAAAATGTTACTATTTTCTTACTATTACTATTAAACAGTTATATTATGTTGAGTGTTACTAAGATTAAATTATCTTAAATAACATAAGCGTTTTATGCTCATGGAATTTTTTAAATTAAGAATTACAATTGGAATGTCTAATTGTTATTTCCACTATCTACTATGATATATTTGTAATTTAAAAATAGAAACCTGCAATTTTTTCTTATATTTATATAAAGTATTTATTTATTTAAAGTATATTTAAAATTTTTAATTTGGTATCATTGAGAGGGTATCAGACGATTCAAATTTGCCGCCGAAATTCCTAACCTCAAATCTTTGACCGAGTTATGAATAATCGATAACAATTAACAAATAAACTGAATTATGAAAAACCAATACATCATTGCCCTTCCTTTTGTAGCATTCTACCACTTTGTTAAGTTTCAGGTATAAATATCATTGCATATATAAATGGCATTTGAACGAAATTTCGAATCACCTTTCGCAGATCTCTGTTTTATCATGAAATTTAATTATAGCCAAAAGTTTAGGATTCTCAGGTCGGTAAGGTAGGGAAAACTGACTTTGACACCCCCTTAAATTGTACATCTCTTTATTATTTTATTATTATGTATTTCCGTGCATTATTGTACATTTCTGTACATTTCTGTACATTTCTGTACATTTCTGTACATTTCTGTACATTTCTGTACATTTCTGTACATTTCTGTACATTTCTGTACATTTCTGTACATTTCTGTACATTTCTGTACATTTCTGTACACTTCTCTACAAAAGTCTAATTAGTGTCAAAAATGTACAAAAATGTACAAAAATATACAAAAATTTACAGAAATATACATAAATGTATAGAATTGTACAAAGATGTTCAAAAATGTACAATTTCAACTTCCACCGGGGAAGACTCATTTTGTTTTGAACAATCAATTACAATGAGAGGTAAGTTTGAAATGTAATTTAATTTTTGTAACATAGGTTCAGCGTTTTTGTCATAGAATACGTTCTGAAAATTTGCGTACATATCGTACAGTATAGCATACTGATTACGAATTATATCCAGATTTAGATTACCATATGGATAGTATTGTGAATTAAGGAAAAGTTTTACATTGCTTATGTTGCAGTGATCGAAGTAACTGGCATTAATATTTTTCTGAGCTTTTCTATTTGTTTGAAATCTAGAATAACGAAGCGCGGTTTTTCCAACTGATTGGACGTTTTGACTGTCCAAACATGTTTCGATGAAGATGGAAGTATCGGGTACTCGTATAACTCCCATGTGCGATAACTCATAGATATTGGTCTATCCTTCCCAATATAATTGAACAAATGGATTTTACGTTTATCCGATACTGCTACGTATGGCATTAACCACTCAATTCTCGTCAACTCAATCTTAAAGTCTTCGTAAACATCTCGTCCGGATACCTGTGTCGCTGTTTGTATAACAGCATTTAAATCATTTCTCGATCTAGTTAGAATTAGTTCATGTTTTACATTAACTACAATTTTTCGATAGTCTTCAGCGAAGCCGAGAATCTTGAATTTGAAAGTATATAAATAACAACGATATATTATAAAATTCTGTTTTAATTTATTAATAAATATGAAATGGTAAAAATATTTTTCTTTTTGTAAATTTATTAATTAAATAAAAAAAAATTATCCATTTCCTATCCTATGGAGTATGGGTATATGAGTCACGGGTGTGTTGTTTTACTTTGAATTCGTTCAAAGTAAGAGGCTCACAAGAGACGATTATTAGGAAGTTTCTCACAGGTAGAGAGCGAAGGTGAGGCTCTCTCCTTCCTTATAAAAAAAAAATCTTTTCAGGAGTTAAAACTTGTCAATCCAACTATTATGTGAATTATCAAATCCTAACTACTTAACATATACTTCTTTCCCTTGTTTTTTAAGTACTTTTTCCACTAGGTATATATCTGGATATTTAGCTTTCAAGAGTTCCTGTTCGTAAAACCGACCAGCGATAGGGTCATCTCTCTAGTCTTTTAAATGATACGTTACAGGATTCGTTCTAGCTATTCGACTGACTGTGAATATCTTCGTAGATCAGTTGGGTGTGTATCCTTTCTCAAATACTTGCTTAGCCTTACTCACTCGTACTTCGTCACCGATTATGAACTTAGTCCTTTTTACCAATATATTCTGTGACATCGTTAGGCTTCATGGCAGTAGTTCGATGTTTTCTATCATTATAAGAATCTAACAATCCAGGTAAGATATCAAGCCAATTGTAGTTTCCTTGAAGGCTAAACTTCACCCACATCTTATTTTTGAGGGTTCGATTGAAGCGTTCACATATTGATGCTTTAAGATTGGAGTACGTTGAGTAGAGATTTATCTTGTAGTGTTTCATTTGGTTTTGAAAAGTCGTATTATAAAACTCTTTACCTCTATCAGTATGTAAATTTTTTGGCACTCGACCTTGACGCAGTATGGATTTCATAGCTGTTGCAACTTCTGCTCCAGTTTTCCGTTACACTGGAACGGCCTAAGCATACTTGGAAAATACATCTATGATTGTAAGCATATACCTATAACCTTTGTTCTCTCGAGCATAAGGCTGCATTTCAACAAAATCAGCTTGCCAAGTTTCATCCAAACCCCGTACATCAAACTTTCGTCGTGGGTAATTACGTCGAGCAGGTTTATGAAGCTCCTCAACTACTCTCTGATGTTCCATCATTCGATATTAACAGACTGGCATCTATTGAAGGAATGTTTTGAGAGATTTGAAATATCACCTCTTTTATAGTCAGCATTTGGGAATTTTGACCTTTCAATTTATTATCAAGTTCGTCTCTATGTACGTCTATGATTTCATCTAAATTCTTGATTTCATCTCTCAATAAATCTATGGTTTTTAAAACTTTCTGAATTTCCTCTCGAACTATGCGATGCAGAGTATCTAAATTGACTGCTTCGCCCAGTTGATTAGGTGCTGCAATGTTGCATAACCTCTTGTTCTCCAAGTCATATTGACCATCAGCTGTGATTTTGTATCCAATACCAGGAGGACCTCGACTACCCTCGCTTCGTTTTAGATTACGTCCAAACACGTCGACGCACATTTTGATAATGAAGCAAGTATTTGTGTGTAACCTTAATATATATACACAGCTTCACGAAGTTCCTCTATGATAGAGTGAATTTCGTTGGTATGGCTAGGATTACCAGCCGATTGTTCAGCCATGAGTAATCGATGACGATCTACGAGCTCATTAGCATCATCCCAGTATACATAATCCATTCTTGTATTCCTCCTAGCAATTTTGTATCGAGGTAATCCCTGACCTACTTTCTTAGGTGTTTTAAGGAATAGTGGAGAGATAATATTAGTATATTTCTTGCTATTATGACCACGAATAGATTCATCACTCCTGTAACGTCTCTTGTGAGCATTAGTTGTTTCGAGAATATTGCGATAGTTCTGCAAATCACTTGGACTCACAAGCTTTTGATTAGGATGTTTTGTAATTAATAATTCTAACAATCGTGTAGTGTTCGGATATTTTACATCCTTAACTTCAATGTTATCATTTTCGAAGATTATCTTCGAGTTACCAATCATAAAACTATTGCCTTTTTTATGCACTCCGTAAACTTTATCAATGTCTTTCTTTTGATTTAGCATGAGAATATGTTTGTTGCTAGTTTACTATCAAATGTCTTAGATTCACATCATCCTGTCGAAAAATCACCAAAAGATTGAGATTGTCTCATACGAGATGTTTCGGAATCTGAGCATAAGATTGACAAAGATAAAAGCAGTCAACGTTCTTGTGCCTCCCCATACAGAAATATGCTCTAATGTTATTTTTCTTTTCACAGGCTACGGCATCAAATATCATGATAGAGTTAGGAAGTGCATTATCAGGAGATACCACTTCAGCATGTTCGCTGAATGCAAAATACTGCACACCATCCACAGGTTCCGAAAGTTCTTTAAGGAATTTGTTCTTTGATTGATTTAATGATTTAGAGTAGACATATACGTTTTCAAACCTTGGACCATTAGGATGTGTTATAAGAGCTAGCAGACTATTTGTTTTACCACAGTTTGATGGACCGCAAAATACGGCTCGTATACTGTCTGGAAGTAAGTCCCCATGTCGCTTTATTTTTTTATCCTGTTCCACGATAGTATCAAAATTCGCTATCGGGAGCTTCACAGACTGCTCCTTGAAATTCATGTATCCAGTATGAGATCTTAATTTCGATTGGTAATTATACTATAAATAGAGCGTTTGTATACTCTCAACATCAGTTGTGAATTAACCTTCGTAGTGTCATGATCGTACATAAACATCATCGACGAGGACGTGGTTTGCTAAATAAATTTATTAATAAACTTCCTGTAGAATTTAACTTGCCTAGGTATCAGTACTGTGGTCCCGGAACTAAATTAGCAAAGCGACTTGCTCGTGGTGATCCAGGTATTAATCCTCTTGACGTAGCGTGTAAGGAACGCGATATAGCATATTCACAGAATCGTGAGAACGTTGGAATTAGAAAGGTTGCTGACAGAGTTTTAGCTAATAAAGCTTGGCAGAGAGTTTTATCAAAAGACTCTGGTCTTGGCGAGAAAGCAGCTGCTTACGCCATAACAAAGGCCATGAAATTGAAATCTAAGTTGGGTATGGGTATGAAAAAGAAAAAGAGATCATCTATTACCCTCAAAAAAATAGTGAAAGCCGCTTCTAAGTCAATTATTCCAAGTAAAAGCCCACGTAAGGTTATTCTTGATGCTCTAAAAGGAGCTCGCAGTGCTGTCAAAAAAGCTGGCGGTAAGCGTAATGTAATTATTCCACGTATCCTACCTGTTCCATTAAAAGTAGGTGGATTTTTACCATTCCTCGTACCTATATTTGCCCGTTTGAGTGCAGCTGGTGCCGTAACAGGTGGTGCAGTCGGAATAGCGAAAGCTGTAAACGATGCAAATGCAGCAAAATAACAGTTGGAGGAAAGTGAAAGACATAATAAGAAAATTGAGGATATAGCTCTTGGTAAGGGTCTCTTTCTGAACCACATAAGACAGGATTTGGTCTGCGTCTAAAGTCTTCCGGTGGAAGGAGTTTAAAAAAAAAAAGATGCTCAAAGTAAGATTACCAGAAAGAGCACTTACAGATGCTGACTTGTTGAAATATGCCAAAATTTTGAGACTTACAAATTTTCGTGGTGTATTCATGCGAAATGCTTTACCGATCAATAGACCACATTACCATGAATCAGCTATCGTAAATTTGGATGATAAAAATGGACCTGGTACACATTGGGTGGCATATCGTAAACGAGGAAGTAATGTTGTATATTTGGATAGTTTTGGTGATATTCAACCACCTCTAGACTTGATACTATATCTCGAAGTTGCCAAGGTTAAATACAATTATGAGAGGTCTCAAGACTTTGATACTTTTAATTGTGGACATCTCTGTCTAAAGTTCTTATGTAAAAAGCTTGATTAGGTTATATAAAGCTATGCAAGCACCATAGTAAAGTTATTATTACTTGAACAGTCATAGAAGATTCATTGACGCTGAGTCTATCTGGTACTAAATCTATTCTGGAAACTCAATATTTTCCACCAATTAAATTTTCACCTCATAAGAACTATGTTCTCGGATTAGTGGAACTTCTGACCTTTAATTCTATACCCAATATAGATTTAGATAACCACAAGTTTTACGTAGGTATAGAAGAAATCATTTTACCAACAGGTAGTTACGAGATCGAAGATATAGAGCACCTCCTTCATGAAACGTTTGCGAGTAAAGGTATATCGATCAGTCTGAAACCTAACAATAACACCCTCCACAGTGTAATAAAGTGTAGTCATCCAATCGACTTTCGACTGTGAGACTCCATCGGTCAACTACTAGGCTTTACTCAACGTCTTCTACCAGCAAACGTCACTCACAGTTCTGATCTACCTGTAGCTATTCCGAAGGTTAATGCTTTACGAGTCGAGTGTAATATCACATCTGGTGCCTATATAAACAGTCAAAGAGTTCATACGATACACGAATTCTTCCCGGCAGTACCTCCAGGACATAAGATCATTGAAGTTCCATCACATGTCATTTATCTCCCAATCGTCGTCAAGAGTATAGATTATTTACAAGTACGTATAATCGACCAATACGGTAATTTCAATAATTTTCGAGGATAAATCATAACAATCAGACTACATTTAAAACAAACGTAATGGGTATCGTTTACAACGTTCGAGTCGGTAGTGACTATAAAAGCAGTTCAAAATGTCGAACAGCAATCAGTCATCAGTGAACAATCAAAGCGCTAACGCGGCAAAATATTCAATTTCTAAAAAGTCTCGGTTTGAAAGTCGTCGCCCGTGGTGGAAAGTAACCTGTATATTCTTTTGCTGTTATCAAAAAAATGGAAGAGATAGTAAGCATACAGTCGCCAGTAACATTCGATGAGTCTGTGGAGCATTACGAGGTACACGTTCATACACCGCTCGAAATTAAAAAATTCAATACTTCGACAAGATGGAGTACATTGTAGACATGCAAGGTTTCAAACAGCCAGTCATGATTTTATTCTCAAGGAACTAGCAATAGCATCTCTCACTGATATTTCCGAACCAGTGGTTCTATTATTTAAAGAACCATTTGCCTGGCGACGTCTCTCCATCAAGTACAAAAAATAAAATACTTGGCTTCAACATTGTTATCACGGATTAGCTTGGAGTTCAGGTGACATAGATTACTCTGAAATAGGAAATATACTCCGAGAAGCATTATATGATGCCACAAGAGTCATAGTTAAAGGTTCAACAAACAAGAAATGGTTAGAACGCTTCAATTTCAATGTTTACAATATAATGGATACAGAATTCCCAACTCAAGACAGAATGTATAATGAAAAATTAGTAACGGTATGTCCACATCATAATGGTGCATATAAAACTACGTGTGCACTTCTTAATGTCAAGCTTATGAAAACATTTTTCAATGACTATTTGAAAATTAAATGTTTAACAATGGATTGGGAAAATCTTGAAATTTAAATATTTTACTTCACAAAGTCACTGAGTGAAATAAAAACAATATGCAATCTCTTGTGGCAACCGTAGCTCAGTGCATAGAGTGCTTGCCTTGCAACTCAGTGGCTCTGGGTTCTAGCCCCGAGCTTGCCACTTTTTTTTTTCTTCATCATAACAACGGTATCGATTAATGGAGATTTTCTTAAAATTATAATTCTTTTATATATATATATACCCTAGTGGAAATGAAAATTGCGCCAAAGTGTGCCAAACTGTGCCCAATTGTGTAAAAATGTACCAAACTATGCCAAGTCATGTTAAAGCTATGCCATTTCGGACGTTTCGCACAGTTTGGTACAGTTTGGCATGGTTTGGCACACTTTCGCATAGTGTCGCACATTGTGGCACTTTGTGGCATAGTCACAAATTTTGAAAGAAAATACTTTGTCTACCGTTTTTTTAAGATTGGCATGAGTAGATAGGCTGTAGGCATACTGGCTCACGCGGGTTCTGTATCATGCCAAAGTGATACAGAATCGGTCGTGTGTATAAGGCCTATTCCTGTTTGTCCCCTTCTCCAATTTTTGAGCATTCGTATTGTATGTTTTAAGTCCCTCCAATGGATTTACCCCCTCTCAAAGTGATACAGAATCTGTAGTGTGTATAAGGCCTATGCCTGGTCCCTTCTCCAATTTTTTGCCGGATTCGTATTGTGTGTGTTTTAAGCCCCGACTCTGAACTGTCCCCTCTTAATGTGATCTAGAATTCGTATCTGTTTTTTTCTATCCCCACTCTGTAGGCCCGAATACGTAAGCGTTTTACTCCCACCCGAAGAGAGGGAAGAGCTCTTTGCTCCTCTTTTCGAAGAAACAGATGGCAAGCGTAGGAAATGGAAAGTAGCCGAAAAGAATGAAAAGAAAGGGTCAGCCTTTCTTTCCTCTGCTTTTAAAAATAGATGGAAGGTTGCTCACTGACTTTGCTAGCAATACACGTCATCGTCGCAGGTATGCGCTGTATATGCGCGCAGATAGCAGGAAGATTGCATCAGTAAACGGCCTTCGAGAACTTACCGTACGGAGGCATTCGGAAATTTATTTTTCCGCTACAAACGAATTTATTACAGTAAGGCATGGCGCAAGTTTGAAGGTCCTCGCGCAGGTAGTAGTAAATTACTTTCCAGCAATAAATAACCTTTTGAGAAAGGCATACTGCGCGCATACATTCGAAAAGTCTATTTTCCAGCCAAAACACTGTCAGTTTTTCTCCGCAATACACGCTATACTCCAGTATGTCATAGCGTGTGTTAAAGGTCCTTGTGCAGGTAGTAGTAAATTGTCCCCAACAATACACGACCCTTAGAGAAAGGCTTACTGCGCGCACGCTTGCTTTTTTTTAGGCCTATACGCTGTTAGCTTTTCAGCGAGAAAAGATTTATTACAGCAAGGCTTGATACTTTAACTAAGGGGCAGCTTAAAGGCTGCGAAAGGAAAAAATATACAGGATGTTGGTCGGATTCCAAAAATTTCATCGCCGAGCAGCAGCAGCGGCAACAGCAACAACGAGCGAAAGAGGAAAGCTGAAGGTAACTATTTTTTTATTCATTTTTTTTATGTAAAACTTAAATAAGGTAAACTGCCCAGTACTTGGACAAAACGAAAATTGTGACCAGTACTTGGACAGTGACAACAATTGTAATTACTGATAAAGATGATAAAAATATGTATTCGTTGGCATTCATTCGGATAGTTTATGATGTGTAGTATATAATTTAACCAAAATTATGTTAATTTACGTCTTAAATTTGTTATAAATGTAAATATAACATTTTGAGATTATGTCGAGAACTGTAATATGCCGAATGTATTGTCCAAGTTTACGTCCACTGCTTTTTCTGAACCCAGGAGTTGGACACATTTAATTCATATGTCCAACTACTGGGTCCTAACTATGTCCAAGTACTGGGACCAGCTTGGCATATGATGTCCAACTACTGTGACGTATAGTTGAATTTTTAAACTTACTTTATTAGTATAAAAAAGTATGTAAGCGTATTTTTTCTTGTACTAATAATAGTAAAACATGCCGAATTATCGATTAGATTAAAGATTTGGGAAAAATATTGAGTTTGGGCTCTACAAACACACAAGTACTACCTACTTTACCTTAATAAATAATAATCTAATAATTTTTTTTTCTTTTCTTTTTTCTATAAAAATAGATGAAGCTGAAAACCAGCCAAGGCCGAAAACGCCTTCCACGCCACCCCATTTGCATACGATCAAGTCACCTTCCAGGTCGACAAAGATTGGTAAGAAATACAAAAATTAAAAATTTCATTTTATTTTAATATTTATATTATATAATATTTTAAAACTATTTTTTTTGCAATTTTTATTTTTTCAGATCAAGTGAAGGACGACAAAGCTTCGCTTCAAAGTAAACAAGCGAAACGAGATTGGCTGCGAATGCACAGCCGAGTGCAGGATAAAACGAAGATAGCAGTAACAGTAGCACCACCACCACCATCACTACCATCACCTCCACCACCACCACCACCGCGACCATCAATAGTAAAACCTCGCATCGTAGAAGATGTGACATTCATCGAATAGATATTATGTAATAATATATATATATATATATATATATATATATATATATATATATATATATATATATATATATATATATATATATATATATATATATATATATATATATATATATATATATATATATATATATATATATATGTAAAAAATAATTATTTTATTATATATTAATTTTAATGTAATAAGTGTTTTTTTGAATATAATGAAAAAATGTTTTTTCAACTTGTTTTCGTTTATTCCCCTTGTCAATTCCTCCATTTTCCTTTTTCCGATATTGTCTATATGATGAACAATGCTTTATTCTAATTAATGTAAAATATCCGCAGTAACACCCACATGTACCCTATGTTTGCTATAGATTTATCTATTATATTTTAATTTTATATTTGTGAAAGAATAATATCGTAAAATGATTTTTCTTTTAATTTTTTTTTATTCAATCATCAAGCTTCTCTTTTTTTACAGAATATTAAATAAAAATTTATTTCCAACATACACATGAGTATGTATTCCTTTTAGAAATGATATCTACTTCATCTTGGCCAAATTTAGCATCCAAATAATCTAGTAGCCATGCTCGTATTCAGATAACGTTATGTACAGCGCATATAGGTTTCCTTCTAATGCAGAGAATGTGATTAAAACATACGTAATGCTTATCGCTCGATAACGTTTCTAGTGATGGACATCCAAAGTCTTCAACGTTTGAAATTAATCTGTAAATAAAAACAAAAACGTAAGAAATACGAGCATAGAAAAGTAAAAGTATGAAAAAGTATGAAAAAGTATGAAAAAGTATGAAAAAGTATGAAAAAGTATGAAAAAGTATGAAAAAGTATGAAAAAGTATGAAGAAGTATGAAAAAGTATGAAAAAGTAATGAAAAAGTATGAAAAAGTATGAAAAAAGTATGAAAGTAGAGTCATATTATATATCACTTACACATTTGGTATGAGATTTCTTAGCCATTGCACTTTCTGTTCTCCCTTAACGTATAATTTCTCAATCCCTTGCGAGCAAATTTGGAAAATTCGTTGAAGACGATGATAAGGAATATCTCCAGCGTCCCATGCAATTCCATGATGATACTTCTCCACCCAGTGAGTCATACATTTTTCTTCTGCTGTCAGTTCTTCCAATGTCATAAGAGGTTTAAAGAGGTATGCAGTCGGTAAAGCAGTTTTCTTTAAATTGAGAAAACATACTTCTTTGAAAATGAAAGAATCCTCTGCTATTCTTTGGAATCCTTGAATGTCACAAATATAAACATTCTCTTCTTGAAATTGCAGTATGGCATTTCTGAACATCAAGTCGTAGTCACGTGTTCTAGCCATCTTATAGCTCTGTAGTTGATAGTTCAGTACGAAGTGAACTCGGAGAATGAATAGGAAAATTCTCTCATCCTGATTTTATAATAAGAAACTCCGCCTCAGGCTCTTTTAGGATTGGTCGTTCAAAAACGAAAGTATATTCTTGATTGGAGGGATAAAAAGCCGCTTTTCGGTTGGTTCAAACGGAAGAAAATTCATCCCTCCCTTAAAAAATCTCCTTCCTCTTCCCAAAAAGAACTATTTTAGTTGGTTCAAATGAAAGAAAATTCATCCCTACCTGAGAAAATCTCCCTCTTCTTCATTTTATCCTTGGTCAGTTATTTGAATTTTCTACCTCTACTTACGTCGACATTGCATACAAAAAGGGAAGCAGTTTCTTGGATAAGCACAGTTCATCTATCGCGGTCAACGAGTTTTAGTCTTGACTATCGTGCACATTTGTGAAGTCCTATTCTAGTGCTATTTTAGTGCTATTACAGTGAGAAAAAAACAAATATGGCATCCATCGATCTTTTTGAACGCCTTGTTCAGCTTCTTCGTGATACTTTACAAAGTGTAAATGATTTAAGTAATAACGATATTCATTATTGGTTGGACATGTGTAATTCCACTATAAAAGAATTAAATGAAAAAATTGCAAAATGTAAACTTACAAGAGGAGAGAAACAGAAATGTCAAACTTGCATGACTCATCTTTCGTGCGTGCAAGTTGAATTTGAACAACATCTTCAACGGGGAGGTAATCTACAATCTGAGAAAACAGAAGCTAGTGTAGAGTGGCGAGATCTGCAGTCGGCATTCCAAAATCGAATCAAAACTGGCGTAGTTGTAAATATAAAACACATGGACATTCTGAGTTTCTTAAGTGATGCACAAAAGCTCTTCAAAGTTAAGGCACAAGAATGCTTAGAAGAATACAATGCTGTGAAAATAAATTCAGATTTTATCTCGGAATTTTCTATGCAGAAAAATGGAGAGGAAACGACCGATATTAAATATTTCACGAGTGAAAGTGCTACAGTATACATGTCAACAAATTTAGAGGAATGGTTTAAAGACTATATCAAAGAGCCCATTCTTACACAACTAGAAGAATTTCAGGAAAAGGATTCCGGCTGGACATTGAAGAGTATTAAAAGTTTGTGTATAAATATGAAAAAATATTCTCCATTCAAGGGCAGTTCTTATATTCCTCTCCCAAAGTTTATAGAAAACAAAAAAGCATGTGTTAATGTTCATAACAATGACAATCAGTGTTTCAAATATGCTATTCTTTCAGCATTATATCCCAGCAAATATAATTCCAACAGAGTTAATCAATATCATGTACATGAGAACGAGTTGATCTTTAGTGATACACAGTTCCCAGTAAAACTGAAAGATATTTCAAAATTCGAAAAATTGAATAATATTTCAGTAAATGTATACATGCTCAGAAAGTATGGTTCAAAATTTGAAGTATCGCCTTGTCACGTTATGTCAGAAAAGAAGGCTGAACAAGAAAATCAAGCAGAAGAGGAAGATCAACATGTAAATCTACCAGAAAATAATAATCAACCAGAAAAGAAGAGTAGACATGTAAATCTACTTATCATTCAAGATTTTTACATTGATGAGCATGAAGAAAATAATTTTGCTGATGGTGATGAAAGTATGCCTAAATACCATACGTTTGGATCAAAAGCATGTCTCGTCTTCTGGGTTCTCAACTGTCTAAAGCTAATAGAAAATCATACCACTGTGAAAGGTGTTTACAAGTTTTCTATAATGAAAAAAGATTGGAAATTCATGAAAATCATTGTAAAAATATGAATAATTGCCGAATCAATCTGCCAGACTCAAAGAACAACATTCTCAAATTCGAAGATTACAAAAAGAGAGAAAAAGTTCCTTTCGTAATTTATGCTGATTTTGAATGTTTATTGAAGCCTACTGAGAATGAGAATGCTTTTCAACTACATGAAGCATACAGCATAGGTTACTACACAAAATGCAGCTTTGATGACAGATTATCTATCTATAAATCTTACAGACAAAAATTTGGAGATCAAGAGACACCTGCAGAATGGTTTGTTCGAGAACTAAAATCAATAAGTGAGAAGATAGACCATTTCTACAAGAATCCTAAACCAATGAAACTCACAGCTCTAGAAGAATTATCTTTCCAGAGGTCAACTGTTTGTCATATATGTCGAAAATCAATCCGTGATGAAGAACTTGCAGTGCGAGACCATTGTCATTTTACAAGACGGTATGTTATTAGTTTAGTTATATTTAAAATTAATTTTTGGTGATTCCCAAAGAAAAAAAAAATGAATTCTTTTTTCTCTTCAGTTTCAGAGGTGCAGCTCACAATTCATGTAATTTGAATTATAAGAACTCAAGATTCATTCCCGTTGTTTTTCATAACCTCAATTATGATACTCACTTCATTTTGAAAGAGATCGCTACTTCTACATTGATGAAAGGATGAGTTAGTCTAATACCTCATAATAAGGAGAAATATATTTCGTTCACGAAATACATAGATGACTGCGACATCAGCTTTAGATTCATAGATTCTTGGCGTTTTCTACCATCATCATTGGAAAAGCTCGCATCATATCTACAAAACGTGCCTATAGCGGTGAAAGAGTTTCGATCAGATGGATTCACAGATGAAATGATAGATCTTCTCAGACGGAAAGGTATATTTCCATATGATTATGTAGACGCATTTGATAAGCTATCGTCTACAAAATTGCCAGAAAAGAATGAGTTTTATAATAAACTAACAGATTCCCTTATTGCTGAAGAAGACTACAAGCATGCTGTTCGAGTCTGGGATAAGTTCAATATAAAAACATTGGGAGAGTATTCAGATCTTTACTTAAAAACAGATGTTCTACTATTGGCTGACGTTTTCGAAAGTTTTCGAGAGACATCTCTTAAAGCTTATGATTTATGTCCTGCTCACTTTTACACGACTCCAGGGTTAACATTTTCAGCAGCTCTTAAAATGACAAAGGTGGAATTAGAGCTTCTTACAGATATTGACATGCTAATGTTTATTGAAGCAGGCATTCGGGGAGGAATAAGCCAGTGTTGTAATCGATATGCTAAGGCAAACAATCCATACATGGGTTCTTCATACGACGAGAAACAGAAAACGAAGACACTCTTATATTTTGATATAAATAATCTGTATGGGTGGGCGATGGTACAGCATTTACCGATTGGAAAATTCAAATGGATTGACTTTGAGGCGAATCCAAGCTTCTTCAATACACCACCAGATTCAGATATAGGTTACATTGCTGAAGTAGACTTGAAGTATCCTGAGGAAATACATGATGAACATCGAGACTTACCTTTCTGCGCAGAGCACCGTGCACCACCTGGCTCAAAGCAGAACAAACTTCTCACTACTCTGAACGATAAGAAAAAGTATGTGATTCACTATTGAACACTCAAACAGGCGCTGGATAATGGACTTCGTTTGAAAAAGGTGCATAGAATTATGAGTTTCGAGCAGAAGGCCTGGCTTAAACCTTATGTCGAATTAAATACTGAGAAGAGAAAGCAAGCGAAGAATGAGTTTGGAAAACTCTTCTATAAATTATTAATTAACGCTGTCTATGGAAAGTGTATCGAGCGAGAGCGGTCTCGTGTTGATGTACGATTAGTAAATAAATTCACAGGCAGATATGGGGCAGAAGCACGCATAGCTCAACCACATTTTCACAGCTGTGCAATCTTTGATGAAAATTTAGTTGCTATTCAGCTAAAGAGAACAAGTATCACAATCAAGAAACCGATATACGTTGGTCTTTGTATCCTTGATTTGTCCAAGACATTAGTTTATGATTTCCATTACTCGTATATGAAACAGCGAGTAGGAGAAAAATGTAAACTTCTTTATACAGATATTGATAGTTTGATATATGAAGTTGAGGACATTGATATGTATAAAATAATGAAAGAAGACATTCACAGGTTTGATACTTCTGATTATGATGAGAATAATCAGTTTAACATTGCACGTGTCAATAAAAAAGTCCCAGGATTAATGAAAGACGAATGCTGTGGCAAGATCATGATGGAATTTATAGGTTTACGAAGCAAAATTTACAGTATTTTAGTTGATGGAGGAGAGAGAGTGAAAAAAGCCAAAGGTATAAAATCCAGCGTTGTGAAGAAGACAATAACTTTCGAGGATTATAGAAGATGTCTTCACGATCTTATTATTGTAAAGCATGATCAATGCAACATTCATTCAAAATTGCACATAGTGCATACTGAAAGACAGAATATAATTGCTCTTAGTCCTCACGATGATAAGAGATTCTTATTGACTCAGAGTACAGACACTTTACCTTGGGGTCATTTTCGAATCATGGATGAGCAGACGGCGCAAGCTGCACTTCGAATAGAGGAGGATGCTGAAAAACAAGAAATAGTGGTAGGGATGGAAGTGGAGAGGGAATATGAAGTATCCAATGAAAGTGGGGCAGCGCGAGTGGGGATGGATGTTGCAGAAGATGAAAGAGAGGGGGAAATACGAGGTGGGGGTGATGCAGCCAATGAAAATGGTGAAAGGCGAGAGGGGATGACACTTTATGACAATGAAGGTGAACAAATCAGAATTGAATATGATGTGTTAGAGGAGTTTATGCATGACTGGGATCCATCAATGGAGGGGATACGCTCTGAGGGAGGAGAGAGAAGGGATATATTACAGGAGGCAATGGAAAGGACAGAAATTGTGGTGGGGAATGAACTATATCAACAGACAGACCACGACGAGGAGCACATTCGAGCAATCGAAGAGTTCGAGAATTATCATCCTTTTGGGAAGAAACCAAGACTCAACTAAATGTCTAAGTAAGTTCACAGTTAATTCTCACCAATTTTCTTTTTTTTTTTTTGCTCTAACAAATCTTTTCTCTACTAGAAGTTCTTATTTTTTTACTTTTTACCATGTTTTATCTTACTTATCCGCACTTTATCTCCTACTTTAAATTTCGGTTTTTTCACAGGTAACTTTACATTTGGAAAATGCTTCTTGACCTCTCTTTCATTTGCCTGCGTAACATTTTTAGGCTCAATTCCTATTGTCCGATGTTTTCTTGAATTGTAAGCTTTCACCAACTCAGGCAGGATATCCCACCATTTATAGCTCCCTTGTTTGCTGAACTCTATCCACATTGCATTTTTTAACGTTCTATTAAAACGCTCACATATGCTTGCATGAAGATTACTATGCGAAGAGTATAGGTTTATCTTGTACTTCTTCATGCGTTTCTGAAAGTTTGAATTGTAAAATTCTTTTCCTTGGTCAGTTTGTAGATTTGTCGGTACGCGTTCTTGTTTCAGTATTGACTCCATAGCTAGAGTAACATCATTACCACTCTTTGACTTGATTGGTATAGCCCATGCATACTTTGAAAATGTATCTATGACAGTAAGTAAGAAGCGAAAACCTTTGTTTTCGTTGGCGTATGGAATCATTTCTACAAGATCAGCTTGCCAAGTCTCATCTATTCCACGTATATCATATTTTCTTCGCTTGTAGATGCGGCGAGCTGATTTGTGCAACTCTTCAGCTATATTTTGTCGTTCCATTTTTTTTTTTTTTTTTTTTTTGATAATATGTTTAAGGTTTAAGAAAAACTTTTATTGAGTCAGAATTTTTTTTTTTTCAAAGCATTCTTTCAATTTTGTCTCAAGATTATCTAATCGAATTTTAAGATGGGAAAGAACCTTATTGATTGTATTTAATTCAGTGTTTATGGGAATCTCTAAGTCAACTTTCGTTAGAGCCATTATGTTAGTTAGATTTCTAACTTCTTTACTTATAGTTGTCAGAAGCACTTCCAAGGTGACTGCATCATTAGGCTGACTTGGATAAGCAAGGTTACATAACCTTTTATTTTGTAAATCAAAATTACCATCTAATGTAAGATTATAACCAATGCCTAGTGGACCGCGACTCGCTTCTTGCGTGCCCTCAAGTTTTCTTCCGAACACGTCGAGACTCATGATGCTACTGATCTTATAAGAAAAGATGCATTTCAATATATATGTCCAGCTTCACGTAGTTCCTCAATGATCGATTGTATTTCATTGTCGTGATTGTTATTTCCAGAAGATCGTTCCGCAACTAATAATCGCAGTCGCTCGATAAGCTCGTTTGGATCATCCCAGTAGACCAGATCTATAGAAGAATTTTTCTTTGCTATTTTATATTTAGGTATGAGGTCTCTTCCGGTGGTGGATTTATTTTTACGATAGATGCGGAACATGGGTCCTATGATATTCATATATTTTCTACTCTTCGAAGTGCGTATACTCTCATCTTTGCTGTATCTTTTCCGATGAGCATTTGATGCTTCCAGGATGCTGCGATAATTTTTTCGATCTGTTGAACTTATAAGATTGTCATCTGGTTGTTTCTTGAAGAGTAATTCGATTAGACCCCCACTTTTAGGATAACTTTTATCTCTCACTTTTACCATTTTATCATGAAATTGAATTTCTGAATCGCCAATCATATACACTCCATTGACGTTCCGTACTCCGTATATGTTATCGATTTTGCTGCGGCTTTCATTTAACAATGATAAAAAGTCACTTGATTTATTTCCTTCAAGCGCAGATTTGAATGTTGAATTCATCATTGTGCCATCCATCGAAGAAAAATCTGCATCATCATCATCATCATATGCGGAACCCGACTCATTTATATCATTTACTATATAACTTGATCGATCGAATCTCAATTTCTTCCTCGGTTTCCTGTTGCTGTCTATATTCAAAATGTGATTAGAAGGTGGCAAGCTTTCGACTTTCGAATCGACGAGCTTCTCGAGTGTTGTAATGACCGGTTTCAATGTATCACCAATAACTTTTTCAAAATCTCCTTTTTCAATAAAGAGTATTTTTGTTTAATAGCCTCACGTGCTCGCAAGAGCTCGCTGAGAATATTCTTTTCTTCCTTGAAGTCTGACATGCTAACGAGATGCTGTCTACAATTGAACTGTAAGTTTCGTATTCATAACTTCTTTTTTATTGCAAAACAGTCAAATCCTTTTCTGTATCTACCATCATCCATCACTCTATCTTTGTCGATAACAAAAAATCCATACTTATCATTCTTCCAGCATTCAGAACAAAGATTTCGAAATTCATTGAAAGTTAAATCAGTATTGACATGATCTTCATAGATATGTTTTAGATTAACATCGTCTTGACGATAAATTACTAACATATTAATATTGTCCCTTACGAGGTGTTTCGGTATATGAACGTACGACTGACATAGATAAAAGCTGTCTACACTTTTATGTCTTCCCATACAGAAAAATGCTCTGACGTTGTCCTGCTTCTCACAAGCCACATCATCAAAAATCATAATTGAATTTGGTCGGGCTTCATCTGGAGATACTACAGATTCATGCTCACTAAAAGGTAGATATGATACACCTTTTATCGGTTCCAAAACTTTTTCGAGAAATTGATACTTTGGCTGATTCAAGGATTTAGAGTATACATACAAATTTTCAAATCTAAGACCATTGGGATGTGTAATTAGAGCCAATAAACTATTTGTTTTTCCACAGTTAGATGGCCCGCAGAATACTGCTCGTATAGTATCAGGTAGTAATTCTCCATGACGCTTCCTTCTCTTCTGTTTTCCGAAATCAAAGTTTGTGACGGGTAGTTTGACGTTCTGCTCGCTAAAATCCATGTTCACGTGTCAAAGTCTAGTTTGATATTGAACTGTGGAAATATAAACGCATGTTTTATATTTTGATCTTTAGTTATAGAACAACACTCGAAGACAGATGATCGTAAATAAATCTCGGAAACAACCGAAAGGTTATGGATTGCTTGATAAAGTGATCAATAACTTGCCGATTGAAATGCATCTTCCTGGATATCAATACTGTGGTCCCGGAACTAAATTGAAAAAACGATTGAAAAGAGGTGATCCCGGAATTAATCCGCTTGATCAGGCATGCAAAGAACATGACATAGTGTACTCTGATAAAAATGGAGACCGTAAAGCAGCTGACATGAAGCTCGCTGATAAAGCTTGGCAACGTGTTAAAGCCAAGGATGCCAGTCTTGGTCAAAAAGCATATGCTTTTGCTGTTACAAATGCTATGAAATTAAAAGGAATAACTGGAATGGGTCTAAAATTTAGTAAGTTAGTGACGGCTGCTAAAAAATCAATGACACCAAGTAAATGTTCCCGCAAGGTTATTCAATCCGCCTTGAAAGGTGCACGTCAAGCTGTTAAGAAAGTTGGTGGTAAGAGGAAAGTTATCATTCCACGTGTTCTTCCAATTCCATCAAAAATTGGTGGAGTTCTTCCGTTTCTCATACCGTTGTTCGCAGGACTAAGTGCGACCGGTGCTCTGGCAGGGGGAGCTGCAGGAATAGCTAAAGCAGTAAATGATGCTAAAGCTGCACAGAAAAACCATGAAGAAAGTAAGAGACATAATAAGGCAATGGAAGATATTGCTTTAGGCGAAGGTCTCTATCTTAAACCATATAAAACTGGAATGGGATTATTTATGAAACCTCATGTTGGTCATGGTCAACTTACTAAAAAAAAAAAACTTCGATTTAACTTTGCCAAATCGTCCACTGACTGACTATGATCTTCTAAAATATGCTCGTATGTTGCAAATTCTACATTTCCGAGGTGTTTTTATGAGAAATAATCTGCCTTCCGATGGTCCATGGAGTAATGAATCTGCTATTGTTAACTTGGATGACATGAAAAATAAAGGCACTCACTGGGTGTGTTATCGAAAACATGGTTCCAAAGTAATTTACTTTGACAGTTTTGGTGATCTGAAACCTCCCATAGAGCTCATGTTATATTTCAACGTGAAAGAAGTAAAATATAACTATAAAAGATATCAAAATTTTGACTCATTCATTTGTGGTCATCTTTGTCTTCAATTTTTAACCGGAAGACTATAAAAGAGAAGATTGCAAACGAATGGGAATCATTCTCTTCCAATCAGTCATGGAAGACAGTTTCACTTTGAGTCTTTCAGGAAAATCTTCTGTTCTAGAGGCACAATATTTTCCTTCAATTGAACTACCTCAGCATAAAAATTTTGTTTTGGGTTTAGTTGAACTTTTAACATTCAACTCGATTCCCAATGTGGACTATTCGAATAATAAACTTCATGTGAATGGAAATATTATTACTATCCCTACTGGCAGTTACGAGATTAATGCTATTAATAAATTTTTACAAGAAACTTTGAAATCTAAAGGAATTGAATTTTCTTTGAGAGCTAACAACAATACTCTCAGAAGTGAAATTAATTGCAGTCATTCGTTAGATCTCACTCCTCACGATTAAATAGGTCGTCTTCTTGACTTTACTCCTCGCATTCTCAAGGAAAAAACTCATCACAGTTCTGATTTACCTGTGAAAATATTGAAAATCAACGCACTCAGGGTGGAGTGCAATATTACCGCAGGTGCTTACATCAACAACAAAAAAGTTCATACAATCCATGAGTTCTTTCCCAGAGTTCCACCAGGATATAAAATCTTGGAAGTTCCATCTCATATCATATATCTACCACTCAGTGTCAAGTGCATAGATCATCTTCAAATTCAAATCGTAGATCAAGATGGAAATTTAGTGAATTTCCGTGGAGAAGAAATTACTATTAGACTCCACATCAAATCTGTATAATGGGCATCGTTTACAATTCTAGAGTGCATATAAGTCAACCAACATGTCAATCGGTCATCAGTCGACCGAAGAAACTCAAACCGTTAACACGGAAAAGCATTCAGTTCCTCAGAAGCCTAGGTCTAAAAGTTCGTGGAGAAAATTCACGTGTATAATTCTCTGCTGCTTCCAGAAAAATGGACGAAATTCTAAGCATTCAATCAGGTGTCGTATTCGATGAGTCTATTGCTCATTACGAGGTTCACGCACATCAACCTTACTCAACACTAAGCTTTGATAATAGTGATGAAATTCGTATTTCTATCCAACATCAAGATCTATGTCTCTTACCATCGCGCAGTTCTATCCATGTATGTGGAAAACTGCAAAAACCAGAAGGAACAGCACTAAATAAAACTAAATTCGTGAACAATGGCGTTTGCCATTTGTTTGATGAAATTCGTTACGAAATTAATGCTGTGGAGATAGATAAAAGTAAAAATGTTGGTTTAAGCAGTCTCATGAAAGAATGGACATCATTCAATCCGAATCAGACTCTCATGTTAGAAAAGCAGGCTGGCTTGACGTTAGAGAAGAAAGCAAAACTTTGGTAGATGCACACGGCAACTTTGACGTTTCCAGTCCTCTGAGTATGATCTTGGGCTTTGCAGAAGACTATAAAAAAATTATAGTTAATGTGAAGCATGAACGCATTCTCACAAGATCAAGAAATGACTTGAATGCAATAATTCAAGAAGGTACTGTAGCAAATAGTGTAACTACATATGAAGACTACCAGGTAAAAATAACGAAGATAGAGTGGTTAATGCCATATGTTATTGCATCTGATAAACAAAAGATCCAGCTGCTGAATTTCATTGGCAAAGATAATCCTATCTCTATGTGCTATCGATCTTGGGAGTTATTTGAATATCCTCTACTTCCGAGCACGAATAAACATGTCTGGACAGTGAAAACTTCAAATCAGTTAGAAAAACCTCGTTTTGTCATTCTCGGACTACAAACCAAGAAAAACAATTTGAAAACTGAAAATGCCAGTCGATTTGACCATTGTCAGATTAGTAATGTGAGACTTTTCTTGAATTCTCAATATTATCCATATAACAATATGAATCTCGACATATCTAAGAATCAGTTCGCTGTTCTCTATGATATGTATGCCAATTTTCAAATCACCTACTATGGAAGAGATCCACAGCCACTGCTGACAAAGTCTGAATTTATCAACCTTGAACCACTCATAGTTATTGACTGTTCACGGCAAAACGAATCTATAAAGAGCGCTCCTGTCGATGTACGTCTAGAGTTTGAGTCTAAAAAAGACTTTCCAGCTAACACTTCAGCTTATTGCATGATCTTACACGATCGCATCGTTCAGTACAATCCCATCAGTGGGGATATCAAGAAGCTTGTCTAAACAGCATATTATCCAACACACTTTCGTTTCAACACTCATTCCAAGATGGAGTATGCAGTAGACATGATTGGTTTCAAGCTAATGAGAGATGATTATGTTTTAAAAGTACAAGACTGCCTGCGCACTTCACACCGTCAAACTCATAAAATTATTCTATCACTCCTGTAAACATTTGC
This sequence comes from Gastracanthus pulcherrimus, assembly GCA_949152435.1. Taxonomy (NCBI): domain Eukaryota; kingdom Metazoa; phylum Arthropoda; class Insecta; order Hymenoptera; family Pteromalidae; genus Gastracanthus; species Gastracanthus pulcherrimus. Next base: position 72,128,692 of record OX424574.1, read on the forward strand.
AAAGAAAATAAAGAAAAAAAAGTAGAAAACACTATAGGCATTCTGGTTCACGTGAGAGAAAGGGAAGCTCTCCCACTCTCTCGATTTCGGATTCTGGATCATTCTGGGTGATTTAGAATCCGAACGGGTTCTGGATCACTTTGAGAGGGCAGGGGGGTGATACAGAACCCGCGTGAGCCAGTATGCCTATAGCCTATCTACTGGCATGGCTTAGCACGAATCTACATAATCTAGTACAGATTAGCATACTACGGTACATATTGGCATACAACGACACAATTTTACACAGTTTGATATGATTAGGGATAATAGAATTATTAAGAAAATATTTTTCTATTTTTTTTACAATAAATTGGAATATTCTGGCACGAATTGGCATATTTTAGCACAAGACGGCATAGTTTAGCATTAAATAGCACACTATAGCACAATTCATTTATAATAATAAAGTTTATCATTTATAAGTAAAATTAAGCACGTTTAAATAGTTAATAGTTGAGGCAGGGTTACTAAAAATATAAAAATAATTAATTAATAATTCCGCGTTTCCGTGAGTTTGAAATATCGTAAGCAAATACAAAAATTTTGCAATTTCGCATGTGTAAATTTCATTAATTCAATTAATTGATGGATATTCCTGTGTGCATTAAACTGAATGTGTATGAGGGGGTTTAATAATTATTATCAAAAATTTGTTACTATAATAATTTGATAAAAGAATCTCTCTCATATATATCTGTAAACTGTATCCATGCTTGATGTATACGGAAAAACCTTTGGGCGTGTGGCGGCACCGGCTGGTGTGGCGGCTGCATTTAGCACAGTATACTGAAAAACCTTTGGGCAGCGGCGCCACTTGAGGTTAGTTCGCTACGCTCCCTAAGTGAGCGCGTCGCGTGTTTGTTTTGGTCGTGCTGCGTGCCCGCGATGTGGGCTTCGGGTATACTGGCACGCAGGTCGCAGTGTTTTCACACTGAGAGACTTTCGGAGTAGCTGCTACTCTTCAAGTTTGGCTGGTGCTCTGAATCGCTGTAGTAAGCTACTGTTAAGGTATATCAGCCACGCCGAAAGTCTCTCAGTGCAAAAATGAACGCGCCATCGCAAACGTTATTGTTTGACTTGAAAAGATATCGTAAATTGTCATTAACTGTGTAAACTCCATAGTGTAAACGTATAATATAATAATATGAAAAACGTTAATGGTATTAATCACAGCAAGACTATATAGACCAAGAAATTTTGTAAAATTCAACAATCGAAAAGCCGTTTGAGGTACTATGTATGTATTGGGGTTGACACGATACATATATGTATGTATACTGTTTATTTTGATGCTATAATTTTGTGCAACAAAAAAGTATTCAAATTATTTTTGTCGAGTTTTTGGTATGATTAAATCAAAGACTACTTAACTGACTAAGTCTGATAAAAAATTATTAAGAAAAAAGAAGTATATATAAAAAGCTTATTAATGAAAAAAGCTTATGTTGACCAACGAGTACATTTATTAATATATTCTATTTTCAAAGTAAGTTAACATTTTTTATAAGTGAATTGTACTTTAAGTTCCTTTGTATTAAAAGATGTGTATGAAAAAAATTGTCGTATTCACAGATATATTCAGCACTATGAGATATCGAACATACTATGATAGGTTTTCTAATAAAACAATTACTCGCTCTACTATTAATTCCCGTAAGATGAAACTATTAACACGATGTAGAATTAAATCTACTAATGTTGTACATGTAAGATTTTAATATTTACATTTTTTGGACACTCAATTTATTGATCTAGCTTGCATTTACTTATGTTTAAATAATTATTGTAGAGACATAAGTTATTAATTGCGGACGAAGTTGAAAACTATGATAAGTACACAACTTCTAATAATAGTATGAACATATCGGAGCCAATTGATTTTCAAAAATCTACTGAAGACCAGCCTGTCAAGGTAAAGTTTATTATTAAAATATTATATAAAATGTGAATATGTCCAATGTCCAATGCATATGTAACTATACAACTACATTATTATAGTATATATATTTAGTACAATTTTATTTTATATTTTTATAAAATCTACTAATAATTTATGTAAACTTTTTATCTATTAGGTGAATGATGTATCCAGTCATAATAAACAGCACAACGACCAACTTTGTAAACCTGTTTGTGCTTATGGAAATGTTAATGTTGCAGAACTGCTTCTAATGTCTCTAAAAATTGCAAGAAAACACACATTGACGTGGAATACAATACTTGATATCTTTGAAATGCTCAACTGTGCTTTTGACTCAAACGTTCTACCAGTAACAAAGTATATGGTAAAAAAGTTATTGGATGTTAACAACGATTTAGTTACTTATCATATGTTATGTACTATGCAATAGACGTATTGACAAAACAGAATTACAATCTCTTCAGAAAATAGTTGACGTAACTGCTGTAACCGAATGTAAAATATTTAAAAAAATGATCTTTAATGGAAATCGTTATACTACTAATAAATATTTGCGTTGTCAGCGAATAAATAACTCTGTTTTTCAAACGACTGATGAGATATTTGGAATTATTTCAAAAATATGTTAAATTAAGTATGATAATGACTACAAAGTAGTAATTTTTTTTCATGGTCTAAAAATTGCAAGTAACTTTTTTGTTGACAATATTGATATTACACATTTGAAAGTTGTCAATGCTGAAGAAAAAGTTAATGTTAATGTTGTAAAATACTCTCAATTACACAGACCATGTATATTATTAAAATTACGTAAGCAATTTATTATTGTTACGATTGTAAAAGGTATTTTAGGGCGACACACTAATTAATTTAATATATGTATCACGTATTGTAATAACATTATATCTATTATTATGTAATTTTTTTAATAAAAAATTTATACCTGACTATTTGTAGAAATATGGTTGTTTTAATAATTATATACAAATAATTGATTAAAAAATATACACAAATACGCATCATTACACCATATCATGACATAACATGGTAAACTATGCCATTTTATGCCAAGCTATGCTATTTTATGCCAAGCTATGCCATAACATGTCAAGCTATGCCATAAAATGCCAGATTATGTACATTACGCCAGGTTGGAAGCTACAATTAAAGGATGTGCCAGATTATGCCCAGATATTCCATATTATGCCACATCGTGCCAAATTGTGCCATTTTGTGACCGACTGTGCCATCTTGTGTCAAAGTGTACTAGCTTTTCTGTAAATAATTCAGAAAAGTAATTTTGTTATATTCATAATGTGCCATGTTATTCCAAATCATGCCATACTGTGCCCAATTGTGTCAATCTGTACCAAACTGTGCCAAACTGTGTCAAACTGTGCCAAACTGTGCGAAATGTCCGAAATGGCACAGCTCTACCATAGTATGGCAAAATTTGACACAATTTAGCACAATTTGGAACAGTTTGGCACAATTTAGCACGATTTGGCACAACAAGTTTTTTCCACCAGGGTATGTTTGAAAAGTTAAAAAACTGTTTAATTAATAAAAAAAATTATCCATTTCCTATTCTATAGAGGGGTATATGAGTCACGGGTGTGTTTTTTTACTTTGAATTCGTTCAAAGTAAGAGGCTCACAAGAGACGATTACTAGGAAGTACCTGACATGTATAGAGCGAAGGTGGGGCTCTCTCCTTCCTTATAAAAATAATTTTTTTTTTAAATTTATATATTCAATATTTAAAAATTTTAAAAAGAATATACTAATACTTATATATATACATATGTACATACATATATGTATATATAAAGTGAGATTTTTTTCAGTTAAAATAAATTCTATAAGTTTTAATAAGTGTATTGTGGTACACATCTGTTGCAACGCCGTTACCCTAAGCGGGTCCTGGGCGTAGTCGTCCAGAGCGGACGGGTGGGTGCCTATCACCACTACACAGCGCGTCCTCAGGTTGCGGATAGAGGAACGACCCCTGAGAAAGAGGTTAGCTGCGAATAAAGCGAATAAGCAGTCGCGGACAGCCGATAGGCCCAGGCGTGGGTGTGATGAGCCCGCACTGGCGAACGCATTCATCTAGAAACACTACGCAAGCACCGCAACAACTACAAACACTATACAAAATCTCCTATCTTACTTTCTTCTTCTACCTTACTCTGTAATCTATCTCTTTTACCACACATTTCAAACAAAAAATGGGCCAAAAATCCTGCTGTCGTGGAGGATGCGGGAGCGATGACAACTGCCCTGAGAGGGGATGTGTAGAATGATTCGCCACCTGGTCTTACATGGCAACGAAGCCAGCGAAGGCGCGCTGCCTTGCAGGGGGGCGTTAGGATATGAGAATGAAATCGAGTGTGTCTGACGTCGAGTTGACTATGTCCTCGCCAAAGTCAGAAAGCTCTCATACTTAGTTCTAGGGAGGTATGAGGGTTATCACCCCTAGACGGATGGACTCACCTGCGATCGGAACAGGATCCAAAACGCGCGGGTTTAACTTACTATCATGGCTCAACGAAAACAAAACCAAACCAAAACGAAAAGAAACTTAAGGGTGGGAACCTGGAATGTACGCAGTCTACACAGAGCAGGCGCGTTCCGGGAAATCATAAATGAAACTGAGAATTACAATTTAGATTTGGTAGCAATACAAGAAACCCGAAGGAAAGATAACGCGATGCTAGGATCCGGTAGCTTCACCTTTTTATATGGGGGCGCGAGCGGGCATTCTCTAGGCACCGGATTTCTTGTTAACAAAAGCATCATACATTCCGTTAAAAGTTGCAATTTCGTGAATGACCGACTCTCGTATATCATCATCGAAGGAGCGTGGTATAATTACGTGGTTATTAACGTCCACTGTCCCACGGAGGACAAAGAGGAAGAAGTTAAAAATCTTTATTATGAAACTTTAGAGCAATTAATCGACCAATTCGCGTCTTACGACACCAAAATAGTAGTGGGGGATTTCAATGCTAAAATAGGGAGAGAGGAAATGTTTAGGCCCACCATAGGCAAAGAAAGTCTGCACGAAACCAGCAATGATAACGGTATTATGGTCATAAATTTCGCAGCCGCAAAAGATCTTATAGTCAAGACCACGTGCTTCAAGCACAAGGATATACACAAGGCAACGTGGACATCGCCGGATGGGGCCACGCACAATCAAATCGATCATTTTCTTATTGATAAGAGGCGCTACACGAATGTACTCGACGTAAGGACCTATAGGGGGGCGGATTGCGACTCAGATCATTATCTAGTAGTGGCCAAATTAAGAGCCAGATTAGTAGCCGGTCAAAATGGTAAGCGAGCGAGCAAAGTAGAAACCTTTGATATTGGAAAACTACGAAGCGGGATAGAGCGAATCAAGTACCAAGTAGAAGTTAGCAACCGATTTCAGGCGCTCGAGGAAACGGATGAACAGACGGGAGTAGATGACGATCCGAACAGGTTGTGGGGGGCTATAGAAAAAACTATAAAAGGGGCCGCGAACAAAGTACTGGGTAAGAAACAAAGGCCGAAGAGCAAACCATGGTTTGACGAAGAGTGCGAACTCTGGTTTGAAAGGCGCAAGAAGGCTAAATTAGATAGTGTACACAATGAAAGCGGTATGGCCGTAGAAGAATACCATGAAATAAGAAAGCAAGTACGTGTGATTTACAGAAACAAGAAGCGCGAGTATCAGAAAAATGAAATTAGAAAAATAGAAACTAATAGTAGGGAAAATAACCCGCGCGAGATGTACAAAGGAATAAACGCTATTAGGAAGGGTTTTCAGAGTAGATCGCAGTTAATGAAAGATAAGGACGGGAACCTCGTGACAAGCGAAAATGAACTATTGAAATTATGGAAAGATTATTTCGATAAGTTATTAAACGTGCATGAAAACTCCGAGGAAATGGGAGACGAAATCCACACTGCTGAACTCCATATGGACGAAACGATCTACAAAGAAGTAGAGGCCGCGATCAAAAAGCTAAAAAACAATAAGGCCGCAGGAAACGATTCTATACCAGCTGAACTACTTAAATATGGAGGCACCGCGCTTACATCTAAAATTTTTTATCTAGTATGTGCTATTTGGAGAAATGAAACAATACCAGAAAATTGGAAAGAATCCATCATCATACCGATCTTTAAAACGGGAGATAAAACAGACTGCAATAACTACCGGGGAATCTCACTTTTAGCTACCTGCTACAAAGTTCTGTCAAACGTAATACAGGCCAGACTCACACCATTCGCGGAAGATATAATAGGAGATTATCAGTGTGGATTCCGGCGCAACAGGTCAACGAGCGATCAAATGTTTACCATAAGACAATTATTAGAGAAAAAGTGGGAATATTGCGAAACTATACACCAGCTATTTGTGGACTTTAAGAAAGCGTACGACTCTGTCAAACGAAGCAAAATGTATGAAATCCTAGTGCTCCTTGGCGTACCAAAGAAACTCGTAAAATTAATTCAAATATGTCTGAACGGAAGCACTGGAAAGGTCCGAGTAGGCGGTAATGTATCCGAATCGTTCATGATACGCGACGGTTTGAAGCAAGGTGACGGGCTTTCAACGGTACTCTTTAACCTGACGCTAGAGCATGTTGTTAGAAAAATGCAGGCTAGCGAGCTAGGCGCAACACTCAACGGAACAACGCAAATTTTAGGCTATGCGGATGACTTGGATATAGTGGGAGATAATGGTGAAACGGTGGCGAGAAATGCGGAAATCCTTATAAATGCGGCTAAAAACACGGGGTTAGAAGTGAGCGAATCGAAAACGAAATATATGATCATGGAGAAACTGGGCATTCGCGAAGCAGAGGGGGATCTCAGAGTCGGAAATTTCACTTTTGAAAAGGTTAGCGAATTCAGATATTTAGGTACAACTATAAATGATCGAAACGAAATTAAAGCCGAGATTAATAACAGACTTCATTCGGGTAATGCCTGCTTCTACGCTGTGAACAGATTACTTAAGTCAAAGCTACTGTCGAAAAATGTCAAAATAAGGATATATAGGACTATAATAATGCCAGTAATCTTGTATGGGTGCGAAACCTGGGCGCTCACTAAAGCGGAAGAAAATCGTTTCAGGGTATTTGAAAATAAGGTTCTGCGGAAAATATACGGGCCAAAGAAAGATGACGAAACTTGGGAGTGGAGCTAACTGCGCAATGACGAGCTACATAATTTGTACGCGTCACCGAATATTAACAGAATAATAAAATCACGGAGACTAAGATGGGCAGGGCACGTGGCAAGAATGGGCGATGATCGTACAGCAGCGCGCATAATGAAAGGAAAACCGAAAGCAACGCGACCTCTTGGTAGACCTAGACGCAGATGGGAGGATAACGTAAAATCAGACGTAACTGAAATTGGGCGGGAAGGCGCGAAATGGATGGGGTTGGCACAAAATAGGGAAACGTGGAAGGCTTGCGTAGATGAGGCGATGAATTTTCCAGTTCGAAATGCCATTTAAAAAAAAATAAAAAAATTGTGGTACACATTGTTATAAATGAGTAAAACAATCAATTATTATATTATATACATCAATTTGAAGCATTGTATAGGTATGAAAAATTCAATATTCAATGTTTTTGTAAATTAAATCTCAAGAAAAGGTTCTCAAAGTCTTTGAAACTTTTAACTGAAAAAAATCTCACTTTCGGCTGAATTAGTCCCATCGGTCGAAATCCATCAAATCTCAGATCTCATAAACTAAAATAGCTAGACATTTGAAATTTGGTTTGTACGTCTAAAGTGTATAAAGAAGAAAGAAAAAAATAGTTTTAAAGTCTTTCATCAAAATTTTCTCCTATCGAGTCAAAATACTTTGAATATTGAATTTTCCATACCTACAATGCTTCAGATTGATTTATACAATGTAATAATTGAAAAAAATTGATTGTTTTACACATTTGTAACATTATATACCTCAATACACTTATTAAAACGTATAGAATTTATTTTAACTGAAAAATCTTACTTTCCGATGAATTAGTCCCATCGGTCGAAATCCATCAAATCTCAGATCTCATAAACTAAAAGAGCTAGACATCTGAAATTTGGTTTGTCGGTCTAAAGTATTTAAAGAAGAAAGAAAAAAATAGTTTGAAAGTATTTCATCAAAATTTTTTCCTATTGAGTCTAAATACTTTGAATATTCAATTCCTCATACTTATAATGCTTTAGATTGAAATAAATTGATTGTTTTACTTAATTATACATTATATACCTGAAAACTCTTATTAAAACTGATAACATTCATTTCAACTGAAAAACTCAGATCTCAAAAACAAAAACTTTATTTAAATAATATTTTTTGCAATCTATACATGAACACTCTTACTTTCATTATTAATTACAGAATACTTTATTTTAAATTATTTTTACACATTCATACATAAATATTAATCTACAATCTTGCTGCATTAATTTAATTTTATTTATACGCAGACATTCTCTTTCATTTTCAATCACATACACTACTTTATTTTAAAATGTTTTTTTTTTTTTATCACATTCATACGCATTCATTATCATTCATCTACAATCATTCTCCTTTAATTTAAATTTTATCTTTCTCATTCATACACTGACATTCGCTTTCATTCTCAATTAAACTATTTTATTTTAAAATGTTTTTTACACATTCATACACATTCATTAACATTCATCTACATTCATACTCCTTTAATTTAAATTTTATACCTCGTGGAATGGGGTACGCGAGAGGACGACTACGCGCGCCTTCGCCTTCGCAGTCTTCACCGCCGCTACGTCCACCGTCGCCGCCACTACCTCCGTTGCGCAGTTCACGCTGCCGTTCCAGTCGTCGTCTTTCTTAACTTGCTGTTTTTACAGCTAATTTGTATAATTATGTGTGTGCATGTGCGTGTGTGTGTATATCTACGGGGATGAGCCACGAGGACGAGAATGCAGCTCGAAAAGTGACAGCCACGCGGACGCGCGCCAAGCCGGAGAGAAAGAGAGAGAGGTTAGAGTGCCGCCTTCGTTCACGACCCGCGCAATGGGTCGTGATTCATATTTTTTTCTCTCATACCTCGTGCAATGGGGTACGCGAGATGACGACTACGCACGTTTTCGCCTTCGTAGTCTGCACCGCCGCTTCGTCCACCGTCGCCGCCACTACCTCCACTGCGCAGTTTTCGCTGCCGTTGCTTCAATTATTTATTTGTATCCTAACCTACTTTCCATTTTATTTAATTAATTAATAAAGATCAATTTATCCGACTACTGGGCGACCTCAGAAGCTACAATAGCCGACTATGGGATCAGCTGAACTCATACCAAATCATGTGAACTTGCTCAGCTACGAGCCCTGGTGGGATGAGGCCAGGTGGCTTAGGTAGGCGCGGAGCTATATAGGCAAGGCGGGGTGGGGCCGGGTGGCTGAGGTGGGGGCGGAGCAGGGCAGGCGGGGTGAGGCCCGGTGGCCCCGTACCCGCCTGGCCTCGTACTTGCCTAGCATAGCTACTTCGAATTGTTGCATATAGAAAGTGCCATAAAGTTCCTAAAATTATAAAAATTAAAATTGTCATAAAAAAATTTTTGACTTTTTGTAAATATTTGACGAAATCTAAAATGAAAAATGCACTTTCTGAGGTCAGTAAATCGCAAATAAAAAGTTGATTGCTCGGGTTTCTAAACCTCTTCTATCTTTATTTAGGGGTCAAATTCTGAAGAAAAATGCGTTTGAACAATGAAAATTAGGTATGTGACTAAGCTTTTCAGGCAAATTATGTGTTAAATTAGTTAATAACATCCGCACACAAAGGAGAACAATTTTTTCCCCAAAAAGTATACAAAAGTAGAAGAACAGACCTTTAATTTGTGTTTTTGTCGTTGAAAATGGATGTTCCGGTGCAAAGTTATGACCAAATGGAAATAGGGGAATAATTCGTTGAAAATTGGGTAAAACGGACGGATTTTCCATTTTTGTGCACAATCAGAGATTTGCTACAAATTTTTACCCTATTTTCAATTGATCATAACTTTACACCGGTACATCCATTTTCAACAAACAAAAAATTAAATTAAAGGTCTGTTCTTCTACTTTTGTATATCTTTTGGGGGGGAAATTGTTTGTGTGCACAGTTATTAACTCCGCAGTAAAACCTCTTTTTTGCCATATATTTAAACAACCGTAAAAAACACATAATTTGCCTGAAAAACATAGTCACGTGCTTAATTTTCAATGTTCAAACTCGTTGTTCTTCAGAATTTGCCCCTAAAACAAGATAGGAAAGGTTTGGAAATCCGAACATTCAAATGTGTTTTTGCCATTTCTGGACCCCAAAAAGTGCATTTCTTTTTTTTTTAGATTTCATCATATTGTGACGTAATCTAAATGGATGAAAGCTTTTATATCTTAAATATATATGTTATATGATAATAATAATAATAATAACAATAATAATAATAATAATAATAATAATAATAACAATAATAATAATAATAATAACAATAACAATAATAATAATAATACTAATAATAATAATAATAACAATAATAATAATAATAATAATAATAATAATAACAATAATAATAATAATAATAATAATAATAATAATCCCCGCCATGGTTGCCTGGGTTGACGCGTGGCCGGTGCACCACCTTCCTGGCATGAGGAAGGGCAACGGTCCTCCCGGCGGGGCTTGTAGCTGGATGATTTGCTGGTTCGCCTGGCAATCAGAAGGCGACTAAACGGTAACCAAGTACACGACAACATACCACACTAATATACAGACAACATCCAACGAACATGAGAGAACGGAGACCCATCTCCGCGGCGTCCGAGGCATCCTTCTCCCTGATGCGTGATCCTAAACAGTATGATAGAAGAATGCCTGTGCAGGGGCTCTATGAACGGGTATCGCCTCGAAGCAAGTGTTACGGGGGCCCTATCGACGGGTATCGCCCGGAAGCGAACGAACAAAAAAGTATGATATAGTCGGGGGCCCTATAGACGGGTATCGCCCAGAAAAAGAAAGAAAGGTTTAGGAAAATGCGAAGGTGCGACGGACAGCGGCGGCAACGTAGCGGCCGGGATACTGCCGCGATCACACAATATTGCTCACCAATACAAACAGGACACTATTACACATACACTACACCTCAACCGACACTAATACAAGAGTCACGCTACGTAACGAGCATGTTGACGCTGCCCGCAAGGGATGTGCTGCATGATGCATGAAACGTGCGTAGCGTGGTATCTCCCGACGTCAACGCGTCGCACCCGCCGGAGTGCCAGGGTGCCAATGATTGGGTGTACGTGCGCAGGCTGTAGCTGTAGCTATAGCCGCGTTCACACCCCCACCCCATGAGGTAACTGCGTTCGGAGACGGCCTGGTATTCCGGAGTATATAAAAACTTATGGATAACCAAAACTCTAAAGAAACGGAAGGTGAGGCAGGAAAAGAAAATGAAATGGTAATTAATGGGCAGGAAGAGAATGTCCTCCGCGGGCAACAAACACCGCAGGGGACACCCTCATCCGAAAAACGACGAAATGAAAAGCGGGATTGGGAGGAGACGAAAAAGAGGCTCCTTGAGATCCAAGGTAGAGAGAAGAACCTCAATGTAAGAGGTGAGAAAATGGCAGAAGAACTGCAAGGTAACTGCCCAGAACAGATGGGAGCGGTCCTGGATGGAATGACGATGATGCTGAAAGCATTGTCAGATTATGTCTGCAACCAGCAAAAGGGTGCAGGAGGGGCTATCAAAAAAGGTATACCCCTACTACACGGTATGGTCCAGCTCCTGACTGAGATGTGCAGTGAGGCTCAGGGTAGATCAGAGACCTTGCCTCAGGCAAAAACTGCCTCGGAGCAAGGTCCCGGTGGATCGCAGGGTGGCAAGAAGGCCACAAACAATCGACTGCCTGGATCCGAAAGGAAGACAGACAGGGTTACTTCACAAGATGAAGAAACCCCAAATAAAAAGACGAAATCTGTCGCCGGCGCATGGCAACAGGTACGGAATAGGCACGTTAAGAGTAAAAATTTGGACGTCCCTAAGGCCTCCGCCAGACCCGGTACTAGCAGCGGAGACACGGCAAGACTGACGGCGCCAAAGACAAAACAGCGCGGGAGTGAGGCTACCCAGAGGCTCGGCCCGCCATCCGGACCCCGGGGTGACCTCCCCGCTCTCAGAACGAGACGCGACGCAATACTAGTACAGCCGACGGAGGGCAAAACGTACGCCAATATTGTAAGCACCTTAAAGAAAGGTGTGGACCCAGATGCGACAGGTACAAAAATACGCAAGATGCGTACGACGGAAAAGGGTGGCGTCCTTATCTTGGAGCACGGGACGACCGATACACAGTCGTTCCGTAATGCCATCAAGGAGGCCGTCAAGGGAATGGGAAGTGTCAAAGACATGACAGACAGACCGACAGTTGAAATCCTAGACCTAGACTGTATGGCAACAGTAGTCGAAGTGAGGGATGCAATCAAGCGAGAAACTGATTGTGAGACAGAGATAAAAATAACCATGTTTGATCCGAATGGCAGAGGGCAGAAAATGGCTCTAGCTGAACTAGATCGCAGCGCGGCCGTCATTATGCTAAAGAAAGATAAAATGAGAGTCGGCTGGATCAACAACTGTCGAACTATCTGAGTGACAGAAAGCTTTTGTACGAAACGGACGAAGGACTCAAAGTCAGACCTGTGACGGCCGGCGTGGCGCAGGGGTCGATTTTGGGTTCGGATTTCTGGTTAGTATTATATGACGCAATGCTGAGACTCCAGATGCCGATCGGGGTGTCGCTGATAGGATGCGCGGACGATGTAGCGGTGGTAATAGTTGCGCGCGACGTAGATACTGCCCAGTTCCAGCTGACCGTGGCCATGCGGCGCATACTTCGCTGGATGCGTGAGCACGGACTACGGATAGCTTTAGATAAGACGGAAGTAGTATTGCTGACTAGGAAACGAATCCAGACAGCAATGGACATAACGGTAGGTGACGCGGTGATGAGGACGCGTCCGGCGGCTAAGTATCTGGGGGTGACCCTAGACAATAAGCTGACCTTCGCTCTTCACCTCCGAATCACGGCGAATAGGGCGGCGAAACGGGTAGCCGTATTAAGCAGGCTCATGGCCAACGTGCGCGGGCCACGACCTGCAACGCGCAGACTGCTCATGTCAACCACGAACTCCATTCTCCTCTACGGAGCGGAGGTTTGGGCCGATGCCATGAGCAAGGAAAAGTATAGAAAGTGCATAGCGATGCTGCAGCGCAAGGGAGCACTTCGAATAGCAAGCGCGTACAGAACGGTTTCAAGGGCAGCGATATTCGTTATCGCCGGAGTTATCCCCGTATATCTGCTTGCGCAAGAGCGAAAGCGGATATACGAGCGGAGCCACGAGTTCGGGAGGGCCTGCGCAGCGACAGAAGAACGGGAACGGACAATGACGGCGTGGCAGGACGAATGGCTGGGTGAGAGGCAACGACCACAACCACGTCGACAGCAACAGGCACGATGGACCTACGAACTAATACCGGAACTGGCTCCGTGGCTGGGCAGGCAATTCGGGGAGGTGAGTTTTTACCTCACCCAGTTCTTGTCTGGGCACGGATACTTCAGACAATACTTACACAGAATGGGGAAGGTTAGAACGCCGGCGTGTACTTACTGCGGGCACAACAAAGACGACGCGGAACACACGTTTTTCGTGTGCCCGCACTGGACCGAAGAACGACGAAGACTGGAGACCATTACGGGGCCGACAGCGCCCGCCAACATTGTTGCAACGATGTTGGAGAGCAAAGACAAGTGGGACGCGGTAGCATTGTATATCGAAAAGGTCCTCCGCGCGAAACGGGAAGACGGATGCTTGGCCGACGGGCCAGGCTGACGAAAAGACAAGACAAACGAAACTTGGCAGGACTGACTGAGGACGAAAGAAGAAAAAGACAGGCGGCCCGCCACTCGAAGTAATGCGAAAGCGGTACCGGATGGGAGGCGTTCGCGGCACACTCGTTTTTAGTGGGTAGGACACGGCGGTGAGCCCGCCTCGGCTGTAATCCGGCATTGAGCACGGACATCAGTTGAGGATGGACAGCGCGCCAGTGGAGTCCCACACTACCACCCCAGAGTGCAGGAACTCAGGGGATGGTGTCCATAATGATTTTTGCGAGTTAAAAAAAAAAAAAAAAAAAATAATAATAATAATAATAATAATAATAATAATAATAATAATAATAATAATAATAATAATAATAATAATAATAATAATAATAATAATAATAATAATAATAATAATAATAATAATAATAATAATAATAATAATAATAATAATTTTCAATAGTTATAAAACGATACTCACCTCCGAAAGTCGAATACGAGAACCCCTGATTCGAGGACCCTCATCTGGAGGAGTTAGAAGGGCAACGGACGTCACTATAAGAGCGAGAACAGCGATAATGACGAGCAAGGCGATCAGTATGCCGCGCCAGTTCCTTTGATTTGGATTTGTGGACACCAATTCCTGTGACATTTTCGTACAATCTATATTTTCTATTTAACCATTATATTCGTACGTTTTTTCGTACATGGTATATTAATTATGACTTGAGACTACAAAACAAGCTAAGCTGCATTTTACAGGTTCAGTAGAAGCAAATATATTTTGGACTTAATTAGCATTCAGAATAATTACTCTGCAGCAAAATAAACTAGAGAGGTTCTTGACACAAACGGGCAGAGCAAACGTGAGTCAAATAAAAAATTTATTGTACCTCCCCAACAAGCAATAGGATTATTCTAAAAGTACTCAAAGAATTCTTTAAAAATTCTCTTTTTATAAAGGAATTCAAAAAGAGTTATTTTTAATTACCATAAGATTTAACGAATGTCCGTTACATAGTCATTTATTAAGAATTAAAAAAGAATTCTTTCACGAAAAAATTCTTTCTAGCAACTTTATTCAGCAATTTAAAAGAAATTAAAAAGATTTAAAAAAGAGTTCTTTTGTAATAAAACGTAACACATCATATAATATAAAGAGTACTTTTTTAATACTTAAATTATTTTTTTATGATTTGCAAAACATCTTTTCTTTTTCTCTTTTCTTTTCTTTGTCCTCTTTTCTTTTCTTTTTCGTTTTTCTTTTCTTTTTGAAACTGCCAAATGCGCCCGCAGAGCGGCAACCTTCCCGAGAATCTTCGAACCACCACCACCACTTACGTCCCCTAAGACGTTCAATATATACGAATCAAGGGGAGAGCTCGGCACTTGCGAGCAAAGGACCTTCGCGCCACCTAACGGGCCAAGCGTGTACCAAACGTAGGGACTGATGCAAATTCGGGCGCTAATTTTGAAATGAATGATCGGGCGATAGACGCCATTTATTGTTTGTCATTGCTTATTCATTTTGCGGAATTATATTGTAACGGTATAACATTGCTGAATGATATTTTTTATTTAAGATTGGGCTCCTTCAAAATTCTTTGAACGAATAAAGTAAATTATAATATAATATCTAGTTATAATCATGATTATAATATAATATTGTAGTTATAATTACATATATTTACCTGTATATATTATTATAATAACAATTATTATAATCTTTATTATATTTGGTCTTCATAAAGGGGTGTGAATTATAGACCCGACTTTTTACTTTTATACGGTTTAGGTATTTCAATGTTAAAAAATATTTCGGAAAAACGTGTTGTTTTTATGCTGTCCGGAAATTAATGGAATTTTGCTTGAATAATTTTTATTAATAAATGTTATTAATATTATGGATAGACGAAAGTCGATGAAAAATTAAAATCTCCCGACTTGATGTTTACCGACCGAGAAGTAAATAATTACTTATAATGCAGCTTCAAACTTGGAACAGCATATTAACGACCAATCAGCTTTTCAAACTATAATTTTTTTCTTTTTATATTATGGTCGTGGGGGTCTCTTGGAGGATGTCAACATGCCGTTATGTATGCGTACGTTTTTAAAACTACGAAAATTTATTGTTGTCTCAGGATAACATATTTTTTATATTTAATAAAGAGAGAATACCTTATGAATGCTTTAACATGTTTTTTTAGTATTGCTATATAATTGCAAAAATTATTTTCACAAAAGAATACTTTTTGTAAACTTTACAATTACATATTATAAACATAAAATGTTAATAGTACTTTCTTAAAAAATATATAAATGTTTAAAAAGAATACGTTTTTAATTCTTCTATTCCTAAGAAACAAAAATTATTTCCACAAAAGAATACTTTTTGTATACTTTACAATTACATATTATAAACATAAAATGTTAACAGTATTTTCTTTAAAATACATAAATGTTTTAAAAGAATACTTTTTTAATACTTCTATTCATAAGAAACAAAAACTTATTTTATAAAAAGAATACTTTTTAAATACTTCTAAATTACTTATAATACGCATACTCAATACTTTTAAAATACTGAATACCTTTATTAAAAAGATAAATTTATTCAAAAAGAATACTTTTTTAACTCTTATTGAATATTTTAAGTATTCAAATTTTGCGGACATTCGTTAACTCTTAAAGAATTCTTTTTCAAAAAAGTCTGCTTGTTGGGTCTTTACTGCTTTGTCAGATTTAATCACTAAATATCAATTTTTACTAAGTAGATTTGCAGCGGTTTGTGCCAGGGGCGGATCTAGGAACCTGCTTTGGGAAGGGAGATTCTCAGGGGACAGGTAACAGTACTAAATAAAAGGTTGTACAAATCCAACATTTTAAAATAAACACACAACCCTTAACCTAACTAACCCAAGCTGAGCAATTTGCGGTTGAAAAAAATTAAATATTAAAACCGTAAACTCTCAACCCATGATATATCCTAAACCTTAAACCCACCTAACCTAAGCTGAGCAGTTTTTAATTAAAAAAACGCTAAAATGATAAAATAATAAAAAGAATTTCTTAGAATAATTAAAAGTATTCTTTAAATAGTCCTAAAGAGATAAAAGAGTTATATTTTATATAAGTTTTGTTTAGTTCTAATAAACATGATTAATTCATGAATGACCTTTCTAAATAATACCTTTAGTCATTAATGTAAATATTTATTTTTTCAATTTAATTACTCACTATAAATATATTTGTGTGACACAGTTCAGGATTCGTCGGATAATTGAATTTCTTTAAAATCTCTTGAAACTTTTATTATATATCAATTTAGGTGTGTTTTATACCTGGTTGAAATTTGGACCCTCCTTGCCGTATCAATAATCGAGAAATTTAGCTTTAAAGTTTTAATTTTTAATACGGGAGCCCTATCTTGAGCTCTCACGAAAAGGACATTCTTATTTATTACAAGCCAAGTTTTCTTTAATTCGTTCTGAAAAACTAGTATGTAAAATAAGCATAGAACTAACACATAAAAAGCTGGACATAGCAAGCGATACTTTTTTTAAAGATATATCTATCTAAAGTTGGGCTCCAATGTTATTAGTATATCTATATCGTGGTACAGTATATGCAGAAGTTAATGCCGTACTTTGATTTTTGGTGCTTTTTTAT
Source organism: Gastracanthus pulcherrimus (assembly GCA_949152435.1). Taxonomy (NCBI): domain Eukaryota; kingdom Metazoa; phylum Arthropoda; class Insecta; order Hymenoptera; family Pteromalidae; genus Gastracanthus; species Gastracanthus pulcherrimus. Next base: position 72,146,243 of record OX424574.1, read on the forward strand.
CAGTTTTATATTCTTCACTATTATTTTCATTCTTTACATTGTAAACTGAAGGGTTTTCATTATAAATGATGCCAGTTCATGATGGTTTTTTCGAAAATTAACTTTCTAACCTTACTGTCAACCGGTGAACGTTTTTAAACACAGTACGGCATATAATTATACTTATATAGACACAATTAGAACTAATATTAGGGTTACAATATTTTCACTTGAACGTATATTTTATACCTGCATAGGTCCAGTGTTCAAGAGCGCTTTGTGTGCCTGAATAAGTAAGCTGACCCGTTCAAACTATATACTGCCCTATGACAAAACGTACCTTATATGCATAAATTGATTAATGAAAAGAATTCTTTAAGAAAGCTTTAAAAATTAAATACACCGGACATTTGTGACTCTTAAAAGTAATCTCAAAGAATTCTTTTCAGACGTTTTTCTGTAAAAAGAGATAAAAAAGAATTCTTTAAATATTACCAAAAATTTATTTTTGCTTATTTGGGTCAGGTTGGTTTTGGGTTTCATGTTTAGAATGTTTTTAATTGCACATTGCTCGGTTTCTTAATTGCGAATTGATCAGCTTGGGTTTAGGATTTAGGTTCAATGGTTCTATTGTTTAAGGCAGGTTTGCCGTGAATTTGCCCTATTTATTCAATAATTTTTATTTCATACAAAAAATAATCTTTATTGTTCAAACTTTTTACATATTAAAATACACATTTTGAAGATATAATTTTTTTTTTTTTTTTTACGGATTTTTCTTGACAAAATGCCGCCTCAAAATTATTTTTTTATTTGACTGTCGACACGATATCTCACCAACGGATTATCTGAAATCAAAAAACTAAAAAGATTCTTAAAACTTATAGTTTTGGCTATTGCATGATCTAGGATTATACCGATCAATAAATTTTTCAAAAAGTTATAAACAATATATGTTGCAAAAAAAGAGCCAAAAAATTCAAAAGTCCGTCATTTTGTTTTTTTCCGGTAAAAATGAAATATCCTAGACTATGCAATAGCCAAAACTATAAGTTTTAAGAATCTTTTTTTGATTTCAGATAATCCGTTGGTGAGATATCGTGTCGACAGTCAAACAAAAAATAATTTTGAGGCGGCCATTTTGTCAAGAAAAATCCGTAAAAAAAATAATTTTATTTATATCTTCATAATGTGTATTTTAATATGTAAAAAGTTTGAACAATAAAGATTATTTTTTGTATGAAATAAAAATTATTGAATAAATAGGGCAAATTCACGGCAAACCTGCCTTAAGCTTATTTTAATCACAAATTGCTCAGCTTGGGCTATAATATTAGGTTTTCAGATATACGGTTTCAATCGTTTTATTATTTAAACTATTTGAATTGCAAATTGTTGAACTTGGGTTATTTGTGTTTTGAGTTTAGGGTGTAGGTCTTACGGTTTCATTATTTGAAACTTATTTTTGCTTCCTCATAGAAGAAGTTTTGTGATGGTAAAAGAAAAGTTTTGCTAAAAACATCTTAGAAACATGTTTTGAGATATGACGAGTCAAAATACACGATTTTTAGAAAAAGTCTGAATGGATGCGTGTATGTGTGTGCGTGCGTGCGTGCGTGCACGCGTCTTTGCACGTATGTGTGTGTATCTAGGGTGGTCCAAAATTTCCCGAATCTCAAATTTTCTTCTTGTAACCCCTTCAAAATGTTGTAATTAGCAAAAAAATTATATGTATGTCCGCCGGTTGCCTGAAGTTAACATTAAGAAGTCTCTACCATCGCAAACAGCTTTCAACATTTGATTTTAAGCACATTTATCATATTAGGCTGAACTAAAAATAATTGTATATTAATTTATATACCTATCGATTTTTTTATGTTTATTATAAGTGTATTAACAACTTCACCGCATTATGCAAGACAAAAAAAAATTTTCCTCCTAAATAAAATTCTAGTTTGCTCATTTTTCATGGAAGTATATTTTAACGAATTGCCACGTTCGACATTGCATTTTGAAGAGTGAACAGAGTACTATATATAGAAAAATTAAGGGACAATAGGATATCTTGGGTTTTATATGTCAACCGATTATTTATTTATTATTTTTTATTTTTTTAGAAAATAATAGTTGTCCTTGCTTCGTTTTATAGTAATCTAAATATATTTCCAAGCTGGGTTCATATGATTGTTTTGTTTTCGAGAAAACTTTGACAAACTTAGTATGTAAAGGTTAATCTCCACGTAGTTGGCTCTCATAGTGTGTGAAAGTTTTCTCGAAAACAAAACAATCATATGAACCCAGCTTGGACATATATTTAGATTACTATAAAATGAAGCGGGGACAACTATTATTTTTTCAAAAGATTGATTTCTCTTAAAATTATGAATGAAAACTCAATTAGATAAGGACAGAGATATCCGGCGTCCCCTTAAGCCCGATAACTACGGCCGAAGCGGTAAAATAAAAACAAAAAAAATATAAAGGGCATGCCCTGTTAAAGAAGTAAAAATAAAAAAAAATATTATTTTATTTAGCAAGAGGCGAGAAATTCAAATTTTATCGATAATTTTGGGCGGAAAATTCAAATGTTTAAGTTTGAATTTCTAATTACCAGTGTGTGGGACCCCATTGCCGACCAGTGGGTCGGTAACCCAACTTTACCCACAGTCGGTAACATAAGAATCTATATTATCTACGGTGACCACACAGACATCTATATAACCGACGGCCGATAACACGATGGTCATGTATTACAAACATTCGGTAACCCAACTACCTGCCTTATCGATAACCCTGAGCGGGAAATTTAAATGTTTAAATCCGTATTTATAATTACCAACACCATGGTGATAAATGGCGGGAAATTTAAATTGCTTTATTCATTTATAACACGGTGTATGGGAGAAAGGTGGACCGAAGGACTACCTCCACGCACTGCTGGTTTTGTGCATATCGTGTTGTAGTTTCGTGAGAAATCGCCAGAGGGATCCGTATTGTAAAGGCAAACATGGCGTCTTGTTTCATCACATAGTTTTGTAAACAATAATAATATTTCGTAACAAAAATAAGTTTATTGGTTTGTCGTTTAAATAATTCATAAGTTATGAATTATTGGTCTTACCGACAATGCACAAAGCATGAAATTCAAATTTTATCGACAATATAGACAATTTTATTATCATAGCTGACCCTTGTGGAAAAGCTAGAATCTCTTTTATCCATTTTGATCAGGTAATGAATCGGTATTTGTAGAAAATTTTTGTTTATACTGTTTCTATTGTATAATATCCCTTTTTTCTTCTTACTTTTACAATTGGAAAGAGGAGTATCCAGAATTGCTCTGTGTTTGACCCATTCTGAGTGAAGGTCAAAGCATAAATGAGCTGAGAAGTGTAATTTAGTGAGTATTTATACTCTCGGCGATGTCATTTTCCTTTTTCAAGGAGAAGGGATGTGGGCCCCATCCTTCGCCCCCAACTGTAAGACCCACCACAGCTTGTATACCTCTCCATCAACCTTCACCTTATTCCCACTCCATAGATTCAGCTATATGCCGACAGGGGGCTCTGCTAAATGACGGGATATTTAAATCTGTTTATCTATCGCAGCTTTGAGCAGCAATACCTGAGCGCTAAATCTCTGGTACTCGATTTGTGATCTTAGACAACTTTATGAGCATCACCAATTACAGGATTGTACTGCATTATACCATCGTGCCAGATTAAGTAGTAAGCAGATGTTACAGCTGAATAACTGTCTCTCTCTCGATTCAAATTCCAGACGAACGTGCTAATGGGCGTTTTGTAGAATTTTTTGGAAATAACCATTTTCGACTATTTTCGAAAATTCAAAAAATTTTACTAAGACACATATAGGACCTTAGAAGCTGAAACTAGTTTTTAGAGTTTTTTTGGATAGGTTCTTTGATATAAAAAATCATCAGAGAAAACTGAGAACTAGGTGCACATTGATTTGTTTATTTTGGCTAACCTGACTCATATTATATATATACTATATTGTTTTATCGAGGTATACGGGTAGAAAACTTTTAAAACTTACAAACACAATACCTGACTTCGGCTATATCAAATACATCCATCATATCAAGTAGTCTGTCAACACTAACCTATTAACAAACACCAACATAATGGAGCCGAATATAGACTTTGCTCAATTTATACAAAGCAAAAGTATTTTTCAAGATTTTGAATCATTTAATCTTAATATAGAATTAAAAGAGAATCTAATTTTGTACGTAAACATAAGAAGTTTAAACGCGAATTTTGAGAAACGTGAAATATTTATTGAAAATCTAATAAATGAGCCGATTGTTGTTGTATGCCCTGAAACGTCGATTTTGGAATGCTATCAAATACATCAGTTACCTGGTTATAATATATATATATATAGAGGAGGGGGAAAGCAAAAATAATTAAACAATCAGTTTAACTAAGCCGTGATATATTTTTCAAACTTAAGAGGTTAGCCCTGTAGTCGTCTCTAGGCGTTATTGTGGCAATTTACTAGAGTGAGATTGACGGGTTCCGAGTACCTTCGCGGCCGGTCCTGTATGTCTTTGCCTCGCCGATTTCTTCTGCGAATTCGATCACGTCACATAGCGGTGGCGCGCGGAACTACGCTATCGGTAACTTTGCGCCGCCGTGCGAAAATTAAACTCAGCTATTATAAGTTGCGCGAAAGACCTATTCATGGGCGTGTAACAATGAAGGTATGCTTGACTGAACATTACGATACAATTTGAGTGAAGAATTAGGAGACTAAATTCTGAAAGTTGAGTTTTATTATACAACAAGAACTCCAGTAATTCTCTCTCTCTCTCTCTCTCTCTCTCTCTCTCTCTCTCTCTCTCTCTCTCTCTCTCTCTCTCTCTCTCTCTCTCTCTCTCTCTCCTCTCTCTCATCAGTACATACACATACGACATAATAGACCGGGGGCTAGAGACAAACTTTAGACTGAATAGTTAGTTTATGCCAATTTAAGGGCGAATTATTATAGCTTTTTAATGAATTATAAGCGTATAATTAGAGTGCGCTCGTGTGTAGCCATGTTAGAAATTAAATGTTGTTATCTAACGAACACTAATGATTCTGCACGACTAGTTAGCGTATGTAATGTGGTTTTTGTGAAACCAGCGAAAGATAATCGGCATACGGTTTCCGCGTGTAAGAGGGCAGGAAATAATGAATGTAAATTGAATAAAAAGATGTTTAAGAACCATTAGTTCGCTCATACCATCGAACAGAATCATTATTATTGTTATTTAAATCATGAATAACTACTTGGTATACGATTACGACGTGCACACGTGTTCGTAGTATTTTTAAAAACTGTATTATTTTATTACTAAAGCGGAATGATTAGTTAGTGTATGCAATAAATTGAACTATGTATAAGATATTGTGTTAATATGTGTAGAAAAAAAATGGCGTACATTTTTAAGCTGTTTAAGTTATTGGTATAAGCTTAAATACATCTAAAGAAAATGGAGAATCATTGAACAAATAATTAACCTATAATAATTAGCCTATCTCATTTTGTCTTTCATGAAATTTATAATAGTAGGTGTGCTGTGGGGATTCTGGAGGTAACCCTACTTTACCCTCAACCGATAACCCAAGAATCTGCATTATCCACGGAGGGTAACCCATATATCTTCATTGTCAGAGATATAAAAATACTGGAAAATTTAAATTACCTAATTGATATATGAGAAAAACGAAACCTAACATTATAAATATTTTTTTTATTTTGAAAATACTTTTTTTATCTGTACTTTTGACCAGACCCACCAATCTACATGTATTTTTTCGTGCTGAATCCGAATCTGGAGTCAGTTTAAGCCCCGTACTTCGAGAATTTGAATAAACTAAAAAAAACATCTAAAACTTGCGAAAAATCGTGAAAAATTGCGAAATATCGCTTTAACAAGAACAATAAAATTCGGATACATTTTTTTTACCCGGATCAAGGGTGTTTTTTATGTATAAAATAACCTAACGCCAATTATACGCCATCCAGCACAAGGTATTCAAATTTGGCTTATTGCAACTCGCTACGACGAGTTAAAAATTATTTTGTATATATTGTTATTAACACAGATATGATGCTGGCAGTATATTTATAAACGTATATATACAATGGTTTTTTTTTAAATTCCATATCAACTTAAGTCCACATTTCTCGGGAGAAGTGTCTTGAAAAATAAAAGGTATTTCTCATGTGACAATAACTATGATTAGAATAATATTTGACACTTTATTTGACAAATATAATTTTGCTTAGATGTTTTGATCTGGTATATCAGTGGAAGCAATAAAACGTTAATATCTCGAAAAGGCACAGATATTTATTTATAAAATATTTTTATTTATAACTATAACTGAGAGAAAAAATTAGTAACCATTACTAGACTGTCTAGTAAATCCAATAGGATGTAGGTCAATTTGACTCATTACTATACTATGAAATTTACGACTCAATACTAGACTTCTTCTTTTAAGGGCCAATTGTATCTTATTTTTGTTGTACGAGACTTAGTACTAGGCATGCTTGTAATGTTTACTATCTTGCTAAGGAATAGATCCTACATTGTAACTTATATATAAAGGTACACTGAGAAAGGATTGGTCGGTGATATTGTACGGTTTTCACAGAAAAATAATATAGCTGTGAGAGCAATAACAAAGTATTCTTGAAGCAGCAATACGCAGTTTAGAGAAATTGAATTAAATAAAATGAAATAAATACAATTAATTTAATTTTATTAAATTAATCAACCAGATTAATTTAATTGATTAAAATAATTGCATTCAGTACTAGTTTGGCTGTGATACATTACAGTCTACTAATTGTTCGTACTCCTTGTAGTGGCCGTTATTACTTATTTTTCTCAGTGTAGTTGGTCGGTTGATAACAACATCACAATTTTATTGATCTGTATGAAAGTCAAAAATAAATTGTTTAAATGAAGCTCAGCTAATATCATAAATTAAAATATTTGGTCGATTTGAGTATTCGCCAGCAACAATTGAATTTATTATAGTTATATAACATAAGCAATCAACGAATTTTTCGTGGTATATAAACATTTAACAGCTTCAAACTTAAAGATAAATCATACATATAATAATTCGAATAGTATATGAAACCCAACATAAAATGCAATTAATTAATCTAATGTTCAAACAACCTTCTATTCTTTTTCATTATGGAACTATACACAATCAAAGTGTTGGCCTACATTTCTTATAAGAAATCTGGTCTATAAAATAAGCTGTTATGCATATTATTTGTTAGTTTATGTAGTTATTTTTTGCTGTATAAACCTATTGCTTTCTTGTCATTTCAATTTAAATTACTAAGCAGAATTGGGCTAATCCCGGTCAAAATGTTATTTATATGACTTTCCGAAAGTAGGTTAAGAAAACGTTGCCCTAAACTCTTAGGTATGGAAACTTTGCTTAAGTATTTTTGATATAACAGTGGTTATGTGTTGCATATTTCACTGTGTAAGTGCGAATAATAATGCGACAGATCATATTAAAGTTCATATAATTGATTTGAATAAATTTTTCACCTATAAAATTAACTTTTTATTGGTGGCCGGAATTGTACCAAGGCTGACCGGTATTACCCTTTCATATGGGGTAAATTCGGTCAAAATACTTTGTTTTATATCAGCTTAAAGCTTCGATATCTTACATTTTTATATTAAACCAATAAGAAATATTTTAAGTCAATGATTCTAACTAACACAATAATTATTTAAAGTTAAAAAACAATTTGAAAGAGGAAATAACAAGCACGTAAGCTTAAGTGACCAGCAATACCCCGTTCTCCCCTAAAACAATGAAAATTTCGTGAAAAACTGTAAAATTGTGCGTACATTTGGAACAGGATTTTAAAAAATAATTATAGAATATTTCATAAATTTTGTCACAGTTTCTCATAGTATTTCATAGTTTTTCACAGTTACTCACATTTTATCATACTTTCTCATAGTTGTAATTTCCTTTATATAAGACAATGTAACGAAAAAGAATGTAAGAAAATGTGAAAAACTGTGAAGAACTGTGAAAAAATGTGAAAAAATGTGAAATACTGTGAAAAACTGTACATATTTGTTTTGTAACAGATTTTTCAAAAGTATGTGTATTTTCACATTTTTTCACACTTTCTCGCATTTTTTTCATACTTTTTCACAGTTTTTCACAGTTGTCATTTGCAGTAGGGAAGTTGTATTTTTTTTAAATAACTAATAACTTATAATACTACTTGTAGTCTGCAACATTCTTTAACTCTATAACTATTCGTGTTAGTTATTTTACTGGAGTCTGTTTATTTTACAGCTTCTTTTGGTAGTAAAAAAATATTTTCGAAACGCTATATTTTATGCTGTCGCCCCCCCCCCCCCCCTACTTTCCATTTGTCCATTGTGACTTTCTCAGTCGCGGAATTAAATATTGATTTTTCGGTGAGTTGAAAATGCATGGTTTACAAACTTTTAAGACATATAACTAGACCCTATAACGCATATTAAATCTGATAAAATATTTTTATGAAGATATAAAAAAATTTAGTTACAAAAATAAAAAATATATTTACAATTCACAACAAATGTTTTTCAATCGTAGACTAGACAAATTAAAAATGTTTTTACCCTATTTAAACTATGACTTTAAGTAATAAATTTTTGTTAGTAAACCCACAGTTTTAATGAGTTGTTTTTACATTATATTAAATAAATATCATAAAACTGAACAATTAAATTTGCTAGGGTATAAAAGGATCCCATACGCATTGTTTACCACGAAAAATATTCAAAACTATTTTCTGATTGCAAGTAATAACGGAATCCATTAAATCGGAAGGTATAACAAGCAGTTTTTTCAAGAAAGTTTGTTTATCACGAATATTTGTTTAGAATACAGAAGTCGATAATACAGATTCCTGTAAAAAAGTGATTTTTGAAATATGTATGATTTATCTTTAAGGGGACGCCGGATATCTCTGTCCTTGTCTAATTGAGTTTTCATTCATAATTTTTATAGAAATCATATTTTTCTTTAAATAATAGTTGTCCCCGCTTCGTTTTATAGTAATCTACATGTATGTCCAAGCTGGGTTCATATGATTGTTTTGTTTTCGAGAAAACTTTGACACACTAAAAAGGCCAACTACGTGGAGATTAACCTTTACATACTAAGTTTGTCAAAGTTTTCTCGAAAACAAAACAATCATATGAAACCAGCTTGGACATATAATTAGGTTACTGTAAAACAAATTGGGGACAGCTATTATTTTGTCATTAAACAATTAACTTTGTAAATAAATAACGAAATACGTGTGTAGGATAGTAGGAATCTACTGTCGGTATCCGACGTCTCCTTAAGTTTGAAGCTGTTAAATGTTTATATACCACGAAAAATTCGTTGATTGTTGCTGGCGAATACTCAAATCGACCAAATGTTTTAATTTATGATATTAGCTGAGCTTCATTTAAACAATTTATTTTGGACTTTCATACAGATCAATAAAATTGTGATACTGTTATCAACCGGCCAACTACACTGAGAAAAATAAGTAATAATGGCCACTACAAGGAGTACGAACAATTAGTAGACTATAATGTATCACAGCCAAACTAGGAGTGAGTGCAATTATTTTAATTAATTAACCCTGCTAAAAATATGCGATTCAAGTCAATTAAAAAAAATCAAATTTTATTGAATTAAATTTATTTTAATTGATTGAATTGACTACCAGAAAACAAGTCAATTGAAAATGAATTGTGATTAATAAACTTTAATTGCAATTTAGTTCAATCCCTATATTTACTATTCATTTCTATATATTTAAATCGACTTCTATAACAGAATAGTTCATTTTTTTTCGTATATTATTTAATTACAATTTAGATAATACAGTTCAATGAATTTTAATATATTCCAATACTATTTGAATTTATCTAATTTAATGTATAAATTGACTATAAAACTTCTATCCACATTAATAAATTCATTTTTATGAATTCCAAACGTGAATAGATTTTAATACAGATTATTCGTATAAGCCCTGAATTAACTTTAATCACGTTTATTTATTATTACGTTTATTTATTAAATGAAAATTTTATTGAATTTTGTAGGTTGTGAATACTTTATTTATGAATTGACTTGAATAAATTCTTATGAGTATGGGAAATCAATAGATTTAAATACAGTTTATTCGTATAAGCCGCGAATCAACTTCAATAAACTTTAATAAACACACATTCTATTGAATTCTGTAGGTTGCAAATACCTTTCTCATTTTAATCAATTCCTATAAGTACAGGAAATCAATATAATTCAATGCAGTTTATTCATATTAGGCGGGAATCAACTTAAATTAACTTTGATAAACATACTTGTTATTGAATTGTGTAGTTTGCGAATATCTTTTTTACTAATTGACTTTTAGTCAATTTCTATGAGTATAAAAAATGAATAGATTTAAATGCACTTTATCGGTACAAGCCACAAATGAACTTGAAAACAAACATTTTATTCAATTCTGTACATGTGCGAATTATCATGGAACAGTTTATGAAATTGTAGGAAGCTACATGCTAATCAATTGTCAGTGGTTTTTTTACAAATAATTCAAATGTTAATTTATTAGAACAATAAATTAATTTTAAATTTAAAATTCAAGATGTCCCCAATTTGGTATTTAAACTGTGAAAGTTTTCATGAATTAGAATAATTAACATTAATAAAAAATTGTACACTTTGAACTTTTTGCACTTATCGTCTACACGATGAATCATTACCTTAATCTACTATAAATGATACTTTTATAAAAGGTTCTCTCGGTTGATATTTAAGAAAGTAATATTAGGTATTAATTAGCTTAATCTCACTCCAAACGGAATTAATTTATCGTAAGCATAAACAAATCGTTTCATGCTATTTTCGACAATAATATACGTATTTTCTATGAAACCACCTTTATTCAATTGGCCTCATATTGATCGTGAAAACTCATAAGCCCCATACAAGGCAATAGGAAAGAATACAAAATTTAATTTTTGATCGGCACTAATTGTGCATTTGATAGAGAATCTAAGCCGACGTATATCTTTAAACGTTTTTTAAAGATTTAACTATAACTTCTTTCATTTTGAAGATATCGTGCAAATTCCAAAAGTTTACAAAGAAACTATACCACGATCTACAAGAATACTCTGTCAACTAAAAATCGGTATTCTTCCCTATTAAAATCAATAGAAAAGAATTATATAGTTTTTTATGCTACATTTTAATTCTAAATTTTTCATAGCATTAAATAACAAATAGAATCAATAGAATACAATTATACAAAATAATTATATATTAGATAAAATATTCGACCTATAGACATGAATAAAAAATAATTACATTTAATTAGTTAAATCTCTATTAAACTTAATTAACATGCATCAATTGACATGTATTATATTATAATGCTAAATCTTAATTCTATTTTGTTATATTAAATTCGATTAATACTATAAAATGATAAAAATCAATTGATACCAATTACATTAAATTGACTAAATAGCTATTCAAATCAAAGAAAATGTATTTCTTTCAATATATTTTTATAAACATAGAACTAATAGTTTTGAATTGAATTCTAAAGATTATATATATTTTTATTGCACTTTCCAGAATTAAGATTTAGCATCAAATAGAATAGATTTTTTTTATGGGTTGATTAATTTAATGAAATTAAACTAATTTTATTTATTTCATTTTATTTAATTCAATTTCTCTAAACTGCGTATTGCTGCTTCAAGAATACTTTGTTATTGCTCTCACAGCTATATTATTTATCTGTGAAAACCGTACAATATCACCGACCAATCCTTTCTCAGTGTACCTTTATATATAAGTTACAATATAGCATCTATTCCTTAGCAAGATAGTAAACATTACAAGCATGCCTAGTACTAAGTCTCGTACAACAAAAATAAGATACAATTGGCCCTTAAAAGAAGAAGTCTAGTATTGAGTCGTAAATTTCATAGTATAGTAATGAGTCAAATTGACCTACATCCTATTGGATTTACTAGACAGTCTAGTAATGGTTACTAATTTTTTCTCTCAGTTATAGGTATAAATAAAAATATTTTATAAATAAATATCTGTGCCTTTTCGAGATATTAACGTTTTATTGCTTCCACTGATATACCAGATCAAAACATCTAAGCAAAATTATATTTGTCAAATAAAGTGTCAAATATTATTCTAATCATAGTTATTGTCACATGAGAAATACTTTTTATTTTTCAAGACACTTCTCCCGAGAAATGTGGACTTAAGTTGATATGGAATTTAAAAAAAAACCATTGTATATATACGTTTATAAATATACTGCCAGCATCATATCTGTGTTAATAACAATATATACAAAATAATTTTTAACTCGTCGTAGCGAGTTGCAATAAGCCAAATTTGAATACCTTGTGCTGGATGGCGTATAATTGGCGTTAGGTTATTTTTATTATATACCGTTCATCAGTGTATTCTGTTGTACTATATTTGTGTAAAAAACTTATTTAAAATAAAAGTAGCTGGCCGCTGATTGCGGTATATAAATAACTAATAAGTGCGGTCCTCGTACACTAACGGTTACCTATTAGGCTACCCTCGCGCTCGAGGTACACCCGCATTTTACCTTGCGCGCGAGCGTTTCACCTCGACCACGAGCGTCTGCCTCGGGCGCGAGGATTCCGCTCGAGTTCGAGCGCGGGCACATCTCAAGCTGGGTCCCGAGCATGTGCGCACCTGAAGCCCGGGCCCACGCTCCCCTCAAACGCGAGGTGGAGTCCGAGCACGAGCGGTGCGCCCCGCGTACGAGAGAGAGAGGGGGGAGGCCGAGCGCTCACTGCGTACTGCCTCGCGTTAGAGAAGGGGCCCGTGCGCCCCTCAAACATGAGGTGGAGTTCTAGCACGAGTTATGTGCCCCGCGGATGTGAGGGGTGGAAAGGAGATCAAGCGTCCGTGCGTACTGCCTCGCGTTCGAGAAGGGGCTCGAGAGTGGTCTGCTGTACACGCGCGCGGTTCGCTTCGGTCACCGGGCGGACGATGGTGCTCAATCAAACTCGAATCTATCGAGGCTGCGACCACACGCGCGTCTCACGCCTCGTGCCCTCGCGGTAGCCCCCGCGCTGAAGGGGTGACACAAAATCCCGTGGGTCATGCTCGGACATAGGTTTGGCAGAGGCGAGGTGACTCGCGTCCCTTCGGTACCCTCGTGTTCAAGGGTGTGCTGGAGCGACCTTCCGAGTTGGTCGAAAATACGAGGCTGTCTATGCGATCGCCAGGGAAATTTTAGCAAGCACCCCCGGCCAAGGGTATGGCGAGTGTACTCTGGTAGTCGACCCCCGTGCGACAGCTTTGCCACAGGAGCACTTGTATTCCGGAATTTTTTCTCGTTTCCGCGGGTAGGCATATGCGCGTGCGGATGTTCCTGTATCAGGGCTAGCGCACGCGGATGCCTTCTCGGACACGAGAAAATTTTCCGGAATACGAGTGCTCCTCTGGCAAGGCTGGCACACAGGGCCAATTTCCAGGGTTCACTCGCGTTACTCCTACGTTGGGATACATGGGAGAATTTCACTCGGGCACTCGCTACTCTGAATGCACTGTAAATCCTGATTACTGGTCTAGTATCAGGGTTGAAACTTTTAGATCACCGCAAATTTCCCAGTGATGTTTCCGGTAGTTTATTTTCTCCAAAACATTCTGCAAATTCTTGTAAGTCTCTTTGAGTTTCGTTGAGTAAGCTATCGTAATAGGTGCATATGTGTTCCCGTTAAGAAGCAGCACAGCTTTGAGACTTGAAAAGTCTCCACTCTTCGTCCTTGTAAGTGTCAAAAAAACTCTAGATTCGGATTCAGCGCAAAAAAATACACAAGAAACATCCTTTATCCGGGTAAAAAAATTTTTTTTCAAACTTTCTTTTTCTTTTTAAAGCGGTTTTTCGTGATTTTTCACAATTTTTGGCTGTTTTTTTGCTATTTGCTCAAAATTTTGAGATCTAGGGCTTAAACGGACTCCAGATTAGGATTTAGTGCAAAAAAATACACAAAAAACACCCTTAATCCGGGTCAAAAAGTTTTTTGCCGATTTTTCTTGTACTTTTTAAAGCGATTTTTCGCGATTAAAAAATTCTGATCATTTTGTATCAAGAATTATTCCCCGCATCCCATTCATCTGGACCACATCTTGGAAATACATTAATGCACCATAGAAAATTATAATAAAAATATACTTCAATACATTATCAATCACCCATTAACAATCACCCATCACTCATCAAGTTGTTAGCCTTTTACACCCACTGTACAATTAATAATATCGATAGCAATGCGAATTGATTCGCAGCATCCAGGATATCTGGACCATGATTGATACAAAGATCTCGCACACATGTACGTACTCCACTTAAGAAAAAATATCACACTTTTCAAATCATTCGAAGCTTCCAATATATCTGAATCTCGACCATGTTAAAGATCTCAAAAGTATCGGCACGGACGGACGGACGTACGTACGCAAAAAGGATCCTCCCCTATAATCATATTTTTTTTCTAATCTAACGCACATGGAATATTTTAATAGAAATGAGATTGAAGGCAAATGTAAAGACTAAGGCCAGAGAAGAGAAATATATATATATATATATATATATATATATATATATATATATATATATATATATATATATATATATATATATATATATATATATATAAGAGAAGAGATAAGAGAGATTTAAGATTTCTTTAGGGGCTTCCGTAGCTCAATGGGTTGACGCGCACAGCTTAGCCGATTGATCTACGTTCGGCCTCATGAGCGCGGGCTCGATTCCGCGTTGGGCAGTGTTGGGTAAGTTACGCATTTAAAAGGAACTCTTTACCGTTACCGTTACTTGCCAAGCAAAGGAACTCGTTAATGTTACAATTAGTCGATAAAAATGTAACTCGTTAATGTTACAGTTACTCGATAAAAATGTAACTCGTTACAGTTACAGTTACTTCAAAAAGCAACAAAAGTTAGTTCAAAATTACTTTAATTTTATTTAACTTTATTTATGTTCTCAAATTCGAAAAAGCTAAATTATAAATTCACCTAAATATAAAAGTATTAAAAAGGCTGTTCTTTTCTAATCCATTTTATTGCTATTTATTTTAACAGTGACTTGTTTACTGAAAAAGTAAGAGTTGTCTCCGCTCCATCTAAAAGTAAGGATCATTTTAAAAGCTAAGAAAGTACCTAACATTACTTGAACCATTCGCTCAAAGAACGACCTAAGTCGAATTTGGCTATATCGAGAAAAAGCAATTTAAAGATTCAGCGTTGTATTGTAAACTGTAAAGTGTTACTGTTTGAAATTTTATGCATTTATTTTAAAGTTATACTATTTAGTAATCATTTTAGATGATAAGTATAAACAATTTATGTATGTTTAAAAATTTTTTAAATATATCATTTGTACCGGATGACTTAAGTCGTTTTTCCAGCGAACTAGTAATAAATGTCTTATAATCATTTAAATATGAAGAAAAAGATAGTAATAATAATAGTTTAAACATTTTTAGTAATTCTAGAATGTAATAGAAGAAAAACCGTAATTTTTACATTGTTGTAGTGGTAATATATCGTATTTGAAGAGTTATATTAGTTTGTAATTCATTTTAGATGTTCGGCGTATCAACGGCTAATATTAATTTTAAATTATAAAAAATATATTAGCTTAAAAAATAGTTTATCGAATAGTTTATACTAAGAAAAGAGAAATAATAACATGAAAAATATACAGTAAAATGTGATCGTAAATTAAATAAATCAAGTTATTCGCTTTCATTGTTGAATTTCTAATTCGAAGCTTGAGTCCCTGTTTACTACATTTTTGCAGACTTTTTACAGACAATCGTATGGCTGTGAAATTCTCGATTGGTAGATTAAAGAAATAGCACACAAAATAAAAGATCCTTTTATGAGCCGCAGTGATATTAACTGCAAACAGTTTTTGTAGACTAACTGATATTTTCCCGAAATAATAGTGTTAGTTTTGAAATTAAAATTTACACCGATACCATTTACATTACTTGTAACTAAATATAGATTTTGTTGGTTTCAATGCCAATTTAGCATACTTCTGAATAGTAAAAGTAGTACTTTTATGTATAGAAACCTTTTAATTTAACCTTCTAAGCTTCTAACCCTTGTAAAAATATGAGTATGGCAATAGTATGGCTGATGTATAGCAAAAGTAAGTCCAGCAGAAGTATGGCGCACGTCTGGCGAAAGTATGGCTACGGCCACTATCCCATACTAACTTTATTCTTTGCAAATAGTCTGGCATAAAATGCCAGATTCAAAGCCAGACTTTTAACTAGACGAATTTTTTCTTTGATAAGTCTGGCAAAGATTGACAGACTAAATGCCAGACTTTTAACTAGAATTTTTATTTTTATTATATTAGTCTGGCAAAAAGTGCCAGACCAAATACCAGACTTTTAACTAGACTTTTTATTTTTATTATATTAGTCTGGCAAAATGTGCTGACAAATTTTGATAATTCAGTATGCCCTTTTACGCCGAAAATTGAGTCTGATATTTCTGAAGCTGTTTCACCGTATTTAATACTTTCTTCATAGGTGCGCAACTCTATCTTATTATCTAAATTATCATTATACGGGTAGACGTGAACATTTCCGATTCGTTTGCCTTTTTCTTTGAAAATTGGCAACCGTAATCGCCATTGAACTGCTTCATATTTAAAAATTGAGCTTTTGCACATAAGTCGCACCTGCCACACATAACTATACCTCTCACACGAATCATATCACTACAACTTTTAAGAGTAAATAAAACTCCTTTATATAATTTTTTGAGGCTGTCGCGAAAAACACTCATAAATAAATTTCCCTCAGGTTTAGTGGGACCAAACCATAGTCCTGCTAGAATCATATTTTCGCGCTTAAATCTGTGGATGTAAGGGAGTTCGTTTATAACGAAATAAAAGGGCCATATACTCAATTTCGACGATTTGAAAAGAGGAATACCATCAGTATTCCATGTTAATGATACGAGGGTAGTTCAATAAGTCTTTAGAATGACCAACAGATGGCGCGCGAATCGCTCCAAATCATCTGTTTTCAGTCAGCACCACTCCCGACTAGATATATGGTGCAGTCACAGTCCACATCTTCTGAGTTTACGTGTTTTTATAACCAATTGAAAAAAAAAATTGCTTGTTAAGAAAAATGGAAAAAAACGAGTTCAGAGCGGTAATTAAACATTTTCATTTAAAGGGTTTAACTCCATATGAGATAAAAAATGAATTGGACTCAGTTCATGGCACATCTGCCCCTGCTTTAGCAACGGTTTATAACTGGGTAAATGAATTTAAGCGTGGTCGTACATCAATAAGTGACGAACCACGTTCAGGAAGGCCCGTAGAAGCAACTACTCCCGAAATCATCAATAAAATCCACGATATGGTGTTGAAGGATAGAAGATTAAAAGTGCGTGAGTTAGCTGAGGCCACAAGGATATCTATAGGTGCAGTTGTTTCAATTCTACATGAAAAATTAGGCATGAAAAAGCTATCGGCAAGATGGGTGCCGCGTTTGCTCTCAGCTGAGAATAAACGCAATAGAGTGGTCACCTCTGAGGCTCTTTTGGCGCGCATAAGTCGGAATCCTGAGGAATTTTTTCGTCGATTTGTGACTGTGGATGAAACATGGATACACCACTACACTCCTGAGACAAAGGAACAATCCAAACAGTGGATTTCCACAGGCGAACCAGCTCCAAAGAAGGCAAAGACCGTAAAGTCAGCTGGTAAGGTTATGGCTACAGTTTTTTGGGATGCACGTGGAATTATACTTATTGACTACTTGGAAAAGGGTAAAACAATTACTGGTGAGTATTATGCATCATTATTAGAGCAGCTGAAAGAAGAAATTAAAAAAAAACGACCACATTTGGCGAGAAAAAAAATTCTCTTTCATCACGACAACGCCCGAGTTCACACATGCTTCGTTTCAATGGCTAAAATTGAAGAACTAAAATTCGAATTGGTCGAACACCCACCGTATTCACCAGATTTAGCCCCCAGTGACTTTTTCTTATTTCCAAACTTGAAAAAATGGCTCGGTGGACAGAGATTTACGGACAACGAATACGTCATTGCCTCTGTAAGTGCTTATTTTGAGGAACTTCCGAAAACGCACTTTTTTGAAGGATTACAAAAACTTAAAAAGCGATTGACCAAGTGTATAGAGCTCCAAGGAGATTATGTTGAAAAATAAAAAAAAATTTACCCAAAAAAAATTGTTTTTATACTTTATTCTAAAGACTTATTGAACTACCCTCGTATGTTATTTTTATCCGAAAAAAACCCTTGATCTATTAATTCTTTGTAAATTGAACCATCGTAAATATCTTCGAAATTATTGTCATTTTGTTTATTACGCATGAATCTATTTGTAAGTAATTCTTGAAAACCTGAACGATTGTATAATTTTTCTAATTGAAGCAAAATAGGAATTTCCACAAAATAACTAGTAGCCGTACTCTTTCTACATTCTAAACATTCTTGATCTTCTGCATTTTCTCGTAACGTAAAACAAACTGTGCAATAATAATGTCGAGTTAATGGTATTTTTATATCTCTAAAATTTTTTTTGAATTTATAAAGAGTTTTGATGCAAAAATTAGGTTGTATGCAATGTAATGAAATTAAGGAAAGAATTTTAGCGATTAGGACTCCGGTTAATTTAAAACGAATTATCAGAGATAATACTGACAGGACATGCTGCGCAACAGTTATAGGCGAACCAGCATACAAGGGTTTTTGAGCGTTATCTATAAAAAATGCGTCATCATCTTCACCGTCTTCTTCACTCTCATCCAATTCGCTATTGCTGTCGTCCGAATCTATCCATTCAGCCTCGCGTTCATCAGTACTATCTTGTACTTCTTCATTCATGTGGATTTGACAATTAAAATCGTTACTTCTTACAAAATCTTGACGACTTTCATCCGGATTTCCTCGAAATTCTGTTTTTCATGTGCATCATAATATTCATTATTATTCGCATTACTTTATTAATTTAATTTTTTCTTAAAATAAATGTCAATCGCGCAGTGAAATATTTTTAGAATTTGAGTCATAGAATTGAAATAAAATTACAACAAGCTATATCGTACGCCAAATAAATTAATATTAATATATTAATATTTATTAATTAATATTAATATTATATATTAATATTAATTAATAAATTTTGTACGTGCAAAATAATATCTTATGCCGCGCGTTTTTCGAAACATTTCGAAAACAAATTTTTTAAGATATCGTGCACTGAATCTCTTAGATTACGCAAATTAGTATATATTTACACAGAAGATTCAACACACGGCACTTTTTTTCTACACACAAATAAAAAAAACATTTTTTTCGCCTATGTGCCCTCTAAAATTTACGCTACATACAGCAGCATAAAGAAACTTGCGCAACGTTATTTTATTAAAACTCTTAAAAATTTTATATAAAGTAATATCTTCAGCGTCGATAAGGATTGAAAACTTACGGGCATCTGTGCTAGCCTCAAAACTTAAACCATCGCCAAAATTATCATCCGCGAAATTCACTGATTCACTGTTTGACGCTCGGTCCGCTGCTTCGTTTTCAAAATCTGAGGACTGATGTTGACGCTCTGGAGTAGATGTTGCATTTTCACTTGCACGTGCAGACTGTAAATCCTCATTTTCCAATGAGGTAAAGTCTTCGCTCTCTGTATTTGACGAATTAGAATTTTCACCGTTTGCGTGACGTCTAGATTCAAAATATCTTTTTCGCTGTTTGTATTTACTAGTTTTACTATATTTAGAAAAACTTTTCGGTCTCTTCAGCATAACGACAATTCACACACGTAAATCTATTCGTAGGTTACGTTTGCATTCGATATATAAACATTGACGCTCGTTATTAGGATTTTTTGTTTAGTGCATGAAGTTGGTTCTTATCAACAATTTCGTACACAATTTTTTTCCGGAAAGAGATAGGTTAACATCGAGATCATTCATAATATTCGTATTTAGTCAAGGTTTTGTTGATACTCGGAGTATAAAATTGTGTTCTGAAATGAACCATTTAGTTTTATGGACTACAGCGGATCCTCGAACAACGAGCGTTTTGAGTGAAAAAGATGTGAAAATCGGTAAGAAGAAAGTAACAGCTAAATGGGGATCTGAATGGGTCAATGTTAAACTTTTCAAGAGCAGTAGTAAGTGTATAAATATGCATATTATCCATCATCTAACAAGGTCAGTTTATAATTTATAAAATATTAAGAAATACGTATATTTGACAAACAGTAAGAAGCGTAATTATCATATTTATAGCTGTTAAACATAAATATCATATTACGTATATGATATGATATTTATGTAGAACAGCTATAAATATGATAATTGGGCATCTTACTGTTTGTCAAATATACGTACATATATATATATATATATATATAACATATTCTATGAATTTTAAAAAAATTTTGGTTTTTGAATAATTTACTCTTTTTTAATTAGAAAGTAAACAATTCCTCGACTATATGGAAGTCGATACAGAGGGCAAGCTAATAACGCAAGCAAGAAGAGAGTCATTTCCAGATGCGATTATTTTGCAGAAACGTACGATGGTAAAAGAAAAACGAGAAATTGTTGCCGCAAAAAAACAGGCAAGTAAAAAAATGAAAAAAGCTCTGTTAAATAAGCGGGCGATATTCAGCGATGCATCATCAGAAGAAGATAACGCAAGGTTTGAATATACTATTTTTTATATGTGATCTTAAGTGTTGTTTATTTTAAATGCCTAATAAGTGTTTTATTTTATAGTTCTACAACTAAGAAACCAAAAGTTAGTGATGAAATGGAAGAGGAAATGATGAAAAACGGTGGAAAACAGAAAGAATTTTCGCAGGGAGATAAAAGGGAAGAAACGCGCAAGGTGCAAAATGTGAGTAAGAAAGAGGAAAGGAAAAGAAATAGAAATAAAATGGCAGAGGTGGCGAGATCGCACAAAGAGATTGAATCGAGGGACGCGAGTGAAAAAGAGGGAGAATTAATGGAGTTTAATCAAAATGAGGATGCTAATATTACACAGGAAGAAGGTGAGGATATTGCGAATTTGTACTTCGAAAAATTACTAAATATACCTTTGTATAAAAGTTAGTACGGTCGCGCATTGCGTAGTAAGTAAGTCGCTCTCCTAAGTAGTTTGCTAAAAATGAGTATATATGAGTATATATTACTATGAGTATTGCTTATTGAGAGCACCTACAACTGTTACTATATTATGAACACACCTATGTCATGATTTAGAAACATTTATTTACACTCGATTAAAAATTATTTTTTGTTACGCATGAACGATATTCGCATTTTTTGCCCTCGAAATGGGGCCTAAACCGAACTATTTTCCGACCGATGGACGTAAATTATCACTTCTTGCCTGGTGGGCGTAAATTTTTACTTTTCGCTCGCTGCTAGTTGGTACTTTGCGCCCGGCGGACGTACATTGTTACATTTCGCCCGGCGGGTGTAATTTTTTACTTTATGCCTACTTTTCAGAAATCAATAAGAATGAAAATAAAACTGGCCTAAGATTGGTTGGCGAAAATCAATACATGCTTTTCAAAAAATATAGTGTGCACCATGGGCAAGAGGACTTTTTTGACCTCGTGTGGTTACAGTACTCCCTACGTCTCGTACTGCAAACTCACACTCGATCATAGAAGGCCCACTTCTCACCCTTGGTACACAATGTACTATTTGAATGCATTTGGCGTAAAATTGCTATTTTATGCCTTGATTTGCGAGCGTAAAAAGTAGATTTTGTATACTCACTATATCATCAAAAAATAATGTTCGCCACTCGTACTTAGAATTTACGCCCTTGTGACAAAAAGTACTATTTTAGTTTCTCCAATTGAACAAGAAGAGGAAGTGGGGCAAGACGAAGTAGGAGAAGTCGGAGAAGTAGAAGAATCAAAAGAACAGGATGTGGAGCAAGGGGAAGGAGGAGCAGGAGGAGAATCAGAAGCAGATGAAGAGGAGAAAGAAGATCAGCACAACGATTATGAGTTTGTTAGAAGGAACTTAGTTTCAGATCATTCTGAAATAGGAAAAGTAAAAAATTTGACATCTACACAATTAATTTTTAAAAGATTAAACTTTACGTACTATAATAACTCATTATTTACAGATAAAATTTTTAAAAGGCTTTAAATTTTACATAAGCGCCTCAGAGTTGACATATTTGAAGACGACCTAGCGGTCTAAGCCAAGAGAATTTGTAAGGCGATTAATGAGACTTATAATCGGATGCAAAGTATTGAAGAAAATGACGTCTACAGGAATAGCAGGAACGTTAAGGATTCCCTCGGACGTTTTTAAGGCTGTTTACAGTAAATTATTAACATTTTTTGTTGATAAATCTTAAATATTGAAAATAACAGAACATTTAATTTTATATATTATCATTTTAGTGTATGTAAATAAAAAAGTTCCTGATGTTGGGAAGAAAGTATCGCTTAAAGAGTATACAAGGGTATTAACTTTATTATGTAATACCCTCCGAAATTCGAAGCGCAAAGCAGATATAAAGAAAAAACAAACTTATTTAGTTATTTATTTATAATATAGAATGATAGTTAATTAGATGAATATATAAAAAAGTTCATCTGTTAAAGCAAGTATCGCTGCGCATGATAATTTAATAAAGTCGACATGGAATTAAGCTATTAACCACTTATTATTTGAGTAAGTTATTGAGTCATATATTTACAAATAAGTATTCTATCATGGCCGTTATATTTCATAGCAAACTTGTACCTTGACTGTTTAAGAAAAAAATTGTCTAGTTACAAGTTTAGTAGCTTATGCTAGACTATTTCATAAATCAAAAAAGTATAGACAAATATCTAGTATTTAGTCAGGTAGTTTTCCCTTAACTATAATAAAAATAAATCATCCAGCTAGAAATCTCGAATTTTGTATGGATATATAAGCCATTTAAAAATAAAAAGTATAACGGAAAATCTAGCATTTGGTCTGGCACTTTTTGCCAGACTATTATAATAAAAATAAAAAGTATAGCTGGAAACCTAGCATTTGGTCTGGCACTTTTTGCCAGACTATTATAATAAAAATAAAAAGTCTAGTTAAAAGTCTGGCATTTAGTCTGGCACATTTTGCCAGACTAATATAATAAAAATAAAAAATCTAGTTAAAAGTCTGGCATTTGGTCTGGCACTTTTTGTCAGACTATTACAATAAAAATAAAAAGTCTAGTTAAAAGTCTGGCATTTAGTCTGGCATTTTTTGCCAGACTAATATAATAAATATAAAAAGTGTAGTTAAAAGTCTGGCATTTAGACTGGTAATTTTTGCCAGAATTATCAAAGAAAAAATTCGTCTAGTTAAAAGTCTGACTTTGAATCTGGCATTTTGCAGCAGGTGCGCAGCTGAATTAAAAGGTACATTGAAGTGTCAAAACTGTTCAAAACCTTTTAATACTTTACAGATATACTTTTAGGATCAATATCTACGCATTAAAACAAAATCTGGAAAAACGACGTACGTCGACTTAGATTGTCCTTTGAGCGAATGGCTCATTTTGTTTTTAAAAAAATTTGGAATTACTAAGAGATGTTGCGGTTTATAATTCAAAAATTTTTCCAAAGCAAAGCAATGTTAGGTACTTTTTTAGAGCTCAAAATATAACTCGTTGTATTGATTATTAATCTAATAAGTCTTAAATCAACCGTTATGGGTCTTGGGAAATTTTACACTATTATTTTACACTTTATTCGTCATGAGATTTTTTAATTACATTTTATTTACTACTACGTATCTTGAATATAAGTCTACAATAATTTATTTTATTTTAGGTGAGTATACACCGTTTAAAAAGATAACGATAAAAGTCAGATTTCTTCTCTTAAAAAATCCGCTGCATTATTATTTTACTGATTTTTTCTGCTTAAAATGCATGTAGAAAAAAAACGTATTTTTACTTTAATTCTTTTGAAAATAGCTTAAAATTTTTTCAGTTGGTTCTTCCAGAGTCTCGCATGGTTGTTTTTAATGGAAATTAATACAAAACTAATAACTTAAATAATTAACGGTGAATGACTTCAAAATTTACGAAAAATTCTATTTCTTATAACAAATTACTAATATTTTAATGTTATATTTAGAACGTACACATTTTTAAAAATTGATATTCTCTTACCTTAAGAGGTTGAAAATCATGTTAAGAAAAAATTTTAATATGCAATTCAAAACTTGTACAGAACCATGTAAACCCTCTGTACAATTCCACTAGAGGACCTAGTTTTAAATGGTTGAATATCCATCATCAATTCTCGAGAAGAGAAACAAAAGAGCAATCGTAACCAATCAAACTAGGTAGTTTAATAAAAAATATAACATTTTGGAAGTATAGTCGGCTTTTTGGACAAGGATAGGTAAAATATTAATAATAATTAAAATTGTATAATAAAATCTAAACTATAAATCATAGACGCATGCGACTTTGTTCTGTTTGGCTACTTTAACGTAAGCTGTCATAAGAAGTTGAAACTTATTGTGATTAATGAGGATTCCTGCAATTTTTCTTAAAATTGCCACTTATTTAAAATTTTTTCAATTTTCACATATGCTTATATAACCAAAAAAGACAGATTTTTGAAAAATGTCTGCCTATATTACCATATATATCTATATATATATATATATTAATGTACAACGAAAAGTTCATAATTTTTTTAGTCAAAATGAGGTACATTGTGAACGTTCCTGGTGCACTGAGAGAAGATCGGCGCGCCTCCTACACTGGGAGTTTAGGAGCTGCACAAAAATGGGCTATCAGAGTCTACACTTTCAATCGGAGTAACAGCCACTCCGATCGTAGTAAGAGACCCACTGGCGCAGCGTAGCGACTGCGCAGGCCAGTCGGTATAGCGGTTATCATCTATAGCAGCGTATCCTTTACTCTCTTCGAACGGTGCAGGCAGACTCGCAGAGAGAAGCCGCCATTCTGTAATCGCACTGAACGATCGGTGTGGCCACTGCCCGCACAAAAAGAGTAGCACCTACTCCGATTCGGTAAGTCTTATACCGTCTGCGCTTACTGATGGACGCTGCTGCTGTTGCTCGGAGTGGAGTGTAACTGACACACGGATCTTCTATCAGTGTGCACACAGAGTTTTTTATAGTCTACAAAAATTTTCTACTTGTTATACTATTTTGAAAGCATTGGTGCATTGTAATCAAATTTGAATACATGTAAACATAATTAAAAATGAGATCATTTTATTTAAATACAAAAACAGTGATTCTGTCGTGTATTCTCTTTTCGTGTATTTTTTTACGTGTGGGTATTTTATTCTAGCGAAAGAACTTAAAGAGCTATGGTAAGAAGTAAAGGCATCGTTTTTTACTAAAATATCGCACAATCGAGATCAGTTGCTTGATATCTCAAAAATAAGTGCCCATTGGAAAAAACTAAACCTTTGACGCTGTCCTAGTTAGTATAGTCACTTTAGAAAAGTAAAAACCAAGTCAATAATATTTGAAAATTATTATTTATAACGCAAGATTATTTCCCCAACTGGACGTAATCACTCTGTTTTACAGGACTAGTATTTTCTGTAATAAAATAAAAAGTTTGGATAAAAATAATTTAAATAGGATATATTTAAATATATTTTTTAATTAACTTCAATAATAGTTGTTTTTCAAACGAATCATCAGTAAGTTTGAATTGTTTTGAAGTTAAAATCAATCCTCTAATACTAAATAAGCGATCTACAGAGGCACTGCTAGGTAAAATGGAGTTATACTTCAATAATAATTTTTTTAAATTTGGAAAACAGTTCAACATTTCTTAGTTTTCTGAACTAGCAGTGGTTTCACACTGTTGTATACAATCAATTTGTATAAAATTTTATATACGGTGGTTTCTTGAGTCCTTGATAATGAAGTTGAATCAGACCTTTGGCATTTAAAATGTCGGATTCAATATAGCAACTAAACTGTAAAAATATCAAAAAAACAATATTATTTCCTTATAATAAATAGACAATAAAGCAGAATTTATTAAATTCTAAGAAATACTTAGATAATACTAAATAATGTATTATTATTGTTTGGAATGTATTATTAGTCATTTGCGTTTTCTTTTAATTTTCTTTGGCATATAAAAGATGGAAAAAGTAAAAGAAGTGTCAATAAAGTGAAACAAACTAAAAGAGACTTGTGAAAATGGCAAAAATTGACAATATGGTTAATGTTTATTTATGCTGATAAGTGTTAATTGGTTTTAGAAAATCGTGTGATCCAAAATAAATAATGTTAAAAACTATAATTAAAATAGATAATTGCTCTTATAACTTACAAAATTAGTCTAATTGTTGTATTTAAAAAAATCAAACATTTTATTAATCAAAAATCATTTACTACACAATACTATACAATAAACTATAAGTAAACTTTTTTATGTTACTAACAAGAAGAGTCCACGACCTTTGAAAAACATAATAGAATGCAAGTTTGGGAATTTTTTTCTTATACCTAAAAATTAAGCATATTACCCGTAATATTTTGATAAAATGTTCAAATTTACCAAAAGAAGTATGTAATATATTATGAATAATTTATCCTCATCTAAAAATATATTACCAATTTATTTGTAATTTTAAGGTGATTATTTCGCCTTAACCTATTAAGGCCGGGAAATATACAATTTTTTGTTGATTTTCGAACTTTATTCTTAACAGGAAAAAAAGGTAATATTGAATCCAAAATCACGTATTCCACTATTTTTGGGTATGCTCTTTCGATTAGTGTGATTTAATTTGCATTTTGATGTCTCCAAAAACCAACATGGCGGAATTTAAATAACAGATTACTAAAAAATTGAAACATTTTTTTTTTCATGATTTTGTTTGCGTTGAAAAAGTAATTTGATTCTGGATGTCAACCAAAAGTGCACAAAATAGTTGAACTTGATGAGAAAATCTTTTTTTTCGGTCCCAAATCATCCTAACCTCTCCAAAATGGCATTACATTCGCGGAAAATACATAGAATGATAAAAATATGTGAACCATAGAGATAACGTACATTAATAGCCGTTGAATTTTCTCAAAATGTGCTATACGAGAGTTGTTGAGGTCGCTGATCACAATTTCGCCATCAGATTTTGAAAATTCAAAATGGCGAATCCAATATGACGGTCAGGAGTTCAAAAAAACCTTATATTTGGCTGAAAATTGGTATTCAGGGGTTTTCGAGGTCCCTGATCACGGTTTCGCCGTCAGATTTTTCAAATTCAAAATGGCGGGTCCAATATGGCGGTCTAAAGTTGAAAAAAAGCTTAGAATTTGCTGGAAATCGGTGTACAGGGGTCTTATTCCAGGAAACTTAGTGTTTTCGTTCGTTAGCCGTTACTTATGAACGTTATCTAACTCTACCCATGTGGAGGTGGACGAGAAAGAGTCTCTTTTTTATTTATCTGATATTTTTAATTTAAAATTTTTTTTGAGCTTTTTAATTTTTTTCATTTAACACAATTCATTTTATTTGCTCTTTTCCATTCATCCCATCATTCAATTTTTCAAATCATTTCCATGAAATGTTATGAGACAGTCCTTACAGTAGCATAAATCATATGTATTACAATACTTATACGTTCGAATCACACACTTTTGAGAACAATATTTCTTCTGGGAGTTTTAGGATAAAACATGTGCGCCGTCAGAATAATGCCTTGCAAGACTCAAAGCAAAGTCTTTCGATGCAATTTTTTTTTGTTGGAATAGGATATATTGTATATCTCAAGTGCATTTGTGATTTCAGTTTGAATTAGTCTTAGAAACACTACCCATGTCCAATTTTTAGCCCGTATACATGGCAGAACATTGTTACAATGACCATCGTGCAGGTCGCCTTCTCCCATGAATCTATTATAAATGTGGAAGGCTCTTGGAAAAGGTATTTCTATTCTCGACTTTCAATTTGAACTAAATCTGTTTGATTGTAATAGGGGAATCACTCCTGTAGCTGAAGATGCTATACACTGAAAAAAAATAAAAGGCTACTTCTACTCGAGGGGTACAAGCAGTATCTGCTTGGCTCCCGACACGACGAAATATGCGTGTAGTAGACGCGCAGAAGACTGAAAGTGAGGCTATGTCTCTCCCACCTCTGCCGCGCTTTACCGCGCAGAATTGTGCGTGTCTACTGCGCACGTATTTTGCTCTTACTCGGGTGGTCGAGTAGATACTGCTTGAGTCCTCAGTAGAAGCAGCTTTTTATTTTTTTCAGTGTAGAAACTTGGTTGGAATCCATCACAGTCAAATAATTTATCCTACTGTTCTGATCATACTTCGTAAAGAATGTACCTCTAGTGTCTTTCTTGTCAATTACATTCTTATTGGATATTCTGTTATCTGTGATGGTATCTGCAGATTCCAATCCTAACTTTTTCAAATGTAAGATGAGATCTAAGTTATTGAAGCAATTGTCAAAGTAGAGATGAAACTTTAGAAGTTCAACAGAGGGTATCGTTTTGAAAAATGAATGTAACGAATTTATCACTACTTTCGTACCAAGACCACATTTATTGAACTTTTCTACTTTAGACCCCTTCCCACAGTAAATGTCGAGATCAAAAAAATATTCATCAGCTGAACAGAGCCCCCAAAACTTTATACCAAATCGTATGGGTTTAGCTCGACTAAATTGTTTCAAACTCGTTCTGGGATATGATCTGCCATCATCTCATCAATGGAATAGGCAGATTTAAAAAACCCAAACTTTTGAATATTCTCACGAAATATGTTCAATAAATTTCGAATTCACCATGCATCATCATATTTATTTTCATTAGTAGGTTTTGAGTACTTTATTTTCGATTTTATTTTCATAATAGTATCACGTCGCATAGAAGATCGAACGATGTCATGAGACAGAAGTGGGTCAAGTAACCAATAATAACTCTGAGATTTGAGTTTGTTGAAACTGGATAGATTCAGTATTCCTATGAAGGTATTCAAGTCATCTAGAGTAAGAGCATATCCATTTTTATTAGTCGCTTCCACTATATAATTTTTCATATCGTTTGAGAAAAATTCTTCAAATAGCTGAACATGTGAAGAATTAGAAATTGTTCTCTTGTAACTTTCGCTCAGGAAACATACGTTTTTCAGATCATTATCATACTTTTCTCTCCATCTACCCAAACGTTGATAGCGTACGCCGATGACAACGCTTTAGTCATCATCGCGCGCAACTTTGACAGAGCATAATATCTGCTCAACCAGGCGAAGCTTACTTTCTTTCGTCACCTGGCGTATGCGGCGGACAAAGCAGCGAAAAAGATGGTACAGCTGAGCCGTCTCGTGGTGAAAACGAGTGGACCGAAAGCGAGCAAGCGACGGCTGCTGATGTCAGTCATCTCATCCATCCTATTGTATGGCTCTGAAATATGGGTCGATGCAATGGAGAAGGAGTCGTACCGGATTAGAATCACTTCCGTTCCACGTAGAGGAGCTCTCCGAGTCTCCAGCGCATATCGCACGGTCTCGGGACCGGCAGTACTCGTTATTGCCGGAATCATCCCGATCTATGATTGTGTGATCTTTCTCTAATTTGGTTTGATCTTCAACGTATGTGCTTGAAACTTTCTTGTATGAATATTGTGATAAGATATCATCAATATCATTAGAATTATCGTTACGACCGTCATTCGATTGTTGGCTATCGGATTCTGAATCCGATCCTCCAGAATCGATTGAAATTAGTATTAGCAAAATTTCATCATAATTATCGTTAGAAGTATCTACTTCATAATCCGTATAACTACAAGTCGACTTTCTCTTACGTTTTGGAGCCATTCTTATATAGATGAACAATCAAATATACAGAAATATAGAAAGATAGGACTCGTGATTATAATTAGAATATTCCAGAAATATTCAACAAAACTATGTATCAATTTTATCAAGTATCAAGTGGATTGTAGAAAAATTGTTGAAACTTCACTTTATTACCATGAATTATTTCCCTGTAAATAAAGAAAGTATATATTTATCCGTTGACCTGCCACTCAAACGTGATCTCTAACACGGAAAATATCGTGAAGACAGTTTACACAAAATTTAGACTGTCATATGTTGCGAAAGAGTGAGCCTCCATATATGCCCGAGGCCTCACTGATTCCTCAATTTTTAAAGGAATCGACTCCTTCCATAATTTTCAAATATTCCTTGCTTGAATATTAGCTAAATAAATGACACGACACGCTTACAAACAATAATATCTGCTTCAAAAGTATAGCTTAATTTTTAAAACATGTTACTTTTAGCCCCTGTCTCCCCTACAGAATAAAATATTGAAAAATAATAAGTCAAGAATTTTTCAATAATACGCTAAAATTAAAGTTGCTATGGATCAAATAAGATAATAATTTGCAAATGTTAGTAATGCCACTTTTGGCTAGATATCAAGGCCCATTGTAGTGGCAATAGCAATTTTATGCAAATTAAATGTTGTTTATTCAAATGATTTTGATAATGCAAAAATGATATATAACCCTCAATTTACAAGAAATTTTCAAGTTTATCCTACTCTTTTATATAATCTTTTAGATATACAACTATATTAGGTATTCTGGGCAAACGATCGCGCTTTTCAAACGTATAAGGTTCTATTGATTCAAAAAAATTAAGGGTTATATATTATTATTCATTTTTCAAAACGATACCCTCTGTTGAACTTCTAAAGTTTTATCTCTACTTTGACAATTTCTTCACTAACTTAGATCTCATATTACATTTGAAAAAATCAGGATTGAAATCTACGGGTACCGTCAGAGGTAACAGAGTATCAGATAATAATGTAATTACCCTGGTAGAAAATTGAGCAGTGAAACTGGTGAGTAGACCAGTCACTAGCCAAACTGACTTCCCAGTTCGAAAAAGCGTCACTGGCCAAGCACTGCTGAATAATCAATATAAATACATTAGACAATGAGAAAGCTTATGTAATAAGAATAATCGCTGTATTTTAAATTATAAAAATAATTTTTCATAAAAAATCTACTTGTTTATCCAATCAATGATTATAATATAGTTTTAACTTATAAAATCAAAGAGTGGCAAAACGTAACCCTACACACATGCATACAAAAGTATACACTGCGTTGCTACGTATATAGTACAGGCTGTCTGCAGTACTATATCTGTACAGCAGATGCCACACTGTGCGCCACACTACCAACAGACACCATACAGCTGATACAGCTCTCAATAGAGTGGCAACCTAACCCTTGTAACATGGCATTCTTGTTGGAATCCGAGACCACTACATTTGTAATGTGGGGGGTTACTATGGCTTATCATTGTCTCGACACTTTACCAAATTTTCTAACATAATGGGCGCCAGGTAAAGCGCGGCTAACTCGGCACGAGCCCTTTCCCAGAGGAAGTTCCGTGAAGAGGAAAAATCAGGAATTCATAACTTTATAATAAGCACTCACAATTTTCACTTTAAATATACTCAAGCTTTATTTCTTATCGTCGGGTAATACTATCGGTCGCAAATTTACAATTACTCTTATATCTAATTTATCGCTATACAAACATGGCTACGCTAGCCTTATCACGCGTCCCTCGCGACGACCAAACTCACCACGTCTCCCGAGTTTCCGAGTCGCGTGAATTTCCCCACACTAATACTTGAATTTACTACCGGTCCGATCCGCACTGATCTTACATACCGGTGTCACACCACCACGGATTTATTCTCCTAAGAACCCCGAGCACATGGCGGCAATGTATTACAATTGTTAATATAAATCACTTGCAAGTGCCGAGGGAAGCTCGACAATTACAGTCCACTCACCGTCGCTAGTCGGGCGCGTCTCGCGATGTCCTTCCTCGCAGGTCACAAGGTCGCCGGTTAATGTTAGCCCAATCTCTAGCTCTCCGTGATTATCTCTACGTCGCCGACGGGCGGACGGTCGACGTCTCTCCACGCGGTCTAAAATGCTCGAACGGCAGGCAAAACTTTCGCTACGTCTATCGTCGCTGAAGGCCGGGCAGTCAATCCTCAAAACCGGAGAGGGCGGAAATCTCTCCCAAAATTTTGGCTTTTCTTCTCGCGCAACTTCAGCTCAAACTCCTGTTGCTTCCGCCCTTTCCTTTACGGTGATTGGCCTTGATTTTCCCTAGATGCAAAAATCAAGGCCAAGTCCGCGGTGATTTGAGTCGCTACTCCTCATTGGCTCGCTCCGCGAATGCCGCCCTGTTTACGCAGCGCGGGCAATTATGAATTGCTAGATATACACGCGCGGCAACCCGGCGTGTATATCTATATCGGACGCTTTCGGTTTTATCGCTGCCGGACCAACACAGTTGGCAGCGGCGACGTGCGCGCGTCGGCCTACGCTAGGAGAGGCCGGCAGCTTCATGCGGCTCGCGGCGCGGCGGCTGCTAGCTCTCCCCTCTGCCGACAGCCGAGTCGGTATCTCTCTCTCTCTCTCTCTCTTGGCTACAGCCGAGTTGGTGTGCCTCGAGGAAGCCGCCGCTGCCGCTGTGAATCCTCTCTCCTCCCGCGTCTGCGTGCATCGGGAGAGAGGGCGGTCGCGCGCGCGTGTGTGTATATGTGTGCGCGGACAGCGGCTCATCATCCTCGAGAGGCGAGGAAGAAAGAGCAAGCGAGAGAGAGAGAGTCGCGCGTACAGTGTGCAGTGATGTTGGTGCTGTGCCTGTATGTGTATATTCGTCGCCGTTGCTCGCTCCTAGCAGTCGTCGCTGCGGCGATCAGCTGGTGCCGCTGGTATGGGTGTGTGCGTGTGTGTGCCGGTCTGCGGCCTTCCTCGGTCGCGACTCCTTATCCTCATTCCCTCAACAAATAATACAATACCCCATTAATAACAATACTAATTAAATGTGAGAAATGCTCGGCTCTGGTGACGGGTGACTAGGTCGCGATTGACTGCCCGTATTTAATATTATTGGGACGTGAATACACGTCACAAACTCTCCCCCCCTAAACGGGACACACCGCCAGGAGTGGACTGGTTATTCCAATAATCAACGAGACTCTAATTGGGCCATTGTATCCCATCAACGCGATTCCCGAACAACCCTCGGCACCAGAGCTTTTGCAAAACAATATATATACATCTCTACACTTAAAACTAATCAAGCTGAAAACAACAAAAAAAAATGTATTAATACCTCCACCTTACTACTCCCAATCCGACCACAGAGCAACAGCGCTCATAGATCGCGCGACCATAGGGGAAATTATAATAGCCTAAATAAAAAACTTCCAATAAATAAATAAATAACAAGACTTTTAACAACTTACTGGGCATGGGTATGCCTCCGTCACTCCAGGTTTCGGTCGCTAGTAGTTCTCAGGTTATGCCCCTTTGGTCGCCGATGCTTAGGGTCTCGGATGGGTCGCTATTAGCATTGTGGTCGTTAGAGTGATCAGTTTGTTCTCCTTCTACTGGTCGCTTCGATAAATAACCACTTCAAGGTCGCTTGTAAAGAGAAGGTCGCTACTACGGGGCTCTCCCCCTTGGGGGAATATATCTTTTCAATTCGCTCACGTGCACCTCGGGTATTCTTTTATCCTCACCCATATTTAGCACGTATACCAGCGGAGACTTAACTTCTTTGATGTCAAACGGGCCGTCAAACCGGCCAGCTAACTTAGCCGAAAAACGCTTGTCTTTGTTTGACAAGTGGTGGTTTGTCCTCATTACTAAGTCTCCTACCTGGAATGTCGTCTCCTTCCTGCCACGATTGTAGTATTTGGCTTGTCGCTCCTTTGCAGAATCGATATGCCTGATTACTAGGTCGCGTAGGGCATCCAGTCTTCTTACTCTCTCTAACCAATCTTCAGGGTCGCTACTAATAATTGGTCGCTTTGGCTCTACTTCTCTTCGTAAACTCTTCACCGGCCTTGGGTGTCGTCCATAATTCAAGAAGGCTGGTGATACCTTGGTGGTCGCTTGCATGGCAGTGTTGACTGCATGCCTAAACTCATGAAGATGGGCATCCCAATTCCGATGGTCTTGTTTTACGAAGGTCGCTATCATGGTCTTTAGGGTTCGATTGCTTCTCTCCACTGGATTGGCTTGCGGATGGTACGGTGGCGTGGTCACATGGGTCACTCCATACTCCTTCAGCGTGGCGGTCAGGTGCTTATTGATGAACTCTTTCCCGTTATCTGTGAGTACGTAGTTCGGCGTCTCCCACCGAAACAAGATGAGCTCCTCTAGGGCGCGAGCCACCGACTTGCCATCCGCCTTCCTCAGCGGCTTCAGCTCGATCCACCGCGTGAAGAGATCTTGGAATACCACCAAGTATTTGAATTGGCTCTTACTTGGTGGAAATTCCATAAGATCTGCTGCCACTACGGCCCATGGTCGCTCTACAATTCTTTTTCCTAGTAGCCCTAGGGGTCCCGTCTGAGAGGACTTGTGCTTCTGGCATTCGAGACAAGCCTGGACGAAGTGGCGCACGTCGTAGTACATGCCTTGCCAGTAGTACTCGCGGGCCACTCGGTCATAGGTCTTCTCAAGTCCCAGGTGTCCCGCGGAGGTGATGGAGTGGCTCTCCGTCATCACTCTCTCACGGTACTCTACTGGGACGACCAGTCTCCATCCTTCTTCTCGAGATGTCACTGGGTCTAATAGGGGGTCGCTACGAAATTTGTACAACATGCCATCTTCAATTCGCCAATCTGGGAATCGGTGTGGGTGTCTTTGTACTTCTTCCATCCTCGTTACGTATCGCTTGTCCTGTATCTCTTCAAATCCAGCTATTTCCCCTCCATCTTCATACATCCTGGACAACGCATCCGGCACTTTCAGCAGAGTGCCCTTCCGATGGATTACTTCGAAGTCCCACTGCTGCATTTCAAGTGCCCAACGGGCTAGTCGTCCAGTAGGGTCCTTCAGATTACGAAGCCATTGGAGGGCGCTATGGTCGGTGATGGCCTTGAATTCGTACCCTTCAAGGTATGGTCGCAGCTTCTTAATGGCCCATAATAACGCCAGGCATTCTCTTTCGGACGTGGTATAATTTCGTTCAGCCGCCGTGAGTACTCTACTCACATATACGATGGGGTGCTCTCCATCATCCCCTTCCTGTGTCAAAACCGCCCCAATCGCCACTCCGCTTGCATCACTCTGGACCGTGAAGGTTTTGCCAAAATCTGGTCTTGCCAGGACCGGAGCCACCGTTAGCGCCTTCTTTAGACCTTCAAAGGCCTCTTGTTGGTCGCTATCCCATTTCCACTCTTGCCCCTTTCTTAGTAACTTCACTAACGGAATTTTCATCTCCGAGTCGTTCTCAATGAATCGCGAGTACCATCCTACCATACCCAGAAATCGTCTCAGCTGCTTCACGGTCTTCGGCGCTGGATATTCTGTCACTGGCGATACCTTTTCTGGATCTGGTCGCAATCCATCTTTATCAAGCAAGAAGCCTAAGTACGTCACTCTCGAGCAGCAGAATTCGCACTTTTTCCGATTTACTACCAATCCTGCTTCGACCAGCTTCTTGAGGACCAGCTCCAACCATTGGAGATGTTCCTCAAAGGTCTCGGTCGCTATAATTATGTCGTCCAAGTATCCAAACACATATGGTTCATACTGGACGCCAAACAAAGCATCGATCAGGCGTTGGAAGGTCATGGGCGCATTCGTTAGTCCGAAGGGCATTTTTACAAATTGCCAAAGCCCTGACCCCGGCACTGCAAATGCTGTAAATTTCTTGCTGCTTTGCTCCATCGGTACTTGAAAATAGGCTTGCTTGAGGTCAATTTTGGTCAAATATTTGGCTTTACGCAATTTGTCCAATATGGAATCCATGCTCCTGATAGGATATGCATCCTTTCGGGTCACTTTGTTGAGGTCGCGATAATCTATACAAAATCTATAGCTCCCGTCTGGCTTCTTGATGATTACCGGGGCGCTACTCCATTCACTTGCCGATCGCTCTATTACTCCACTCCTAAACATCTTCTCTATCTCTTCGTGTACTACTTGCAGAAGTTTGGGTGACATTCTCCTTGGCCGATGTTTGATGGCGGCTGCGGAGAGTACATCTATGTGATGTTCGGTCAGTGTGGTCGTTCCTAAATTTTCCGATGGCGGAGGTAATATCTTGGTCACTAGGTCTTCTATGGCTTTCCGCTGCTCGTCGTCTGCCTCGGTAATTCCGGCGCATTCGGCGTATGCTGGGGTCGCTTCGATTTCCTCGTCGTCCCAAGATTGCTTCCACGGGCCCTCGTTAGTCCTCCACATCCGTCTGCCGTATCTTACATCAACGTCCCATGGGTTGGTAAAGTCCTGTCCAAGTAAAATGTCGTGGTCGCAAGGATCTACGGCTCTTACCGTGAGCTTCCTGGATCTGCCATCCAATTCCATGTTGATGTCCAGATACCCCAATACTTTCTTTGTTCCACCTAACACACTTCTTATAACAGAGTTCGCTGGTCGCAATCGGTCCTTGAACTTAGCCGCTACCTCTGGTCCTACTAGGGAGACCGTGGCTCCTCCATCAATTAGGGCTCTGTACGGTCTACCACCTAGTATTACCTTCGTGAAGATGCGGTTCTCTGCGCTCATACCTGCGACTTCGACTTCGCCTGGTTCCGGAACCTCAAGTTGGTCGGCCTCTGGCGTACGTAGTACGCTGCTCTCCCCCCCTAGACTAGATGTGGGCACCCCAACATCTAGGTCTGTAACAAATGTGGAGGGGCCCCCCAACGAGGGAGTGGACACCTGTGACCCTTCCAGAAGGTCGACCGCCTCGAGTACGAGGGCTAGGTGCTCGAAATCCTTCTGCTCGTCAGCTGTTGGATTGAGCGCCGTTACGTCGGACCCTTCGAGGATCGGTAAGGTTGTCACTCTTTCGGTCACCCTTTTGCTCTCACGACTCTCTCTATTCTCTACTATTTCTCTCTCTTCTCGAATTTTGTTGCTCTCTCTACTCTTTCTACTCTCTGCTTTTTCTCTTTCTTCTCGAATTTTGTTGCTCTCACTACTCTCTTTAATTAATGGTTTTGTGGTCGCTATTGGTGAGGTCCCATTTAATCCTCCGCTGTTTGAAGTATTGCTCCATACTGGGTGGGTCTCCCCATCTGACAATGTGGACTTAATACTTTCCTCTGCCTCGACTCTCATCGATCCACTTCTCTCTTGGTCGCTGCTAATTCTCGCGTTCTCTGGGGTCGCTATTCTCTTCTCCTGTATGGCCGGTTGGGCGCTATGCTGGCTTCCCTTTATTGTTGCCAGTTGCGTCCCGTTTGCGGTTGCTGAGGAGGTATGGGACTCTTCTGCCTCCCCTGCATCCCGTTTCCCATGGCCTGATTATTTGGAGAAGACCGCCATGCCGGCTGTCTATTGGGACATTCGCTTGCATAGTGTCCCATAGCCCTACACAAGTAGCATGTCCTTTGTGGACATTCTCTTGCTCGGTGCCCTACCGTCTGGCATGTATAGCATGCACCATATACTGGTATATTTTGGGCAGAAGGCCCATTTTGGTCTCTATTTCCTCTCATATTATAGGTGCCTTGGCCGGTGAATCCTTGGGCCTGACCACCTCTACCCTGAAACGAGTTAACATTCTGGGGAGGAGACCATTGCCAAGCGGGCACAAAACTCGGTCGCAGTGGATTTAGCGGTGTGCTGTGCGTCATCGTTGCGGTCGCGTTGTGTGAGGCTGGCTGTACTGGGGTCGCTTGTACGTTGGCCTCAGGCCTTTGATTCTCCTTGGCAGCGGCTACCGCATTTATTTGTTTTTGTTTTTTCTTCGCTTTTCTATTCCAATTCCTCTTTCTCGCCGGTTTGGTTGTCGCTGATGTGCTGTCGCTAGTGTCGCTTTCTGGGTTCGATTTCTCGTAGGCTGCCGCTACCTTACGGACTGAGGGTGTCCCAGAGTATGCTGCACCTGGTATGCTCATCTTCTCCTTTGGTGGAGGCTCTTCAAACCGGTCATCTAGTTCTTTCTCCTTTTCCCAAATTCTTCCTAGTTTCTCTATATCCTTGAGCGTCTTGATTTCTTTCCCCGCCATGAAGTGTCGATAGTCTTTCCTCAAGCCCTTGTAGGCCTGTTTTACTATTGTTTTCCTGGATGGGGGTCGCTTAAAGTGGTCGACAATGTATTCTACGCAGGATATATAATTGGCAATCTTTTCTCCTTTTGCCATCGATCGGTTCCGTAAGTCCGTCATCGTGTCTTCTTCATCTCTGTGACCCAAATACTGCCTTCTGAATGCTTTTTTAAAGTCTTTCCATGATTTTAAGTCTGGTCGCTTCGATCGATACCATCTGCTAGCATTTTTCGAAAAGATCGATGGTAAAGCATTCAACAGCTCCCTATCGCTCATGGCTAGGCTTGCTTTGCAATCCTGCAGCCGGTCCAAAATTTCCTCTGGCTCCTTATCTTCCCCATTGAACTTTAGGTTCCAGCTCTGCAATATTTTAACATTCTTCCCCGCTATATCTGCATTCGAATGACTTTTCCTATTTTTTTGTTTCATGTTTTTATCTTCATATTCCGAATCGCTAGTCGATATCGACTGGTTCCGTTTGTGGCCTCTCCTGTGTTTTGTACTTCTTTTATTGTGGTCGCTATCTGAATCTGATGACGTTGTATTACCGTCGCTACTTGTGGTACTATTACTCGAACTCCTATGTCTACGGTTTTTCACTTT
Organism: Gastracanthus pulcherrimus; assembly: GCA_949152435.1. Taxonomy (NCBI): domain Eukaryota; kingdom Metazoa; phylum Arthropoda; class Insecta; order Hymenoptera; family Pteromalidae; genus Gastracanthus; species Gastracanthus pulcherrimus. The sequence goes on from OX424574.1 coordinate 72,185,102, forward strand.
ACGGCTATCTCTCTTCTTCACTAATCTTCGGTCTAGTACGCTACTTTCCGAGCTACTCGATGACAGTCGCTTTCGTTCTCCTCTTCTCTGTTTTGATGCTTCGGTTTGCTGGTCTGTTGGCCTACGAACGGTGTTCACCTTAGGCCTCCGAATCTCTGCCACTTCGTGATTTCTGGGTCGCTCTCTTCTCTCTTGAGATCCCCTCGGTGGTCTCGGAGTGTCTACGTAATCCTGTGGGTGTGCTACCGGAGGTGGGACTACTGGAGGTTGTGGCGCGTATACCGGTTCTCGGAGGAGAATTGGTCTATGTTGTGCCATTTTCAGATGTTCAAACTCCTGCAGTAGCCGTTCGTATGGTCCTGCCCCTCGTTGAATGGCATCTTCTTCTCGATTCTTATCTTCTTCTTTGTTGCTTACGTCGCTACTATCTGTTGAGTTTCCATTTCTTGGGTTACTGGTTATGGGGTCTCTATGTTTTACTTGTCCAATATATTGAATACTGTCGTTCGGGTTTATCCTCTGCAGTGGCGTTTGGCTTTGTGATGTTCCTGTCGGATTGTCACTTCTTGCTAGGGGTTGCCCCCTCTGACTAGTCCCCGGATCGGCCCCGACGTTCGTTGCTTGTGCCATTGCAGGAGGTCGTGTGACCGACGGCGCTGCGGTGGTTGGCATCGAAGGTAACGTTGGTTCCGAAGCCGTTGACGCTGATGTAATCAATTGTATTGGTCTCTGGATCATGGGTACCGCGGGAGTTCCCGTACTGGAATCCGGTGATGGATGATTTCCTGTATAATGGAAAAGTGGCTCTGGTAGCCTCCACTGGTAGCCGGTTGGTATCATCTTCATTAGTCCCGGAGTATATGCCAGCTGTGTATGACTGCTCATCGCCAAGAGTTGCGGTGGAAACCCTGTTTGCACTCTTGGTCGTGTGCTTGCAGACACCATCTGCATCGCGAAGCTATCCGTTGGTCCCCGTGTACGAACTGGTGTCGTCGTAGTAATAGTGGTGGTCGCTTTGCTTATCGTTTCTAGCGTAACTACTGGTACATCGGTCGTTTGTTGTTGTGTTGTGACTTCTTGAATCTGCTCCGTGATTGCCTGTCCCTCTTCTTGGCTATACTCCGTTTCCGTGCTTTGCAACTCTACTTCTTTGGTCCTTCTCTTAGGCTTCCTACCTCTTTTCTTCTTCTGAGGTATTTGTTCAAAAGATTCCTCTCGCATTATGGCCGCCGATGTTGCTGGTACTTGATCCCATGGTCTTTCGTCCCATACTGTATCCCAATTTACTGCTGCCTCTGGTTCCACTGACCTAATACTTGCCCGCAAGAGTCTGTCTCTAAGTTGGGCTGTTGTCCCAGATATGCTAAGTCCCATCTGATCTAGAATTATTATAAGTTCGCTCGGGTCCATCCCATTTATTCTACTTGATACTGCCATTCGCTGGCGTATGCGCGGATCCTTCTTTGCTGCTTGTCTTGTGTTCATTTTGTACTCTGCTCGTACACTAAGGGACGAAAGCAAAAGCAGCGGTTTGGTCGCTAGTTACACTCTACAGTTACTGCAGTATTCGCTATGTTGGGAGGGCCCGCCCAAGTCTTTGGAATCTTTTCAAAGACGGGGATTTAACTTGCAATACCTGGTGCACGTGAATGGAGAGGTCGCAAATAAAGGAATCAGTCTTAACTCTTTTACGGGACAATTTTCCTGCCTAACTACTGTGTCACTAATTTTCAATTTTTATAATGATTTATAATAATAATATGTATATTTATATATGTATGTTACTCTGGAGATTACCGTATGTACTTTTGCTAAAGGGACAAAAGGAGATAAACAAAGAAAATAGCTTCTTTTCTTGAAGTCTTCTTTATCGGTTCCTTTAGCTGAAAATGCCTACTCGAAATTTGTTTGCCTAGCTCTTGAGTAGCTGCTGAAATACCCTGACGCGAATCTAATAAAGTCGCTATTCAGTTTTCAGTAGTTCTTGGTCTTCTCTTCTTGTTTATATCTGAAGTAATAATCTGAGGTTTCTTCTTGGTCGCAATCAATTTTCAGTAAATAATTTCCAATACAATTAAATAAATATAAATATATGTAATAATCAATTTTTCCTTTGACACAGTAGTTATACTATAAATACAATAACTTTAGTTGTTGTATTTTTATACCCAATTTCCAGTAGTTGTTACAAAAATTTTACTCTTAACTAATTATAAATCGTTCTTACTAATCGATTTGGGGGTAGTAGCACAGCAATAATATTTTGTGGAGGTGTTCGCAAAATGAATTTTCCCTATACGGTGGTGTGACTCCTACTCTACTACTTTAAGTCGTTGAGGAGACTTGAAAAATAGGACAGAATTCAGAAATTTACACCCAATTAATTTATCTATCACTCTAGCTCATTACTCAAATTTCACCAAATCTCCAACAAAGATTTTCTGAATTTGTCTCCTATTTTCCCCACCTTCTCTATTTATTGCTATTATATTCAGTGCGTCGCCGCAACCTTCCGCTTACACTGGTAATTCGCTATTTTCTTTATATATCGCTACAAGCTTCCTCCAATAACCGAAAATTTTCAATACTCAAAGAATCCTACGAAAGGTCTCAATTGAAACGAAAATTTTCTTCACTACACACCCAACCTGTGAAAGCCCTCAATAAATCGCTCAGAAATTTTCGAAAAATTTTCAATAATATCAAAAAAACTCTCAAATCCAAAAAACAATTTTCAACAAAAACCCATAAAAAAAATATCTTCGAAAATTCTCAAAATCTCAAAAAAAACTCTTCCTTCCTTTAGAACATTCCTCACATCAAAAAAAAATTTTTCCGGAAAATTCTGAAAATCAAAAATTTTCAAAAAAAACAATTTCGGAAAATTCACAAAAATATCCAAAAAACTTCTTCGAAAAATTTTCAAAATCGAAAAACTTTCAAAAAAAATAATTTCGTGAAATTCTCAAAAATATCCAAAAAAAATTTTCCGGAAAATTCTCAAAATCGAAAACTTTCAAAAAATAACCTCGGAAAATTCTCAAAAACTTCCAAAAAACTTTCCCGGAAATTCTCAAAATCGAAAAACTTTCAAAAAATAATTTCGGAAAATTCTCAAAAATTTCCAAAAAATTTTCCCGGAAAATTCTCAAAATCGAAAAATTTTCAAAAAATAATTTCGGAAAATTCTCAAAAATTTCCAAAAAATTTTCCCGGAAAATTCCCAAAATCGAAAAATTTTCAAAAAATAATTTCGGAAAATTCTCAAAAATATCCAAAAAAATTTTCGGAAAATTCTCAAAATCGAAAAATTTTCAAAAAATAATTTCGGAAAATTCTTAAAACTTCCAAAAAAATTTTCCGGAAAATTCTCAAAATCGAAAAATTTTCAAAAAATAATTTCGGAAAATTCTCAAAAAAAATCCAAAAACTTTCCGGAAAATTCTCGAAATCGAAAATTTTATTAGTCGATTACCCCAAGTGAAAATTTTCTAAGTCCAATTTATAACCCAATAGCTCAAGTGAAACAAATTTTTAAAGTCCCATTTATAACCCAATAGCTCAAGTGAAAAATTTTCTAAGTCCTACTTATAAATTCCTTAAACACACAAAAATTAATTTTTCCACTTCACTTAAATTTTCATACGACACAAAAAAAAACGTTTTAGTCGCTGCACTTTCGCTGGCTCGGCACTGTGTAAAAAAAATTTTCTGATTTTTCCCGAACTTTCTTAATTAATTTATTTTGCTATTTTTCCTGTTTTTTTCCTGAGTCACTAAGCCCCCGTTGGTACGTCATTTGTAACATGGCATTCTTGTTGGAATCCGAGACCACTACATTTGTAATGTGGGGGGTTACTATGGCTTATCATTGTCTCGACACTTTACCAAATTTTCTAACATAATGGGCGCCAGGTAAAGCGCGGCTAACTCGGCACGAGCCCTTTCCCAGAGGAAGTTCCGTGAAGAGGAAAAATCAGGAATTCATAACTTTATAATAAGCACTCACAATTTTCACTTTAAATATACTCAAGCTTTATTTCTTATCGTCGGGTAATACTATCGGTCGCAAATTTACAATTACTCTTATATCTAATTTATCGCTATACAAACATGGCTACGCTAGCCTTATCACGCGTCCCTCGCGACGACCAAACTCACCACGTCTCCCGAGTTTCCGAGTCGCGTGAATTTCCCCACACTAATACTTGAATTTACTACCGGTCCGATCCGCACTGATCTTACATACCGGTGTCACACCACCACGGATTTATTCTCCTAAGAACCCCGAGCACATGGCGGCAATGTATTACAATTGTTAATATAAATCACTTGCAAGTGCCGAGGGAAGCTCGACAATTACAGTCCACTCACCGTCGCTAGTCGGGCGCGTCTCGCGATGTCCTTCCTCGCAGGTCACAAGGTCGCCGGTTAATGTTAGCCCAATCTCTAGCTCTCCGTGATTATCTCTACGTCGCCGACGGGCGGACGGTCGACGTCTCTCCACGCGGTCTAAAATGCTCGAACGGCAGGCAAAACTTTCGCTACGTCTATCGTCGCTGAAGGCCGGGCAGTCAATCCTCAAAACCGGAGAGGGCGGAAATCTCTCCCAAAATTTTGGCTTTTCTTCTCGCGCAACTTCAGCTCAAACTCCTGTTGCTTCCGCCCTTTCCTTTACGGTGATTGGCCTTGATTTTCCCTAGATGCAAAAATCAAGGCCAAGTCCGCGGTGATTTGAGTCGCTACTCCTCATTGGCTCGCTCCGCGAATGCCGCCCTGTTTACGCAGCGCGGGCAATTATGAATTGCTAGATATACACGCGCGGCAACCCGGCGTGTATATCTATATCGGACGCTTTCGGTTTTATCGCTGCCGGACCAACACAGTTGGCAGCGGCGACGTGCGCGCGTCGGCCTACGCTAGGAGAGGCCGGCAGCTTCATGCGGCTCGCGGCGCGGCGGCTGCTAGCTCTCCCCTCTGCCGACAGCCGAGTCGGTATCTCTCTCTCTCTCTCTCTCTTGGCTACAGCCGAGTTGGTGTGCCTCGAGGAAGCCGCCGCTGCCGCTGTGAATCCTCTCTCCTCCCGCGTCTGCGTGCATCGGGAGAGAGGGCGGTCGCGCGCGCGTGTGTGTATATGTGTGCGCGGACAGCGGCTCATCATCCTCGAGAGGCGAGGAAGAAAGAGCAAGCGAGAGAGAGAGAGTCGCGCGTACAGTGTGCAGTGATGTTGGTGCTGTGCCTGTATGTGTATATTCGTCGCCGTTGCTCGCTCCTAGCAGTCGTCGCTGCGGCGATCAGCTGGTGCCGCTGGTATGGGTGTGTGCGTGTGTGTGCCGGTCTGCGGCCTTCCTCGGTCGCGACTCCTTATCCTCATTCCCTCAACAAATAATACAATACCCCATTAATAACAATACTAATTAAATGTGAGAAATGCTCGGCTCTGGTGACGGGTGACTAGGTCGCGATTGACTGCCCGTATTTAATATTATTGGGACGTGAATACACGTCACACCCTACACCGCGTAAATTATATTATATTGATATTATTTTATATTGATATTGTGTATTTGTGAAAATGAGTGGCAAAAAATACGCTCAAGTGTATCGAAAAAAAATTAAAAAAGAAAAGTTCAGGGAAAGGTTCAATAAATATGAAAATCTTTCCAGTGAGGAAGAAAGTTTGAATCATCACTTGCCAAAACGCACTTGCTCCGAAATTGATAAGTGTGCAAGTAGTTGTATTAGTGATAATGAATCAGTGCATTCTGAACCTAGTTTTCAAGAATTAGATGAAAATAGTGATTTAGTGAGAAGTAGTAGCAGCTGTGAGGAAAATAAGACAGTAAGAGAATCAGTAAGAGAAATTAATGAGTTACGTCACTGGGCCATAGACTGCAACATTCCTCAAAGTGATTTGGATAAACTTTTGAAGATTTTAAAACGTAGACTTCTACCAGACCTTCCATCATGCTCAAAAAGTTTTTTAGAAAGTAATAACAAATTTGAGATTGAATATATGGAAGTAGCCGATGGTAGCTCTGGAGAGTTTTATCATTTTGGATTGATAAACCAACTGCAAGAAACAGTTAAGCTGGAAGTACATACGTCAAGAGTTTTGGAGCTGTCTTTTAATATCGATGGTGTTTCTCCATTCAAATCGAGCACGATAGCTGTATGGCCAATATTGTGTAGAATTGAGACGCTAAGTGATGTGTACAAGCCTTTTACGGTATCCATGTATGCTGGTCATGGAAAACCAAAAAGTGCTTCCAAGTTTCTATCAAAGTTTGTGACAGAACTTAATAAATTACTTTCTAGTGGAATTAATATTAGTGAGAAACATTTTGATGTGCAAGTCAAGTATTTTGTTTGTGATACGCCAGCCAGGTCATTTGTGAAATGTGTTCTTGGACATACGGCATTTAAGGCCTGTGAAAGGTGTAATGTCATTGGCGAGAAAATAGACGGTGTAACTGTTTTTCTGAATACTAGTGCTACAAGAAAAACTGATGATCAGTTTAGATCATATGCTGATCCTGATTATCATACGGGTGTGTCACTTCTAAGTAAAATTGAACCAAAAATTGACATGGTTCATCAATTTATTCTAGATCCAATGCATCTGTTATATTTAGGATGCACAAATAGGATTTTAGAGTTTTTATTAAAATCATCTACTTCAAGTAAGGCTCGACTCAGTTCAAGTTTGAAAGAAGAATTGCAGCGCAGAACAGTAGAAATTCAAAAAGATATTCCAAATGAATTTCCTCGCAAGATGAGACCAATCAAGTCACATGCCAAGTATAAAGCAGTCGAACACAAATTCTTCATCCTGTATGCTGCACCGTTTGTTCTAAAAAAGTTGTTGTCGGATGAACTATACAACCATCTTATGTTGTTTGTGACAGCTATACGGCTACTTTCACAAAAAGATCCAGTTCCACATATACCTTTGGCTCAAGTGAAACTGGAAGAATTTGTGAATAAATCTTCAAATTTATATGGATCTACATTTGTCGTATTAAATGTACACAATTTAATTCATATAGCAAGTGACATTGAGAAAACTGGTGAGAATTTAAATAAAATTAGTGCGTTTGCATTCGAATCACACTTAGGAGAAATGACCAGTATGATCAGGTCACCTAAGCATATCATAGCACAATACTGCAGAAGATTGTTAGAAAAGAAAAAATATTTGAACGTAACCTGTCATATATATCAAGATTTGGATATAATTTCTCAGACCAAAAAAGAAATTCTAAAAGTCAAGTATCAAGGAGCAACATTAGGAATCAAACATCCGAACAATACTGTTATTTTACAGAATTCAAATATTGTTGAAATACAAAAGTTTGTGTATGTGGAAAAAATTTTACACATGGAAATTAAACAATATCTCCAGAAATTGCCATTCTTCAGCGATCCAAGTCTATTGATCGCATATGAAGTCAAGAAGTTATCAAGTTTTTCAAATACAATACCTGTAACTACTGTTAAACGTAAATGCATCAGATTTAAAATAAACTTTTCTAAATTGGAGGAGAAAAGATCATTTGTTATTCCACTGCTGCATCAATAGCTCTGCTCATCAAGTACTATATATAGCATTGGTAGGTTTCACTCTTCTGCTGCATATAAATACTAACCTCACTTGACAAGCTTTTGAACACACTCACAGGTGTGCATGAAATGTATACAAAACCACTCATATTGCTGGTTTATTCTCTGGTTCAGTGTATGAATTTCAAGTTTTAAATAATTGTTTTTTGTCTAAGCAAGGTAATTTTGTATTAAAATTAATAAATTGATTTAAAATTTGCTCATCTATGGGGACTGAATTGCTTGAATCTTTCATATTGAAATTTATTGGCATATAACCTCAAAATCAACTCTGTTTATAAACCCCAGACTTTGAAAAAAAATTTACACATTCATCTACAAAATAAAATCAAATATTTCATTTATATTGAAAACAAATTTTTATTGCATATAACCTCAAAATCTCCGTTTATAAACATAACACTTGTCATTAACAATTTTCATGTCATGTTATATTCAGATTTCAAATATTTATCATCACATTTACAGATCCATTATCAAGATGACTTCATTGAAACCATATACAATTGTGGAATTTGTGACTCGAGGAAAAAAGAGGAAGCAGCGTTCAGTTGATGTTGTACCGTCAAAGTGGATAGTGTTCAAAAAACAAGAAATAAAGGCACTACCAGGTTTCTGTCAACGATTGAAGACGAAGACGATGGACAATTTCTGCACGATATAGTCAAGAATCTAGGTGACCCTCCGGAATGCTGGACAATATATTCTGTCATCATTTTAGGTGATGCAGGTATGCATAAAAATTGATTTGTTTTTTTTTGTTCGGTTTCAATTTATTTATTTTTTGAATAATTTATTTACATTTGTGTAACCAATAGTCTTCTTCTCATAATACTCGCATACTATTTCTACTTAAAAGGTTCATGTAATCAAATTTTTTCAGAATCCTACGACATAGCTCTAGATAAAATGAAGCGGCTTGAAGACGAACAGCATGTTTTCAGCTTGGAATCCGGTGAGGAGCTGGAGGAGAGACAAAGTAAAGTATTGGAACAAATTAAAAGGCAGAAACTTTTGAAAGAGGAAGCGCAGCTGATTGAATCACTAAAACCTGAGCCTGTCGTCTCTGAAATTGAATCTGATGGTAACACGAAAGTTCATTTTTATATATATTATATAGAATACTATTTTTTATTGCACACAATATTTAAATTTTTTTATGTATTTTCAGAAGCTGAAGATCTGAACTCTGCGGAAAGCCCTCGAAATAATATGAATAGCAGTGGTTCAATCGATGCTGATCTCTCTGATAATGACGGTTCATCAAATTTAGGCAACGCAAGGAAAGTAGTCGAAAGAGATATGACCGTACAAGCTAAACACAAGACATATATGAAAAATCACAATTCTAATGGTTCAACGAACAAACCAAGTCTGTCAGCTCAAGTCAACATGTGCTCGTCCAAAAATAATGATGCTTCTGTGAATAATAGACCTCCACCTTTTGTCAACATGGAACTACCGGTGGTAGACATTCCCCACGTAACATCTACTTCAGACTTTATAACTGCAGTATTGGGACATTTGGCCATGATCTATGCAGAGCAGAAGATTATTAATCAAAGGCTTGATAACATCGATAAGTTCCTTTGCGACAAAGAAGTTAAGATGAGCAAAGCATCGAATGTAGTAGATTTTGAATCAAAATATGATTTCAAACTACCAATTGAAGATAAAGCTAATTTTATTAAATTTAATGAACAGTTACAGCAGAATAAGTACATGAAGAAAGATTTGATCACAACACTGAAGACATGTGTAGATACTGAGAATAGTGTCATAACTAAAAGTATGTTGGCGATGCTTAGAAAATTTATTAGTAAAGCAGTTGCTATTCAATATACTGCAACTAGGAAGTCACCGACTGATAAGAAAGATATTTTTAAGACTTGTGAGTTTTGTACGGTGATGGAATATGTAATTTTAACTACAAGAAAAGAGAAGAACATGGAGACTAATGATAAATTATTAAATAAAGGACTCAGTGATGTGCTTTCTAATGCTATCCATTGGGATGTCAAGCGAACAAAAAAATAATATGTTTAATAATTCTATACTAGTTACCAAAAGCTTTGTACGGTTAATGTATTTTTTAGTAATATAATGTTTATATTGACTGTTACTACTGCATATATAATTCTATGTGCGTACTAATAATTATCGACATAAAAAATCGTATGTTGTATAGTAGATCAATTACTATGAGATTTGAAGACTGACAATAAATTATTTTATAAATAAATATTAAAGAATTCTATTATTTGGAAATTTCCCTTTGGAATAAATTGTTCTTTCCTTATAAAATATAATAAATGTTATTTATATAAATTCAAATGTTATATTTGTCATAACACATACATAACCTAAAAAAATGGTAATTGAAACGCATCCTTTTATTTTGCAAGCAAAATTAAAATATAGGTAAAAACGTATATAGGAGGGCTTAGAATCAGTCCTAGTTTTTTTTTCATCTGTTTTGATGTCTTTTATTACTATAAACATTCAGTTATTATTATTTTATATTTTCAACTGCATCGCCAGTCCTTGGACAGTGACACATTCAAAAATCTGATGAAAATGGCATGCTTACTGGTTAGTCACTGCTGAACTAACTTGCCAGTTCATTTAAAACTGGGCATGGACTGGTAAAAAACTACCGAATGATTCTACCAGGGTATTATCATTCGTTACGAAGTATGATCAGAACAGTGGGGTAAATTATTTGACTGTGATGGATTCCAAGCAAATTTCTATAGATTCTTCAGCTACAGGAGTGACTTCCCTATTACAATTCAGTGCAAATGAGATTCAGTGCAAATGAAAAGTCGAGAATAGAAATACATTTTCGATTCAGACAAACACATTTATAATAGATTCATGGGAAAAGTCGACCTTTACTATGGTCATTGTAACAATGTTCTGCCATGTATATGAGCTAAAAATTGGATATGGGTAGTTTTTCTAAGACTAATTCAAACTGCAATCACAAATACACATGTAATATACAATAATTCCAATTCCAACTAAAAAAAATAAAATTGCATCGAAAGACTTTGCTTTAAGTCTCGCAAGGCATTATTGTGATGTCGCACGTGTTTTGCCGTAAAACCCCCACAAAAATGTCCTTCTCAAAAGTGTGTGATTCGAACGTATAAGTATTGTTATACATGTGATTTATGTTACTGTAAGGACTGTCTCATAACATTTCATGGAAATGATTTGAAAAATTGAATGATGAGATGAATGGAAAAGAGCAAAAAAAATGAATTGTGTTAAATGAAAAAAATTAAAAAGCTCAAAAAAAATTTTAAATTAAAAATATCAGATAAATAAAAAAAAGACTCTTTCTCGTCTACCTCCACGTGGATAGAGTTATATAACGTTCATAAGTAACGGCTAACGAACGAAAACACTAAGTTTCCTGGAATAAGACCCCTGTACACCGATTTTAAGCAAAATCTAAGCTTTTTTCAACTCTAGACCGCCATTTTGAATTTGAAAAATTTGATGGCGAAACCGTGATCAGTGACCTCAAAAACCTCTGAATACCAATTTTCAGCAAAATCTAAGGTTTTTTTGAACTTTTGACCGTCATATTGGATCCGCTATTTTGAATTTTCAAAATCTGATGGCGAAATTGTGATTAGCGACCTCAACAACTCTCGTATATCACTTTTTGTGAAAATTCAACGGCTAGTAATGTACTCAATGGCTCACATGTTTTTATCATTCTATGTATTTTCCGTGAATATAATGCCATTTTGGAGAGGTTCGGACGATTCGGGACCGAAAAAAGAGATTTTGTCATCAAGTTCAACTATCTTGTGCACTTTTGGTTGAATACGGAATCATATTACTTTTTCAACGCGAAAAGAAATCATGAAAAAGAATGTTTCAATTTTTTAGCAATCTTTTATTTAAAATCCGCAATGTTGGTTTTTGGAGCCATAAAAATGCAAATTAAATCACACTAATCGAAAGAGCATACCCAAAAATAGGGGAATTCGTAATTTTCCGGCATTAATGGGTTAAGGCGAAATAACCACCTTAAAATTACAAATAAATTGGTAATATATTTTTAGGTGAGAATAAATTATTCATAATATATTACATACATTTTTCGGTAAATTGGAACATTTTATCAAAATATTACGGGTAATAGACATAATTTTTAGGTATAAGAAAACAATTTCCAAACTTGCATTCTATTTCGTTTTTCAAAGGTCGTGGATTCTCCTTGTTAGTAACATAAAAATGTTTACTTATAGTTTATTGTATAGTATTGTGTAGTAAATGATTTTTGATTAATAAAATGTATAATTTTTTTAAATACAACAAATAGACTAATTTTGTAAGTTATAAGAGCAATTATCTATTTTAATTATAGTTTTTAACAATATTTATTTTGGATTACAATATTTTCTAAAACAAATTAACACTTTGCAGAACAAAGAAACATTAAGCATTTTATCAATTTTTGCCATTTACACAAGTCTCTTTTAGTTTGTTTCACTTTATTGACACTTCTTTTACTTTTTCCATCTCTTATATGCCAAAGAAAATTAAAAGAAAACGCAAATGACTAATAATACATTCCAAACTATAATAATATATTATTTAGTATTATCTAAGTATTTCTTAGAATTTAATAAATTCTGCTTTATTGTCTATTTATTATAAGGAAATAATATTGTTTTTTTGATATTTTTACAGTTTAGTTGCTATATTGAATCCGACATTTTAAATGCCAAAGGTCTGATTCAACTTCATTATCAAGGACTCAAGAAACCACCGTATATAAAATTTTATACAAATTGATTGTATACAACAGTGTGAAACCACTGCTAGTTCAGAAAACTAAGAAATGTTGAACTGTTTTCCAAATTTAAAAAAATTATTATTGAAGTATAACTCCATTTTACCTAGCAGTGCCTCTGTAGATCGCTTATTTAGTATTAGAGGATTGATTTTAACTTCAAAACAATTCAAACTTACTGATGATTCGTTTGAAAAACAACTATTATTGAAGTTAATTAAAAAATATATTTAAATATATCCTATTTAAATTATTTTTATCCAAACTTTTTATTTTATTACAGAAAATACTAGTCCTGTAAAACAGAGTGATTACGTCCAGTTGGGGAAATAATCTTGCGTTATAAATAATAATTTTCAAATATTATTGACTTGGTTTTTACTTTTCTAAAGTGACTATACTAACTAGGACAGTGTCAGGGGTTTAGTTTTTTCCAATGGGCACTTATTTTTGAGATATCAAGCAACTGATCTCGATTGTGCGATATTTTAGTAAAAAACGGTGCCTTTACTTCTTACCATAGCTCTTTAAGTTCTTTCGCTAGAATAAAATACCCACACGTAAAAAAATACACGAAAAGAGCTTTAATTTCAGATTTGTTTCATACAGAAATATTAACTAGGCCAAAGTTATTAACTCTAGTTGCTTTATGTTGATCTAGATCGAATGAAAAATAATTATTTATAAAAAAGGTTATACGTTACGCAGAATCACTGTTATTGTATTTAAATAAAATGATCTCATTTTTAATTATGTTTACATGTATTCAAATTTGATTACAATTTACGAATGCTTTCAAAATAGTATATCAAGTAGAAAATTTTTGTATACTATAAAAAACTCTGTATGCAACAGGAACGTTCACAATGTACCTCATTTTGACTAAAAAATTATGAACTGTTCGTTGTACATTAATATATATCTACCTATATATAGTTAATTCGCTAACTCTACCACCCAGCCCCCCCTCATCCCCCCTCACCTCCTCGACCCCTCAGCCCCTCCTCTTACGATATCTCCTCAAAATAGCGTTAAATTTTACTTTTTTTACGTTATTTTTCACTTTTGTAGACTTCCACATGGACCCCCCTCATCCCCTCATTTTACCCCCTCACCCCCTCCTCGTCCCCTCCTCCAGCCCCCCTCATTGTATTTAGTTTTATATAATGTTTTTAAAAAATTTCTCATAATGATTAAAAGGAAAATATCCAGACTTATAAATAGATAGAAACGATCTTTCAGGTACATATAGAAATTGATAAATAGATAGCTGCGTTTTTTTGTGTTATATGGAGTGGTTACATTATTTGAAAAACATTTAAAAACTTCAATTAAATTCAGTTAAATTATTTTAGGATTTCAAGACAATTTTTTATTGATAAAGTTTTCAATTATCAATCCAATTTTTTTTGTAAAATAACATTTAAATAAAAGTTTCTTCTTTTTTTTCCACACAACCCAGGAGGTAAATATGTGCGGGCTAGGCCGCGGTTTTGCCAGGGCGCGTGCTGAAGCGCCCCGGCGGGTGCAGGATGCTTGGCCACGAGAACAGGAGCGAGGTGGATGATGGCAGGAGAGAGACCGGGTTGACAACGTGTTGATTTTGCAGAGCTTATATTTTACTTTATACAAATATATACAAGAGGCCGTGATGGGCCATGAAATAAGCTAAGTAATGCTTGAAAGGCGCCAGAGCTGTGGCGCGCAATCGAGCTGATGCACGCACGTATCAGCTCGTGAGGCTCCGTAGCCGGATGTGGGAAGAAGCAGCGAGTCAGTCAAGGCTAGTAAGGCGCTCGCGGCTCGAGCCGCTGCTTGCGCCGACTGTGCTGCCGTTCGGCTGTAGGCAGGAGCGTGCGCACTGCGTGAGGCGGCAACTCCGAGGGTGCCACAAATAGATGTGTGCATTGATTTTTTTGTTTTGTTTAATTTAATATGTTGATTAGAAATTTAAGTATTACTGATAGTTTATGTAACGATACAAGATTAAAAATAATAAAATTATTTAAATATAATATTGAAGCAGAAATAATAACAGGAGACAAAATTGGAGATAGGGTATTCATTCCACGAATAACCTTAAATACTGGAGAATCATCATCATTACCGTTTATTCTTTATAGAAAACAATTTCCTATTGTATTAGCATTCGCAATGACTATAAATAAATCCCAAGGTCAAAGTTTTGATGAGATAGGAATATTTATAAAAAGACCTTTGTTTTCTCATGGCCAATTATATGTTCTTTTATCTCGATGTAAAGACCCAGAAAAAGTATGTATTCAAAATGAGTCTGAAAATTTAACAGAAATTGCTAATGCAGTATGGCAAGAAATTTTTGAAAATTAACATCATCTTTTAAAATATAATTAAAATATATCTATAAATAAATAAAAATAAAATAAACTATTGGAAAAACAGTTCTCATTACATTTTTAATATATATATTCAAAAATTATAAAGATGGATAACATGGAACAGAAATTAAATCAAGATCGTAACGAAGGAATGGAAAATTTACGAAACTTAGAATCTTTAGAGGCTTTAGATGAACAAATTGACGATAGTATGGAGTGGGATCCAATTCAAAATTGTTACGTTAAGTTAGAGGATTTACAAAATGCCGAAGATTTGCAAAATTTACAAGATTTAAACGAACAAATTGATGACTATTTAGAACAAGAAGAAGAATATGAAAATTATTTACATTCTGTAGATAAAAATTTATATTACACTAAATTAAATAATGAAATAGACAATTTTGTTGGGAAAGATGGTGATTTAGAAATTTTCAAAAATTGGGAAAACGTACCATGTTATATACGGTTGCAGGTCTCTGAAATTTTAATGTTAAAGGTAGATAACAATCATCCAATTTTAAATTATTATCTTTCAGAAAGTTTAGAAAAGTATTATAAATACGTTACAAATATTGCGTGTATTGTATGGGTTATAAAATTTGGTCAATCATTTATTTATTTCGAATACGCCATATTTCCACTTCAAATTTTTAATGTTTCATATATTCACATATTATAACTAATTATTAAAATAAAGAAAAATGAATAAAATATTCAAAGCACATTAGCCAATCATAAAAGTAATTATATAATTAATAACGTGATTATTTAATATTATTTCAGGACATGGTGTAGTAATATTGTATAAGCACAACCTTATTAGATAAGAAAGCATTTCATTTTATTTTATTAAAAATTTTATTATATGTTTTTGTAATTGTAATATTTTTCAAATCAACAAGTTTTGTTCCTTTTAAGAGTATATTTATATGATTACTTTTTTATATCCATTAGAAAAAAATTAAGTAGAACATATTAATTTTAAATTGATAAATAGGTATAAATATACACGAGTGGTATATATAGATGTATTTTACAAGTTAAATAGTGTTCTATAAAATTTTATTTTATTGGGTATATACATAGGAGATAGGAAGGAGACAGATAGGTAATCTCTATTGCAAATGAATAAATTAAAAATTATAACAAATACTTGAATGATAAATATAATATAGAATTATCTACGTTAATTATTATACAGGTTATCGTAATGAGTTTTAAATTAATCTTTTTCAATAGAGGTGGGAAAGGGATTCTGATAATTAAATGATAATCGTGAAAAATATATGTGAGTTTATCATGTCAATAAATCACATTTATTTATCAGTACATTATTACCCTGGTAGAAATCTTATCGTGGCGCCGACATTCGCTACAACGGCCTTTATAGGCAAACTAGATAGTACTAGACTGTACAAAACTCGATAAATCCACACAGATCTACATAGTTTTCTCAATAATAATATGTACGTATAAAATCTGTGAGGTTATATATTATTTATTGAACAGAACTTTTATTGTAAAAATTAATGTTAAAGAAAGTTTAACATGCAAGTTTTCAATTATAATAATAAGAACTACAGTTCTATTCATACTATTTACATATAAGAGTAGTCAGAAAGTATATCTAACCTAAAAAATGAAAATTTAGAAATAAGGTTCCTTGCATATAAAAAACAGTGATCACAAAATAATGTTCTGATTGATGTAGTTGTTTCTTGAAAAGTAATATATAAATAATAATAATATCATATGTACAAATATGTACTTTCCGACATGCTTTATTTAAAAACTAGAATTTTAATTTCAGAACTGCAAATAATTTTTTATCCATATGTGAGTTCTTATAATACATAAACTGCTCATCCGTGACAATATTTTCAAAGACAAACTAAATTAGTTGAACACATGTAGACGATAATTTTCTTTATAAGTAACAAATTACGATGTTTTAAGTGGCCCTAGATGTCAAATAAAAGTGTTTGATTATAAATTAATCACAGTAGCAAATACAGAAACACCACACATATATAATAACTCAAATACATTATTTCTTTTTAAAAATAGAAAATTAATCAGTTGATAATAAATCTGTGTGAAAATAGTTTTCCTTACACATAAACCATACAGGTTTTGAAACCAAGCCTGTACTTAGGATGGAACATAATCAAATTTAAGGAAATTAATTGTACACAAACAAAATAAATATATGCGCTAATACTACATATAGTTATTTGGATATTCAGGTTATTTTCTTATTTTGATTGTTTAATATATATGTGTAACATAATATTGTTATTGAGTTCTTAAATACAAAAACTCGATGCATCTAAAATTTGATATCTTTACACTTTAGAGGTTATTTACATTTACTTACATTGGTAATAGGTGAACAATAACAAGTAAATACCTTTAAATCAAAATAATACATAATAAGCATAATAGATTATGCTTCTGTTTCTTAAAACATAACCTTTCAGTGGTTATTATTGTCATAATTTTGCTTATCTTGTTTTATCGGGGCAAATAATATGGGAAACTAGAAGAGTCGACCGTTACACGCCTTTATAGTAACTATCTAGTTTGCCTACATAGATCTACACAGCGCGAGATTATTCTACATAGATCTATAAAGTGGACGGGATAAATTTCTACCAGGGTAAATATGATTATTAGTAAATTAAACAAAACAAAAAAATCAAAGCACTTTTCTATTTACCTCATAGGTGGTGTGGAAAAAATAGAAAAAATAATTATATTATTTCCTTATAAGAATTAATAATGTCAAGCAAACAAATAATTTTAACTATTGTTGTAAGATGTGGGGGTTGGTGAGTAGGTAGTTGAGCGAGCAGGAGGCGCAGCCCTCCTAGTATAGATATATATGGTAATATAGGCAGAAATTTTTCAAAAATCTGTCTTTTTTGGTTGTATAACCATATGTGAAATATAAAAAAATTTTAAATAAGTGGCAATTTTAAGAAAAATTGTAGGGATCCTCATTAATCACAATAAGTTCCAACTTCTAATGACAGTTTACGTTATATAGTCAAACAGAACAAAGTCACATGGGTTTATGATTTATAGTTTAGATTTGATTATACAATTTTAATTATTATTAATATTTTTGGTCGTTTTAGTTTAGTAGCTTTATGCTTATTACCTCTCCTTGTCCAAAAAGCCGACTATACTTCCAAAATGTTATATTTTTTATCAAACTACGTAGTTTGATTGGTTATGATTGCTCTTTTGTTTTTCTTCTCGAGAATTGATGATAATGGATATTCAACCATTTAAAGCTCGGTCCTCTAGTCGAATTGTGCAGAAGGTTTACATGGTTCTGTACATGTTTTGAATTGCATATTAAAATTTTTTTTTACATGATTTTTAACCTCTTAAGGTAAGAGAATATCAATTTTTAAAAATTTGTACGTCCTAAATATAGAATTAACATATTAGTAATTTGTTATATATTACTTTTTCAACGCGAAAAAAAATCATGAAAACAAAAATGTTTCAATTTTTTACTAATCTTTTATTTAAATTTCGCCATGTTGTTTTTTGGAGCCATCAAAATGCAAGTAAAACCACACTAATCGAAAGAGCATACCCAAAAAGAATGGAATGCGTGATTTTGGATTCAATATTACATTTTTTTCCTGTTAAGAATGTAGCTCGAAAATCAACAAAAAAATGTATATTTCCCGGCCTTTAGGCAGGTTTGCGATGGATTTGCCCTATTTATTCAATAATTTTTATTTCATACAAAAAATAATCTTTATTGTTCAAACTTTTTACATATTAAAATACACATTTTGAAGATATAAAATTTTTTTTTTTTTACGGATTTTTCTTGACAAAATGGCCGCCTCAAAATTGTTCTTTTGTTTGACTGTCGACACGATATCTCACCAACGGATCATCTGAAATCAAAAAACTAAAAAGATTCTTAAAACTTATAGTTTTGGCTATTGCATAGTCTAGGATATTTCATTTTTACGAGAAAAAATCAAAATGGCGGACTTTTGAATTTTTTGTCTCTTTTTTTGCAACATAAATTGTTTATAACTGTTTGAAAAATTTATTGATCGTTATAATCCTAGATCATACAAAAAGAACATATGTCTGGAGTAAGCTGTTCAAATTTCAACTGAATCGGTGCAGTAGTTTTTTTTAAATCGTGTCGATAGAGTTGAAAAGTGTTGTTTCGAGAAAAACGCGTTCAAAGTTTTTTTTTATGAAAATTTGAGAAAAAAAGGGTCTTACACTCAATCAGCTATGCCAGCTCCATATATAACTCCTTCAGCTTCCTCGCAAGCATCATTTTCTCGTATTCTAGCGTTTCTGCGGGCCACCCTGCTTTCTTTTGAAGTCTGAGAAGCAACCCGTTCGGCTTTCCGCACGCGCATTGCATTGACTTTCTCAGCGTATTTTTGAGCCTCACTGCCTATTGTTACGCCCATAACACTCATTATTTTTAATACAGTACTGAAGCCTTCATTAAAAGTGCATGCTGCTGTATAAGCTGCTATTTCAACGATTTTTTTCCAACAAAAAGTGTGTTTTGGAGCCATGGCCCAAACACAAGAATTAAAACTTTCGTTATTGTTCTGAGTGTTTGCGCCAGTGCATCTTTCTAATAAATCTTCACTAGTGAGGTCTTCATAAATTGGTTTAAGTACTGCTTGAGTATCGTTGTCAAAAGTGGGGGGATGCTTAAAAGTACTCAGTTTATTCTGTGCTGCTGCTAAACGATACTTACACCAAGAATCGTCTGGGCAGTATTGGTGCTGTGGATTGTCGTCGGTCGAGCTTCTATGGTAGAATGTGGACCAAATAGCTTTTTTCATTTCTTCGGGTGAGTCAGGATGATTCAGAACAGCAATGCCATAAAGAGCGGATAATTCGGACATAACTTTACCAGTTAAAGCCAAAGTTTTCGGAGTATCGGCTTTTTTTTTGGATGTCGATTTTTTCGCGCCTGATTTTTTCAAGGCAGCTTCTTCTATAGCTTTTTTAGCTTTTGGCTCTCCGAAACATCCTTTTTTTCACGTGTAAAACGCATGCTTTCTTCTTTACAATTACTTCGTCTCCATAAGTTTTTGTATCGATTACATTTTTGAAGGTTTTGGTGCCACTGTCACCTATATAATATTCATAAATGGCTTTATAAAGTTCAATGGATCTTTTGAACATGTCCAGAATTCCATTCGATTCCATCATTCCAGAACTACCTTCATGATTAGCTGTGCAATCTTATTCATGATCTTCAAACCAAGCTTCAAATTCAGGAGTATTATGGTCACCATCGTAGGTTTCACACGCTCTGCAAAACTTTGACTTCACTTCGAGATATAAAACTTTATTTGTATATTTGCCTATCAAACTGACTAAGCCAAGTAACGACGAAAAACCTCTTTTTGATCATGAACCATCTCCGGAGACTGTGAGCCGATTTTCAATCTCGCCAGCTGCCGCGTTTGCTTTTTTCTCCTCATTTACAGCTTTTTTAAAAGCTAATAATGCTACTGATTTGGCTGCTATGTGAATGTGATTAACAATATCATAATATCCATTTTCACTAAATCCAGTACACAAATCCATCAATCCACAAAAATGATTCAGACCCTGAATACCTATGCCAAGAAGCCTCATTACGAAAGAAAATCTTCTGTTTATTTCGTATAGCATAGTTGGATCGACTGCAACTTGAAAATCAGGATCACCATTATGAATTTTTTTTGCAGTAGTACTAGTTAAACTTGAATCAGCATCAAAAGTATGCCGATTCCCGTGAAACGAGCGTTTTCTTGATCGGCCTGGCTTATTTTCGTTCTCTCTGCTGCCCTTTCGATCACACATAGTAAAAATACTACTTTTTCACAACGGTTCAATTTCACAACGACGCGACGCTTGGGATGACTGAGCGGGCACTGAATTAGGTAAATGGCCGCCAAAACTGCTATTTACGAAGGAGGATAGGAGCAGGACTAGGATTAAAGATGGAGAGGGGGGCAGCGGCAGCGCAACGCCGGCCGCTGCAGGAGCAGCCGAGCGCGCGCGCTCAAACGCGGTAGGTGCTGCCTCTTTTCTGCCTGTTCCCGGCCGTAGGAACTAATTGTATGAGTTTTAAAATATTTCTCGATAGTATTCGAGAGCTATCGAATAATGAAATAAAAAAAAAATGATTTTTCCAAAAAAATCCACCGCAAACCTGCCTTAATGGGTTAAGGCTAGTTAATTGAATAATAGCATAATTCCCCAGACTTTTCTATATCAAAAATATAAGCTGCTTTATAATAAAAATACAGTCATGAGTCAACTCTCGATAATTTAAAGTTAAAGAGATCGAGGAGAATGGAAAAAATGTTGAATTATCAAACAAATTAAATTAACCAGTTTCGATTTATCGGAAGTCAACTGTATGTATAATACTATGAATTACTAGAAAATAAAAATATTGAAACGCGCCTTGCGCGCCGAGGGTAATCTTTCCCGATATTCCCTTCTTTTGTAAAATGTACATATAAGTTGCATCTGTAGAAGAAGAATATACAAACTCAAAATTTTTTTTTGTTTTATAAAGCCAATCAAGTATAACATAAATTTGTTACAGAAGAAAGTCTTTTTACTTGAATGTTCTTATTATTGTATTATATCTTACGCTCTATTTCACTTTTCGAAGTGTGTAAAAGATTCGACAAAAGCTAATGCACCTGGAATGTTTTGAATAAAGAAAACAAAAACTGCAGAAACAGTTTGTAAAAAGTATTAAATAAATCGATTTTAATCGATTTTAATCGAATGTTTTTTTCTTTTTTTTTCCATAACGTAGTGTAACGTTCAACAGACTACAATAAGACTAATTCTACAAGCTTTTAAACACGTTTTTTATTTTGGCCTATGCTTTCGCACAATAGCCAAGTATTTCGTAAGTAATTAATTTCTATTGTCTCGAACCTTTACTAATATTGATTTTATAAAGCATTTTATATGTTGCTAAATACATGGGGATTCTTGACCTTACTTCAATTCTTAGGAATGACTTCTCTTTTAGGAAATCGATTGATATTACTGGAATTTTATTAATTTAGGTTCAAAAGTAGTTTTATTTAGCCGCGAGGTTCAAAAGTAGTTTTATTTAGTATTATGTACTGTACGTGATTAAATATTAATCTCGAGGCGTATATCAATAAACATCACTTTAGTATACTTTACGTATTCATATAATGATGGCGAGGTGTAATACTAAACATGTTCTATAATTTTGAGGTACGTAAGCTAAAATAGCCCGCGAGGTTCAGAATATATAGAAATCGCAGGTATGCTATACGTTACTAGATACTATCTGCGAGGTGCAATACCATGTGGTTTGTTGCGTTCGATTTTATGGGTCTATATATACAGGGTGTATCTGATCTAACTCATTTGATACACACTACGTTATAGACGGAGCAAAGACGAATAAAAAATCTTAATGACAAAACGTTCACAAATTGATAATAAAGTCACAATTAACCATTAAAGGTGCACCCTTGAAGGCGGAGTTCCAGCCGTAGGAGTAAGAAGATATGAAATTCTATGAGTGCAAGAGAGGGGCTTGCTTTGTGGAAAAACGCATAAGAGTGTCTCTCATCCTCTTCTTCGGTCCCTTTTTTGCATAGTCAAAGCCTGTGCGTATACGCGTCCCCGTCTTCGTGCGCCGGACTGAGTAATAAATCTCGACAGTAGGTCAGTGGCTTGCTCTAATAGTACCATGTTTGTATGAATAGAATATTCTTCACACTAATTTTTTGATACTGATAATTAAGTGTAATACCATAATAGAAAATATGGTAAATAATAGTACGTACTTTTAATAAAATGACTTATTTGTCATTGAAATAATGATTATTTACACTTTCATAATAATAATAATTTTCCTTTTAATAATTATTATTTTCACAATTTTTAATGTTACGTTTAAAAGTTTGCTAAAGTTACATATTTTATACCTGTACGTAATGCTAAGAAATGAAAATAATAATCATTAAAATTAAAAGTATCACTACTGATTAATGTGAAAATAATTTTTACTTTTATTATTGTAATTTTAGATTTAATTCTTATTATTAAAGATTAGTGTAAGACAACTCACTAATTTTTCACTCAATTCACTCTAAATTTTTAATAATAAGTATAATTTATAAATAACTTGATTTATTAAATATCTTTTATTTATACACTTTGAACTCATAATTAATTTAATTAAATTACTATCTGGAAAAATACTTTTAACAAAAATTTTACATCTTAATTAAATTAATTTTTAATAACTGATCTTATAAATAATTCGATTTTATGTATTTTTTAACACTTCTATAATAATTTTATAACACTATTTTTAAACCACAGTTAATACACGGATAATTAAACACTTTTAAATAAAATCACAAAACTAAATTTTCAAGGTCTTGGTTTATGTTCGAAGTGACCACCTTCTGCTGCAATACGCATTTCTGCTCTTCTATTCACAGATTACGTTGCTTGACGTATCATGTCTTCTGCGATGCTAGCAAAAGAAATTTCAAGTCTTACCAGCAATTCTTCTACCGTTCTAATTTTTGTTGTGTATTTCACCGTGTAATAATGAATTTACTTAAGCGGTTATATCGCCCAAATTTTTTTGTTTTTTTCCATTTTTTTTTATTGGCTTAAATCTTGCCAAAACAATCCTAGAATCAAAATCTACAACGCCCAAGTACCGATTTAAACTAAAAATTTTTTTAAATCAATTTTTTCCAAACAGCTTTGATGCTCCAAAATCACAATTTTCGCTTATTTTAGCAATGCTCGCTTTTTTGAATTTCGCGGCTTTGGAAATTAGTAGAAGTTACCTACGATCGATATCGTGTTTTAAATTTGAATTATAGAGGTCGCTACATGATATTACGACGGTTACAGCGTCTTTACAGAACGTGTTTACTCACACTTGCCCTGTGTTTAGTCGATCAGCCGTTCTCGTTGTTTACGTTGTTATTTTGAGTTTTGCTTTACTTTTTAACTGTGAATTATATTTACAAGTACTTAAGTATGAGTAAAAAGGTGTACAGTGGCCGCAAAGGCAGTAAAACAAGAAGTACAAGTACAAAACGGAGTAAAATTAGTAATCGACGCCCGCCTAACCGTCATTCGTTTGAAGGCGATTCGGAGCACGTTAGTACCTCGGCTAAGAAATTGAAAACTACTGATTTAGACCGTGACCGCGATATTGATAATAATTTCGGCTTCTGTTTCATCAATTTCTTCGCTGTATTTACTGCTCTTTGTCGAGTCGTTTAATGCTGTAGTATGGTCAATTGCTCCAAAGACGGTGTCAAGCGGTAAGACTATAGTTGACATTGCGACTGTCGTAGCCGTTATTATCTTCAATGACGGCTTCTCGGGTCTGTTTGCCGTTTACGATGCTCTGACCAATCGCGTCAAAACCGCTGAGATCATATGTCCGATATCCCGAAAGAGGCCAGGCGCAGCATTACATCAGGCAAAAAAAAAGAAGAAGAGGAAATGAAGGCCCTGGAAGGACAATTATATGGTGCAGGGATAGCAGACTGAAGGTAAAAAAATTATTATGGACTACATTTTTGCGATTCTTAAGATTTATAACATTTAGAAATTTCAAACGCGTTTTTCTCGAAACCATGTTTTCAAAATCGGCAAGCAGTAGAACTCAAAAAGTTTACTTCCGATTGACTTAAAACTTTAACAATAGCTTCATTGTTTGATTATCTAGTGAAGTACACACGATTTTAGAGATTAATTAACAAGAAAAAAGTTATAAACAATTTAAGTCGATTTTTTTCGTCAAAAACACGATTTTTTGTTAAAACAATCGCCATTTCGCGAAAAAAAATTCTAAAAATATAATCATGTGACTTTACTAGCAAAACTCATGTAGATAATAGAAATTTTTTTTTTGTTATAGGTGGAGTTGGACGAGACTTGTACTGCTCTCCGCGGAAGACCTTTTTGAAAAAGCGGTTCACAGTAATCACTGCACAGCCACCATTTTATAAAAAAAATATCAACAAAAAAATTTTTTCTCTTCTTCAAGAGTTGCTTAATCCAATGTTATATTATTTGTATACCATTAATCTCAAATGTCCTTTAAAAAAAATAATTAACAAAGCCTTGTTTTTTAGAGTATAAGGGGGATATAACCCCTTAAGTCATGGGCTCGTAATTATCGATAATTAATGACAAAAATCACTCTATAGCGTATTGTTGCACATAAGAATAGAAAGAAGAAGAAGTAAACCCCTGTATATACCGTCGAAATATACCAGAAAATAACGTTGATCGAGTAAAATATGTTTCTGAATTTTAGGTTAGTTTCACTTGACATTAGAGCGGCAGAGTGCATTTTTTTGAATATTCAATTAAATTTTGTTATCTTTTTATGTAAATATTCTGTTGAATTTTTTCTGTTTTTTCTGAATAACAAATAATTGCAAATTATGAGAGATAGGATTAAAAGGGATACGTATAATAATAATAGTAAACAAAAACAATATAATTCAAATTTTCAAATCAAATAAACCATTTATTAAATATTACAACTGTAAAAATGCTATTTTAAATAATCACCATAACTATAATAATATAATATAAAAAACTTTTCATTTCACTAATCTGTTTGAACAGCTTTGTTTTTCACTTCACTCTTATGAAATTCAAAGGAACTATATAATCCATTTACTGTAACATTACAATTATTAAAAATTAATGTTTTATTGGAGGTCTCATCTGGCAAACCGAATTCATAAAGTCCAAAATATGGATCATAAAAAATAGGTCTTCGTACGCTGGATTTCATTTGTGTAGTTAGCGTAGACTCGTTAGTTGCTCTCTGTTGTTCGACTCGATGAATGATAACTGGGGATGAAACTCTATCTGTCGAAGTGTCCATACTCTTTGTTGCTTTTTGTTGTTCGACTCGATGAATGATGACTGGGGATGAAACTCTATGTGTCGAAGTGTCCATACTATTCGAGTCCTCCGGGTAGACTTGATTAGTTTTATCTGCAAATGTCAATCTAATTTGACTGTTCTCAACAAGAGCTGCTTGTTGAATCTGTTTTGAAGTAGATGGAGTGTTGAGATCAATAATTGATCCTTGATTTGAGCTCATGGGATTATCCATGATTTTCGAAGTAGTTGGAATAATATTGCTTTTATTGATCTTGATTCCACTACTTATCTGTTGATAAATTTTCTTTTTGTTATTCATGGAATCAGCAATGTATCCGTAAGCCACTGCTTCAGACTTCCAACCACCATGTCTTTGTAGAGTAGCTAGGTCTGCACCCGCATCAACTAATAATGTTGTAGAAGTTCTGCGGAAACTGTGATCGGTGAAGGAATTGGCTTCAGGCAAATGAAGATAATTTGCAATATTCTTGGGCATGCTACCAAAGTTGCATATATTTTTGACAAATAGAATACAGTTGACCGGTGATTGTGTAAGATCTTGGAACTTTATTTTTGGTCTTCAAGATCTTGATAAAAAGTGTATCTTCTAAATGGGTGATGTCGTTGACTGTCAAATTTACAAATTCAACCCTCCTAAGCGCACCAGCTATTCCAATGATAAGAGCCACCTATAAAATATTGCTGAACATTAATATACTATATAAAAATTCATAATACCTTGTGCGTATAAATTTTACTCACTTTTTCACATAAATAGGTTTCATCAGCTTCGCTGAGGAATTTTGAAATATTGTGTTTGGTGAAAAGAGCAGATTTTTTTGTACATGCCCCTAGCTATTTTTCTTCAAAAAAGTTGTTAGTCTATTATATT
This sequence comes from Gastracanthus pulcherrimus, assembly GCA_949152435.1. NCBI lineage: Eukaryota > Metazoa > Arthropoda > Insecta > Hymenoptera > Pteromalidae > Gastracanthus > Gastracanthus pulcherrimus. The sequence continues at coordinate 72,211,743 of OX424574.1, forward strand.
TACTAATATCAATGTGATCAAAGCAATTGATAGTAGTCTTCAGCATGGAATACGTAGCCCAGTGACTAGAAGGTGCATACTTCTTTGAAAGGTCTGCAAAGTAGGCCAACAATACATCTTCGCAAAACGAATTTGTATGTTTTGCTCTACGCCAAGTCTTGAAAGTATTATATGCAATAGTGTACAATCTTTTTGATTTGTCCGGTAACAAATCTATGGTTATATTCTGTGCTGCTTGTCGTATAGCTTCAGGAACAATTTCATAATCATTTTCAATAGATTCACTATCAGAAACTTCCATTTTCAAAACTATCAATAAATTTAGATTATAAATACTTTAAGAATATATTTATTCTAAATAGTTAAAAATGTAAACTCAAAATATTGTTTATTTAAAAAAACTTTTGAAAACTGTACAATGGATTAAAAAACTGGAAGAAAAATATGAAAAATTTGAAAGAAACTATGAGAATCTGAGTATATATTTAAACACGAATGGAAAACGAATCAAGCACAAGACGTAATATACACAACGCAGTAAAAATTTTTGCGGAAGATTACATTGCTGAGCTACCGCAACAATCGAGACCTACGCTGAGCATGGTAAATATACCGGTCAAGCGGTAAAATGACAAGAGATCGCGGTACAATTACACCACTGAGCATGGGAAAAATAATAACTTTACATCATTGAAGCATGTGATTTTTGTACATGAAAATGGAAATCTTTCGCAAATTTTTTTACAGTGAAGGCATAAGAGAATCGAGTTGATACTGGAACGTGAATAATACGTCTTGCACGCGAAAGCAAACCACTGAGATGTATATAACGAAACTTGTACGAAGTGTAAAAGAGCATATGTTAGGATTTGAAATTTTTACGCTTTTCGTTCGTTTGAAAAGTAAATATTGCATTCACAAAATTAGATTTCAATCGGCGGGTTTGTATCATACGTGCTATAAAATAGTATACGATACTTGTGATCTAAGTATAAGCTCATTATTTGACGGCGTGGATAGCACCCTCGCTCTGCTCTTAGATCACTCGTATCGTAATATACTATTTTTTATTTGGGTTATCATGTCCCCGTATGTGACTGTTGTGGCAGTTGATAAATCCCTCTCTTGTAAAAATGCATTCATCAGACCACAAAATTCTTCTTAAAAACGTTGGATTAGCATTCCCTCGGTTAGGGATTGATCAGCAAAAGTGAACACGCCGTTCGTGATCAGCTGGTTTTAATTACTGTACTTTTGTCAAGTGGTATAAATGCTGCTTGTCACCTTCCAGAGTTCGATACACACTTGAATGCGATATTCCGAGCTGGCGTGCGATAGATCTGCAGCTTGTTGTATTATCTTGATGAACCGCATTTAATATTTGTCTATCTACTCGCGGATTTCGCACTCTCCGTACTTTAATGCCTGCACCCTCTCTATCAGGAATAATATTTCCCGTATTCCAGAGTCGGTGAATTGCTGCCATTATAGTATTCCGATCGGGATAATCTCCATTTGGATATTCTTCTTCGTACACTCTATCTGCAGACTCGGAATTTTCTCCACGTTGATAGTACAATAGCACCATATTGCAGTAATCTCTAGTATCGTACACCATTATAGCACTAACACTTTCTTTTTAATATGAATTTCTAAATTTAACAAATTTTATAAGTTTATAAATTAAACACATTTGATAAATTCGTAAATTTAACAAATTTTATACATTTTTAAACTTAACAATTTGTTTTTGATTTGTTAATCTAACAAAAATTTAAATTTTGTATGCATTATTATACTAACGAGCACAAAAAAAGACTCGAAATTTGCAATTAATATAAATTTCTTGTTTTGAAATATGTAATGTATAAATATGAGCTAGCCAACTTTGCAGTATGAAAGATCGAATGCGACTGACACGGAAAGCCATGTCTGAAGAAGAGGATAGCTTTTTTTTATTGTTCTTGAAAATTGGTAAGAGAAAGAATAAAGGGTATGAAAAACTAAGAACCAACGGGTTGAGACATAAAGATGTTGAACATAAGTTGTAAAAAAATTCAGCCGCAGTCGGCGGGTGTATTTTCCCCAAACGTGCATTCTCCTTTTCTCATTCGCACTGTATGTTTAATTGCGTACCTTCTGAGTCGGACCCCGCTCATCCCTTTTACTACGGTCACTTTTCATGATATAGAAGTCTGTTGTTGTTTATAAATACATAAATATTACTTTTAAAAGTGTTTTTCCTTTGAGGTGGCACGTTTGGGGAAAATACACCCGTCGACTGCAGCTGAATTTTTTTGCAACTTATGTTCAACGTCTTTATGTCTCGACCCGTTGGTTCTTAGTTTTTCATACCCTTTATTCTTTCTCTTACCAATTTTCAAGAACAATAAAAGAAATGCTATCCTCTTCTTCAGACATGGCATTCCGCGTCAGTCGCATTCGATCTTTCACACTGCAAAGTTGACTAGCTCATATTTATACATTACATATTTAAAAACAAGAAATTTATATTAAATTGCAAATTTTAAGCTTTTTTGTGCTCGTTAGTATAATAATGCATACAAAATTTAAATTTTGATGTGAAACATCTTTTGCCGCGGTACGGGAGTGAAAGCGTTCGAAATGAAACGACGCCTAAAATGATGAATCGAGATTTATCGTGAACCTCCGGCAATGCTCGGCTACACTCAGCGTCAGTATCTCTCTCTCTCTCTCTCCCACCCTCTCTCTCTTCCACCCTCTCTCTCTCTCCCTAGCCAAGCGTCTGCAAGCGTCCCCACGCGCAGCTATAGCTACACTCGGCGTCATTCTCTCTCTCCCACTCTCTCATTCTCTCTATAGCCAAGCGTCCCCTCTCACGCGCAGCTATAGCTTCGTTATTCAGCAAGCGTCCCCTCTCACGAGCATCTAGCTAAGCGCCCTCCTTCACGGCACGCGTCTCTTCTCCAGTCCGTCTCCTTATTTACTGCTTTGCAAATTGTAACCGATATACCTATACTGATGCGTTGTATAGTTTGTATAGGTTTACGAACGAAAGATTAGTGTACAGACGAGAGATTAATATATAGTATAATATTCAGTGGATTAATTATTTAAAATATGAGTGATAGTGACAGTGAGGAACTTGGAGATGATATACCTCCTTGGAAAAGAGAAAAAAATGAATTTCACGATGATCAACAACCCAGTACAAGTAAAATGCCGCCTTTACGTGCTCAACAAATCAACGCTACACAATCAAGTGATTCAAATCTTAGGTAATTTAATTTCATGACATGATTATTTCATTATGTTGTTATACGTACGAAGTTTGAAATTGATGCGCGCGCAGATAAACCATGCGGGATATGTTTACCCATGTGCTCAAGTTGTATGTGTTTGTCTCAAATACATACAAACGTGCAATGTAGATGTATGTTACATTCTGTCTCCCTCTCTCTCTCTCTTTCGCTCTCTTATACATGAATATATATATATATATATATATATATATTCATGTATAAGAGAGCGAAAGAGAGAGAGAGAGGGAGACAGAATGTAACATACATGAATATATATATATATATATATATATATATATATATATATATATATATATATATATATATATATATATATATATATATATATATATATTCATGTATAAGAGAGCGAAAGAGAGAGAGAGAGGGAGACAGAATGTAACATACGTGTAACAAACGTATGTAACATATAATGTAACAAACGTGCAATGTAGACGTATGTTACATTCTGTCTCTCTCTCTCTCCCTCTCTCTCTCTCTTTCGCTCTCTTATACACACACATATATATATTTATGTATAAGAGAGCGAAAGAGAGAGAGAGAGAGAGACAGAATGTAACATACGTCTATATTGCACGTTTGTTTGTATTTGAGACAAACACATACAACTTGAGCACGTGGGTAAACATTCCTCATGGTTTATCTGCGCGTCTCTCTCTCTCTCCCTCTCTCTTCCGCTTCTCTCTCTCTCTCTCTCTCTCTCGCTCTTTTATATATGAATATGTATATATATATATATATATATATATATATATATATATATATATATATATATATATATATATATATATATATATATATATGTGCAATATTTGTAAGATATCTTGATAACGTTATGTCAAACATGTTCGTCGCATATTTTAGTTATCACCGACCAATCATCACCTTCATACCATCGGAAATAACGTCAACTGCTACAATCACGGAAATAACTGATGAAACATCTCCTAATGTTCAATAGAATTAAATATTTTAGTATATAATATGTTTTTATTAATTTTATTTGAATGAAATAAAAAGATCTATCCATTGAAAACAAAATGAAAAAATGAATAAGAAAAAAATTACATTTATTTTCCATTCCTTCAATAGATCATCATTCCTATTTTATACTTTCTACACATAAGCATTCGATGTTTCACATCTGCCAGGCGTCCCGCAACGGCTAATTTTTTTTGTTAGATTAACAAATCAAAAACAAATTGTTAAGTTTAAAAATGTACAAAATTTGTTAAATTTACGAATTTATCAAATGTGTTTAATTTATAAACTTATAAAATTTGTTAAATTTAGAAATCCATATTAAAAAGAAAGTGTTAGTGCTATAATGGTGTACAATACTAGAGATAACTGCAATATGGTGCGATTGTACTATCAACATGGAGAAAATGCCGCCGCTGCAGCTAGAGCGTACGAGGAAGAATATCCAAAGGGAGATTATCCCGATCGGAATACTATTTTCATTATCAACCAATTAGTGCGAAGAATATTCTATTCATAAAAACGTGTTCTATTAGAGCCAGCCACTGATCTACTGTCGAGATTTATTACTCAGTCCGGCGCACGGAGACGGGGACGCGTATACGCAAAGCCCATTTAAAGGCTTTGACTATGCAAAAAAATAGGGACCGAAGAAGAGAAACTAAACACTTGTGCATCCGGTTACACTTGACTCGTGCGCCATAGCTAAGATACACAAACACAGACCTAAGCCTCATTATCGACAGTTAGAGAATAAAAGTTTTAAAAACATGCGTGTTTTCCATTTATAAAATAATATTGACATATACTTATATACTTATTAAGTAGGATATAACAGTAGTACTATCGTAAAGTTGTAAGGTCCTAGTTAGGATGATATTAATCAGTTCTGTACCAAGTTTTAGCTGAAGAAATCGATTATTTTCAGACTTACTACAAAAATTGATTTTTTAAACGAAAATTACCAGTTTTCAAAATGTCACTCGCGCATAGCAGTTTGAGATAAAGCTTTAAAAAAACGAGTCACTTCTTTGTTTGGCCAACAAAAAAAAACTGTTGATAAAATTTAAAAAATCGTCTTCTACTTCCTTAATACATACAAGTCTTAATTTGACTTATGAAAATGCGTAAAAAATTACGTTTTTTGATAAAAACTGGTGGATAAAATGAGATTAGAGGAAGAAAATGAAAATGTAATCTACAGTTTATGTCCTGTATATGCTAAGGTATATTTGTTAAAAGTTTTAAATAGATTCATGAAAACCTCATGCGGAAGCAAATTTTTAAAATTTAGAAAATTAGTTTCGAGATAAACACGGTTAAAGTTTAAATTTAGAATGTTTTCTAATGTAAATTATTTTACCTAAATAAGTTTAACTGCAATAGAACATCAAGTTTCGACAACTTATATTATAATCTTTGAAACATTCTTAAAATTATAGTGATTTAAAAAATTCGATAATTTTTTTTTTTGTTTTTGCTACCTCAAGAGAAATAATCCGCTCACTAGCGGCTTCCATAATCTCTAGCATTTTTTGGTAACTAATCCATATTTTTTTTTGTTTCCTTAAACCTTTCTTAACACAAAATCATATCGCAATATAGATTTTCATCAAATGTTCAGTTGTCAAATTGTTCAACATGGCGGCGGGAGGGAAAGATCCTTCGGATAAGAACAGTAAAAAGTTTCTGAAATGTCACGCAGTGAATGAAGTAACAACAGTTATTTGTATTATATGTGATAATGCGTACCACCAAAGTTGTGCAAAACAAAAAAGTCTAATTTTTATTAGTGAAAGGCTAATAATATGCCAAGAACACAAAAACATAACCTCAAAAGTTGATGAAGAGGTTTTGAGTGAATCAACAAAGGCAATGATTGCACAAATAAAATCGAGGCAATCAGAAGAAATAAGGAAGGAAATACTTAAGGAATTAGAGTGTAAATCACAAGACCTACTGAACTCAACAGTGAGAGATAGTGCAGCTGATCTTGAAATCATGCAAAAAGAAAATGAACTATTAAAATAACTTAACAGAGAACTTGTTGAAAAAAATGATCTACTGAAAGAAATCATAGGAAAACAAAAAAGTTACCAAAGAAGCAATAAATCTTTTGCTGAAATAACAAGTGCTGTGAAACCTCTACAAAAACGAGTTCCAAAACTTATAGTTAAAACCTTAAATAATGCAAGACAAACAGATGACAAAAAAAGTATAGTAAAATGTTTAATAGAACAGCCTAGAGGAAGAGTGTGAAGTGAAAATAGAACAATTAAATAATCCAAAAATTAAAATAGTTGGAATTGATAACAATATGAATATGGATGAGAATGAAATTGAAGAAGATATAAACATAAGGAATTTCGCAAATTTTAATACTACAGCTCAGGTGTTACACTTGTATATAAACAAGACGACAAAACTCGGTAGCGTTTTAGTGGAAGTGACAGCTGAAATTTATGAAAACATCAGAGATAACAAGAACAGAATCTTTATTGGATGTCAAAGCTGTAGAGTTTATGACCTGATAAATATAAAACCATGTTTCAACTGTGGTAGGTTGGGACACAATGGTACAAAGTGCAATAATACAATAACATGCCTAAAGTGTGCAAAAAATCACAAAACTATTGAGTGTGATAATGAGGTATTAGTATGTATAAACTGCAGTTACAGCAATAATAAATTTAATACAGTTTTTAATACGTGTCATAATGGAGCAGAAATAAATTTATGCGAAATAATAAAAAACAAGATTAAAAAATTAATTTTAAACACTGATTATCCTGTTATACCTACATTACCAACAGTGTATACAATACCGAAGCATTATCAATTGAAGATAAATAACCAACAAAAAGAGAATGCAAACAATACGCAAAGTGAGAAATTTTCTCAACAACAGCAACAACAGCAGCAAGAACAACAGCGAGAACAACAACAAAACCAACAACGGTAGCAACAACAGCAGCAAGAACAGCAACAAGAACAACAACAAAATGTTCAACAGCAGCAAAAACAATAAATAGTAACAAGAAATAGCACAAGAAAAAATACAAAGACTTAAGTTTTAAATAATTAAATATGGATTTTGAATTTCTTGATAAAATACAAAAAGACTCTATTCAAAAGGAAAAAACATGTGACAATATCAATTGTCTAAATAAAATCATTAACAATAAAAATGATATTATAATGCATGTAAATATAAGAAGTATGTCTGCAAATTTTGATAAGTTAAAAATTCTATTACAAAGTCTAACTAGTAGACCATGTATTGTTATATGCACTGAAACTTTTGTACAAGTAAATTATAAAATACACGATTTAGAGGGATATAATAGTTATTATAATGAAAGTAACTTAAATCAGAATGATGGTGTCATGGTTTTTGTTGATAAAAATATTGTACACAAAACTAAAATTATTAAGTATGGAAAGATTAAAATAATAAATACTCATATCACATTAAATGATAACAGTAGTATGGAATTTTCCGCTGTATACAGATCTCATCACATACCTAAGGCAGAATTCATTCTAGATTTAAACAAGTTCTTGAATAATAAGAGAAATACTAAATATCATTTAGTTATAGGTGATTTTAATATTGATTTACTAGAATCTGATAATATTAGTCAAGAATTCCTCTGTAACTTCTTACAAAATGGATATTTTCCTGGTTTCGTGGGAATTACAAGGCCACCTATAGGAAACTGTAAAGGATCTTGTATTGATAATATCTTCATTAAAACTAATAGCCTAAGTACAGTTACATATAAATTAAAACATTCTTTAACAGACCATTACCCTATTTTTATTGCTATAAACAAGATGAAGACTAAAAGTAAAGCACCCACTAAAATAATAGACTATACAAAATTAAGAAACGTTGCCAAGACAATAAATTGGAATGGAACTATGTCAATACGTGATCCTAATATTGCTACTGATACACTGTTAAGCGAAATAAAAAAATGCATTGAATTAGCAAAAATAAAATTGAGGAAAGATAATAAGATACAAAGGAAGAACTGGATTACAGATGCTATAATAAAATCGTGTGATACTAAAGAATTTTTGTATAATTTATGGAAGATGGATCGTGAGAATGATCAACTTAAAGTACAGTACAAAAGATAGGCCAAAATATTAGATAAGGTAATTACAGATGCAAAAGTCAAATACGATAAAAGTCTGATCCAAAATAATACAAATAATCCCAAAAAACTGTGGGAAATTATAAACACAAAAATAGGGAAAAAAATTAAATCTAATGATACTATTAATTATATTAAAGTTGATAGTGAGAAAATAACAGATAAACGTTTAATAGCTAATAATATGAACAAGTATTTTTGTGAAATAGGTAAAAAATTGAGTGAGAAAATTAATAAATATTCGGATGCTGATTTAAAATTACCAGATATGAATGCAAGCTCCATCTTCTTAAAACCAACTAGTGCGCATGAGGTTGCAAGTATTATTAATAATTTGAAATTAAAAAATGGAGGAGTTGACAAAATAAATGCCAAAACTTTAAAAATACTTTGCAACAATATTGCTGAACGTTTAGCGCATTTAATTAATTCTTGTATTGAAAACGCTGTATGGCCTGATGCACTAAATAAAGCGGAATTGTTCATATATACAAGTCTGGAGAGAAGCATAATATATCAAATTATAGACCTATTTCATTAATATCAAATGTAGCTAAAATTCTTGAAAGAATTTTATATAACAGAATTTATGATTTTATTAAAAAAAGTAATATAATATCTGAACACCTATTTGGTATTATGAAATAAATAGGTACAAAGAATGCTCTCAATTACATAACAAATACACTATACAATAACTTGGATCAAAGTAAACCGATACTTATAACGTTTCTAGACTTAGCAAAAGCTTTTGATACTGTAGATCATAAAATATTATTAGATAAACTTTATTGTTTAGGAATAAGAGAAAAGGCGTTGGATCTACTTTCAAGTTATCATAATGATAGATATCAAGTAGTTAAAATAAATGTTAATGAAAGTGATAGCATGTTAAGAAATCCGGGTGTTCCACAAGGCACAATATTAGGACCTCTACTTTTTATACTATACATTAATGATATCCTGAAAGTGATCCCCCTAGAGACAATATTGTCATATGCTGATGACACTGCAATAATAGCAAATGGTAATACTTGGAGTGAAGCGCAATATATATATATATATATATATATATATATATATATATATATACTTAATACTAACTTAATACTAAAAGTGACTTAAAAACTAAGCATATAAAATTTTCGTTTCTTAACAATTTTCTTATTTTTATATAAAGCGATAAATTATATACAAAACAGTAATTTTGTATCACTGCGCTTCTTAATTAGATCTTATCCAATCTTTTAGCAACTTTTTATGAGAATTTTTAGTTATATTTAAAGTTTTAAACTCATTTTGTAAATTGTTAAAAGTTGTAATTGCTTTTTTAAAACTATTTTTGTCGCTAACCCTTTTGCTATTTTTAGGTATAGTTAAGTTTTTTCTCCTAGTTATACTAGTTGATGCAAGATATTGGCTTTTTAGGTCTGTATAATGATATTTTAACGCCTCAAAAGTAAATAGTTGTTCCAAGTTCATAGGATTATCTTCAACAAAATTGTTCTTATTAATAACTTTCAAAATTTTATTCTGTAATTTTTGCAATAAATCTCTATTATTTCTATAAGCTCCACCCCAAGCTAATATTCCATAACTTATTATACTATGAAAAAATGCATAATATATCATTCTTAATATTTCTGTTGGCATTGATTTGGCAATTTTATAGAAAATATAGACTAGATATTTCGCTTTTAGTATTATATATTGAACGTGTTTATCCCACTTCAGATTGTAGTCAAATACTATTCCCAAATATTTGCACTTTTCTACTCTAGTTATATTTCTATCCTTAATCTTAATATCTATTTGAGTTGGAACACTATCAATGTAGTTACCATAGGTCATAACAACAGTCTTCTCAACATTTAAAGATAATTTGTTTACTGCTAACCACTTATCAATTTTTCTTAAATACTTATTCATAGTTGTTTGCGCTTCACTCCAAGTATTACCATTTGCTATTATTGCAGTGTCATCAGCATATGACAATATTGTCTCTAGCGGGATCACTTTCAGGATATCATTAATGTATAGTATAAAAAGTAGAGGTCCTAATATTGTGCCTTGTGGAACACCCGTATTTATTAACATGCTATCACTTTCATTAACATTTATTTTAACTACTTAGTTTATCTAATAATATTTTATGATCTACAGTATCAAAAGCTTTTTCTAAGTCTAGAAACGTTATAAGTATCGGTTTACTTTGATCCAAGTTATTGTATAGTCTATTTGTTATGTAATTGAGAGCATTCTTTGTACCTATTTTTTTCATAAAACCAAATTGGTGTTCAGATATTATATTACTTTTTTTAATAAAAACATAAATTCTGTTATATAAAATTCTTTCAAGAATTTTAGCTACATTTGATATTAATGAAATAGGTCTATAATTTGATATATTATACTTCTCTCCAGACTTGTATATAGGAACAATTTCCGCTTTTTTTAGTGCATCAGGCAATACAGCGTTTTCAATACAAGAATTAATTAAATGCGCTAAACGTTCAGCAATATTGTTGCAAAGTATTTTTAAAGTTTTGGCATTTATTTTGTCAACTCTTCCATTTTTTAATTTCAAATTATTAATAATACTTGCAACCTCATGCGCACTAGTTGGTTTTAAGAAGATGGAGCTTGCATTCATATCTGGTAATTTTAAATCAGCATCCGAATATTTATCAATTTTCTCACTCAATTTTTTACCTATTTCACAAAAATACTTGTTCATATTATTAGCTATTAAACGTTTATCTGTTATTTTCTCACTATCAACTTTAATATAATTAATAGTATCATTAGATTTAATTTTTTTCCCTATTTTTGTGTTTATAATTTCCCACAGTTTTTTGGGATTATTTGTATTATTTTGGATCAGACTTTTATCGTATTTGACTTTTGCATCTGTAATTACCTTATCTAATATTTTGGCCTATCTTTTGTACTGTACTTTAAGTTGATCATTCTCACGATCCATCTGCCATAAATTATACAAAAATTCTTTAGTATCACACGATTTTATTATAGCATCTGTAATCCAGTTCTTCCTTTGTTTCTTATTATCTTTCCTCAATTTTATTTTTGCTAATTCAATGCATTTTTTTATTTCGCTTAACAGTGTATCAGTAGCAATATTAGGATCACGTATTGACATAGTTCCATTCCAATTTATTGTCTTGGCAACGTTTCTTAATTTTTTATAGTCTATTATTTTAGTGGGTGCTTTACTTTTAGTCTTCATCTTGTTTATAGCAATAAAAATAGGGTAATAGTCTGTTAAAGAATGTTTTAATTTATATGTAACTGTACTTAGGCTATTAGTTTTAATGAAGATATTATCAATACAAGATCCTTTACAGTTTCCTATAGGTGGCCTTGTAATTCCCACGAAACCAGGAAAATATCCATTTTGTAAGAAGTTACAGAGGAATTCTTGACTAATATTATCAGATTCTAGTAAATCAATATTAAAATCACCTATAACTAAATGATATTTAGTATTTCTCTTATTATTTAAGAACTTGTTTAAATCTAGAATGAATTCTGCCTTAGGTATGTGATGAGATCTGTATACAGCGGAAAATTCCATACTACTGTTATCATTTAATGTGATATGAGTATTTATTATTTTAATCTTTCCATACTTAATAATTTTAGTTTTGTGTACAATATTCTTATCAACAAAAACCATGACACCATCATTCTGATTTAAGTTACTTTCATTATAATAACTATTATATCCCTCTAAATCGTGTATTTTATAATTTACTTGTACAAAAGTTTCAGTGCATATAACAATACATGGTCTACTAGTTAGACTTTGTAATAGAATTTTTAACTTATCAAAATTTGCAGACATACTTCTTATATTTACATGCATTATAATATCATTTTTATTGTTAATGATTTTATTTAGACAATTGATATTGTCACATGTTTTTTCCTTTTGAATAGAGTCTTTTTGTATTTTATCAAGAAATTCAAAATCCATATTTAATTATTTAAAACTTAAGTCTTTGTATTTTTTCTTGTGCTATTTCTTGTTACTATTTGTTGTTATTGCTGCTGTTGAACATTTTGTTGTTGTTCTTGTTGCTGTTCTTGCTGCTGTTGTTGCTGCCGTTGTTGGTTTTGTTGCTGTTCTCGCTGTTGTTCTTGTGTCATTTGGCCTTGGAGTGCCTGGGGGGAGGGGTATGTTTGTTTTGGTTTTGACCGCATGTGTTGTGTCTTGTTTGGCCTTGGAGTGCCTGTAGGCGGAGAGACTATGTTTGTTTTTGGTTTGACGGCTTTGTGTGCGCGCGTGTTGTGTCTTGTTTGACCTTGGAGTGCCTGTAGGTGGAGAGGGTATGCTTGTTTTGGTTTTGACCGCTGTGTGTATCAGCGTGTTGTCTTGTTTGGCCTTGGAGTACTTGTAGAGGGAGAGTTTGCTACCTGACGTTCTAATGGTCCTTCTGAAGGTCAAGGACAATAAATGCGGCCCCACCCATTGAAAAAATGATACTCGGCTCAATTTGTTATTGCTGCTGCTGTTGTTGTTGTTGTTGTTGTTGTTGTTGTTGTTGTTGATGTTGTTGTTGTTGTTGTTGTTGTTGTTGTTGTTGTTGTTGCTGTTGTTATTATTATTATTATTTTTTAATTATTTTTATTAAAAAACGGGTAAATTTGTTCTAACCAAACCATCAGTCGGGATCACCCTGGAGGCAGTAACCTGCTGGATATTCCCAACTGGAGTGTCGGGTTCCCAAGCTTCGTATCTTCTTGGGCTGGGAAAGGAGACAGGAGATTCTTGCTCAATTTCCACCCAGAGCATCTACGACTGGGCGACCGACTAAACCCGCCTTCCCCTGATCAAGGACTGTTGATATGTAGCCAGTAGTGCCGGATCAGGGGTAGGTAACCCATTCCGTTCACCTGCAACGTGGAACTACGTTAGTAATACTTCACGTTGCAGGGTCTATCCACTTTTCTTTCGTCTCGTATGGTCTGTCCGTCTATTTCATTCTTGTCAGTTTATGTGTCCTCACATTCATTCTTCATTCGATCTCAAAAAACATTCTTTCATGCATTCTTGCGTTTCTATTCTCTGTCATTTTCTTTCGTTCATTCCAAGCACCCATCGCCTTTCTTCCCTCTGAGTACTGTCTCAACGAACGTAGCTACTCCCGTCCAGCTGTCTGCGTCGCGGAGCATTCTCGGTATAATGTTCTCGGACGTTATGTTTTCTGGTCCCAGTCTGCGTCTGTCCATTGTCCATCTTTGGCATACGAAAAATGTATGTTCTGCGTCATCCCTATCGTATCCGCAGTACTTACAGTTCGGGGTTTGTACCTTGTCTCTCCTGAAAAGGTAGTATCTGAAGTAACCGTTCCGTCTATGGTCTCAGATTCCCTATCAGGCGTCGGGTCCATTTTGCTGTCTTGACTTCCGTCCATCGTTCGTACAATTCCGTCATTGTCCTGTTTCTGTCGGTTATCGTCGCGTCAGCCCGTCCTGTCGCGGCGCTTAATTCATAGATCCTCTTGCGTTCTTTTGCAAGAAGATCTATGGGGATCACGCCCGCTACGACCAAGATAGCCTCCTGGGAGACCGTCCTGTAGGCGCACGCAATCCTCAGCGCCCCCCGTCTTTGTACGTTCATTAGTCGCTTGCAGTACTTTTTTACCCCGAGCGTATCGGCCCAAATTTCCGCGCCGTATAGCAGGATCGAATGGGTCGTTGACATGAGTAACCGTCTTTTTCCCTGCCTTGGTCCGTACGTGTTTGCCATCAGGCGGCTTAGGGAGGTTACTCTTTCAGCCGCCTTATTGGCAGTCTTTTCTATGTGTGTCCAGAAGGTCAGCTTAATATCCAGGGTTACCCCCAGATACTTAACCGATTTGTTCGTCTCTGTCAGTTTGGTGCCGAAGTTCATCGGAATAACTGTCGGTATTCGTTGTCCTGTGATCAAAACCAGTTCTGTCTTGCGTATTGTCAGTTGTAGTCCGTGTTCTGTCATCCATCTGTGTATTCGTCTCATGACCTGGTTCAGCGTTAGTTGGGCTAGTTCTGGGTTCCATTGTACAATAACCACCGCGATGTCGTCCGCGTAGGCTACCAGAAAGGCGCCTTTTGGCATTTCTAGTCTTAGTAGGCTGTCGTATATCACGTTCCAGAAGTCTGGTCCTAGTATGGATCCCTGAGCGACTCCCGCGGTTATGTTCCTGGTTTTCCATCCCTCGGTCGTTTCGTATGTTATTTTCCCGTAGATAGTCTCTTATAACCTGCATCAGATAGGGAGGCACCCTGAAAGTTTCTAGGGCTCTCAAGATGTCCACCCACCTGACCGAGGTGAAAGCGTTTTTCACGTCTAGCAGACCCGCTAGAACTAATGGTCTGGCCCCGTAGCAGGTTTGTTATGTCTTTCGAGAGGCCTCGACTACCTCCCCTAATTGCCCCTATCGTGGATCGGTCCCTGCGAAAGCCGTGCTGGTTGTCAGAGAACCCTCTGGCGGCTTCAATCGCGTCTGTCAGTCGTGGTCTAAGTAGTAATTCGAAAACCTTCCCCGCGGTGTTCAGTAGGCTCAGTGGTCTATCGCAGGACGGCGCATCCGGTTCTCCTTTTCCCTTATACCGAAGAACCAACCAAGCCGTCTTCCATCGCTTGCTGAAAGTCCCTGTACGTAAACTATCGTTGTACATGTCCAGGAGCATCTCCGGCTTGTGGCAAGCCACTTGCCGAAGAATTTCTCCTAGGATACCGTCTGGTCCTGGTGCCTTCCCAGGTTTCAACGATGAGGTGGCTCTCAAGAGCTCCTCCTCGCTGAACTCCGAGACGGTTAGCGTTTGATCGTCGATGTACTCCCCCCTTACCTTGTGGGTTGGGAAGAGCCCATCCACGATCACGTCCATTGTGGTTCTGTCCTTCAGTTCTGGTGAGCCAAAGGCGCCTAGTTTCTGCGTTACTATTTTGTAACCCAGACCCCAGAGGTCCCGCTCCACGTCGTCGCATAACTGTTTCCAGCAGCGTATTTTTGAGTCTTTGATTGCGTTTACTAGTGCTTTCCGTGCTGTCCTGTATTCCGCCGAAAGGAACTCCTCATTAGGGTTGCGTGTTTTTCTCGCGCGGCTCATTTTTCTTCGACTTTTTATGCACTCCCTTCGCAGGTGACCGATTTTGTCTGTCCACCAGTAGGTAAGTACACTTCACGTCTGTTCCGTACTGTACCTTTTCGGGGCATGGTCACGTTGCATAGCTGTTCTACCTGTCGCAATGTCTCGTCCACGAGTCGGTCTGTCCTGTGTCTGTCTGTGAGTTGGTGCGGAACGATCTTAGCGGGTGCTGGTAGTTCTCGCAGTAGTGTGAAGAATCGTTCCTTGTCCTGTTTCTTCAGGTTCCAATGCGTAGGTCGCTCAGGTGCGTTCCGTGGCGTCTCTGTATGGTTCGTCACATCAAAGACAATGTACTGGTGATCGCTGGCTGTAAAGTCCTCGATAACCCGCCATTGCTTGATCTTTGGTAGGAGGCGGTACGTTACAAAAGTGACGTCTGGTATCGAGTCTCCGAAGCCTGGTCTTCTGTATGTAGGTGTCTGTTCAAGGTTGGCTACAACTAGTTCCAGCCTTGCGGGCATTTCCAGCAGCAGCCTTCCTCTTTTGTTCGTCTTTGTCATTCCCCACTCGATCCCTCTGGAGTTAAAATCGCCCGCTACGACTAAGTCTCCCGGGAGATCTCTTAGAGCGTCCTCCAATTTCTCTACTTTACTGTCAAAAGCAATAGCCGTGCAGTTTGGGGTAAGGTAGACGCTGACGTACGTGAAAGTGCCGACCCTGACCCAAACGTAGTCACGCCCCGCGCCAAAGTCAGTGACCCACGTCCTATGCTTATCCCGTATCCAGATGGCCGATGTGCCTGAGGTGTTTGAGTACCACGTTTTTCGTAAGTCCCTGTATTGTACGCTAATTATTAGTATGTCAGCGTCTCGTTCTTTCGCGATTTGGGTCAGTAAAAGGTCTGCTGCCTCGAATCTGTCCATATTTCCTTGGAGAATAGTCGTCATGTCTGAAGCTGCCTCCTACGCTCCTCCAACGCGGCTTTGTAAACCGCACACTTACCGGAGCCCGGCAGGTGAGCGGTCTCTTCGCGCTCGTTTTCAGAGCACAGAAAACACACCAGTGTTGAGGTCGGGCAGCCTTTCCCGACATGGCTGGTCAGGCCACACTTCCAGCAACACTGACTTCTGTCCGTATCCGAGGCACCTGTAGCACCTCATTACTACCGTTCTCAGTCTGACGCGGCAATTCATCCATCCTATTTTTATGCTGCCTTTGCGAAGCAGCGTATGCGTCCTTCAGTGTTGTTACACAGTATATGTCAAGAATCTGCAGTCTTACTCTGGAGGTGAGGTCCTTGACTTCTCCTTTCTCTCCTAGGGTTTCCTGGAGTTTCTTTTGGAAGTCGCGTCTGTTCTCCGCCTCACTGCGCAGTCGTACAAGCATCATTATCATCATCATCATCATCATCATCATCATCATCATCATCATCATCATCATCATCATCATCATCATCATCATCATCATCATCATCATCATCATCATCATCATCATCATCATCATCATCATCATGCCTGCAAGTTGGCTATTCCAAAGAAGCAAGCGAGATATGGAAAACGTCCTGTTTACCGGTGGACGGATGAAATTGCGGAGCTGCGGCGACAATGCATACGACTCAGACGCGCAGCCCAAAGAGCCAAAAGGGGCAACCGCGATGATGCCATCAAGATCGCAGAGCATCAAACGGTGAGAAGAGCTCTCAACCGAGCCATTAAGGCTAGTAAATACAACCGCTGGAAGGAATTGGGGGCTAGGGTACAAGATCGTCGCGCGCAAATTGAGAGTGTTTAAAAATGACACTCCCATGAGCGCAGCGATGATGGACAACATCGTAAGTGTCCTATTCCCAGCATATCCAAACGCAAGGATGCCCCCTTCATACCAGACGGCCCTGAGGCCCCACCATTTACAAGGGTAGAGCTGAATATGGCCGTATGGAGCCTGAGAAAAAAGAAAGCACCAGGGTCAGACACCCTTCCAGCGGAAGTTCTGAAAGCAGTGGCACGGATCCACCCAGAACTTTTGCTTGCCACGTACAACTCATGTCTTCAAGCGGGAGTCTTTTACTCCCGATGGAAGGAGGCGAGACTTGTGCTGATAAGCAAGGGTAAAGGACCAACGAACGAGCCGTCGTTTGACAGACCTCTCTGCATGCTGGACACTGCCGGAAAACTCCTGGAGAAACTGATAAGACGTCGTCTACATACAGCGTTAGAGCAGCTGGCGATCTCTGTGAGAGGCAATACGGCTTTCGGGCAGGGAGATCGACCATAGACGCTATTCAGGAGGTAGTAAAGGCTGCCAGAAGCACGGAAAGCGGAAACCACTTTTCTGAGGTGGAAGGATGCACTACAATCGATGGAGCGGGACTTCAAGGTACCCGTGCACCTCCGCCGGATCATCGGAAACTATCTGAAGGACCGCTACATCTTGTACGAGACAGAGGATGGCCCACGACGGTGGGAGCTCATGGCTGGTGCCGCTCAGGGCTCCATTCTGGGATCCGATATATGAAACATCTTCTACGACGGAATCCTTCGAATGGAGATGCCTCAGGGCTGTTTCCTGATCGGGTATGCAGATGACATAGCGCTCATTATCATCGCCAGATGCATGATGATCGCGGGGATGCGACTCGAGCAGGCAATGCGCCGAATTCGCCGATGGATGAGCGATCACGGGCTGGAGCTGGCGGAGGCAAAGACTGAAATCGTGCTCCTGACGAAGCAGCGCGTCCCCAGAAAACAGCCAGTTCTGATCGGAGGGATGGCACTACAGATCAAGGCAACACCTGGGGGTAATGCTAGATACGAAGCTCACCTTCTGGGAACAGATTAGAAAAGGAGCGGAAAAGGCGGCTGTGATAGTGGCATCCCTAAGCAGGGTGATGGCTAAGTGATACAAGAAACTTGTTCCATAAGGTTATGTTTTAAAAGTAAGTTCTTTCTAAGCTTGTTTTGTAAATAATTTGGTCAACGGCTCCAAATTTTCTTTACAAAGATCAAAAGTTTAAGATCCAAAGAAAATGTATGGAAAGTTTCAATGATATCTGATATTTTATACAAAGTCGCTCGATCCACCTTAATTCATCATCCGAGTCTGAAGAAGCAGTTTACCTCCTGCATACACCGTGTTTTTCTGAACATGTGCTGAATTGGCCCTTTCCCATGCATGTAAAGGAGATAGAAAATTGTGTATATTGTACGTGTGGGTGGAAATGAAGTATTCCACCCATTAAAAAATTTCTTCTGGATCAAATTTTTTGAAAATGTTGAAATTGTTTAAAAGATTTGTTAACATTTAAAACATTTATAAATTTCTAATAATTTTAAAAAATTTTAATTTTAAAATTTTTTTAAGAATGTTATTTATATATTTATTTATTCTAATTATGTTTATTTTATATTTATTTTATCATTTTTAAATATTATGTTCGGAACTTGCATATGTTCATTGACGGGGAAGAAAGTAATTTGTTTTTCAAATTTAGGTTCCTTTGAGTGCTACATAATATATATTACTGTAATACTCTTAAATGTTTCTTTAGTAGATGTAAATAAATATTTAACCCATTACAGCCCAAACGTCCAAATGTGGACACTCGGCTGTTCAAGCTAATAATATTTTTCGGGGTAAAATTGTGTAATCTTTACAATTTTATGGTCATTATTTGGATGTGACCCCATGCAAAACATATATAAAGGGTTGAATAAAAAATGCGAAGCAAAAACTGGACATTGATCAAGTGCTCAGATTTGAACGCTTGGATGGTAATGGGTTAATTGATATTTTATAAACTAAAATCGATGCATGCGTGCAAAATAAATTTTTCTTTTACTTCAATTCGCTGGATGGGAACTTGAAACTTATTGGTTTTGGTTAATTGTACGTTTACATTATAATTGAGTTAATTGTATTGTTTTTCCAACCTTAAAAATATAATATTTTATAATATACACTACAAAAAGAGGTTTTCACTTAAGATCTTTTTCGTACTAAAATTAAGATGCAATAAATTTTAGTTTCGTTGTAACTGAAAGTTTATACAACGATCTGATATTCAGACATTTTTGTTTCTTATTTTAAGATTTCTGATCTGACAATCAGACTTTAACAAAACGTATTTAAATTATGAATTATATATTATTTCTGAATATTATTTATATCTTATGGTCTGAATTTAAAACATATAAATATTTCAGATTCAACAAATTTAAGAATATCTTTTTGTAGTGTATACGAATAAATTTATATATTAAGATAATGATTATATCTTTTGCTATTTGTAATTAGAAAGTACTTGTGTAAAAAGAATGATTTTTTGATATGCTTACTTCTTAGACGTGCCGAATGTATTCTTCAGACAGGGAATTAAAGTTTGCAAGAATTAGAAAAGAAGCAGCTTGATGGTAAACGTATTTGCTCGTTGCATTTCCAAAATATGACATTAAGAGCATTGCAGTGACAGGTATGAAAAAATTAAAAGATGCTGCAATACCTATCAAATATGTTATACCTGCGATTCCAGAAGGCTTGCAACAAGTTAATGAATATGATGGCCCTAATGTGATTGATGAACCTATTAATGATAATTTAGTTGATGATACTTAGTTGAATGCACAGATATGACAGTTAGTTGATGTAGAGCCACTATAAATTGATATAAATGAGCGTTCATGTTCAACTTCACAAAATCCTTTAACTCCCAATGATAATATTTTTAAAGAAAAAGAAAGTCAACTTCTGCAAAAGAATATTCCGTATAATACTTCAATGATCAAATTAATACAAGAACTTGCTCGCTTAAAAAAACAATTAAATAACAAAGATGCAGTGCATCATCGATCTATTAAATTCCTAAAAAAAACCGCTAAAGCTCAACAGAAAAAAAAGGATTGAAATTTAGCAATTTCCAAAAAACTATTAAAAATAGAAACAAAAAGATTGCTAACTTAAATCGTAAAATTGAAAAAATCAGGAAGCCATTGATTTCTACAAAGATTTTGTAAAGTTAAATGAAAACGTTTCAGAATTTTTTAAAATGCAAGTGAATCACGTTAAAAAATGAAAATGGACGGACGAAGAAAAACAATTTGCATTACCCTTGTTTTATAAATCATTAAAAGCGTATCGCTTTATACGTGACAAAAAGAAATTTAATTTGCCTTGCGTGACTAACATAAGAAAATGGGTTAATGAATTAAATTTGGCTCCTGGTAAAATGGAAAATTTAACTACTTTATTAAAATTAAAATCACAATCAATGTCAGAAAAAGAGCGCGAGTGGATTTTAATGTGGGACGAGATGGGCATTAAGAAATGGTTAGATTATAATTCTAAAAATGATATTATTGAGGGTTTTACTGATTTAGGGGAACACGGTCGTAATTCAGAACTCGGTAATCACGTATTAGTATTTATTTTAAGAGGTAGACAATATGACTGGAGACAGCCAATCGCGTATTACGTTTCACATAATGTTCTTTGTGGCACTAAATTACATAAAATAATTTTAGATGTTTTAGATTATGTAGAAAAAACGGGTTTTAAAGTTAAATCTATGGTTTGTGGCAGAGGTGCTCCAAATGTATTAGCAGTTAAAACTTTAAACATTACAAAAGAAAATCTTTACATTGAGCGATACAAGCGTAAAATTTGTTTAACTATGATCCTCCTTACCTACTCAAATGTCTTCGCAATAATCTTCGACTGCATAAATTTAAAATTGATGGTAATGAAGTGTCATGGGACGCATTACGCGAACTAAGAGAAAAAGAACGGGATAAACCTTGTAAATCAGCGCCTAAATTAACTGATAGACATATTGATCCTCCTCCATTTAAGAAAATGAATGTTAGCTTAGCGGCGAAAATTTGTAGTAAATCTGTTTCATCAGCTTTATTGCCTGGTGCTTTGGCGACCCAAGATAAATTAACTAATCCTGATTGCATACCGACAGCTAATTTTATTAAACAAGTAAATGACCTTTTTGATTGTTTAAATAGTCGAAGTCTTAAAGATAAAAATCCGTTACGTCGTCTTTTATCCGATTTAATCGCAGAGGTTATAAATTGTTTAGAGTGGATAAAATCGTGGGAATGTTCGGATTTACCGCATAATCCAATGTTTTTCGATGGCTTTTATTTGACCGTTAATAGTATACTCATGCAATGAGAGGACATGAAAAAAATAGCGGTCATTACCTATTAACTTCGCGATTAAACCAAGATCCACTCGAAAACTTATTTTCTGTTTTAAGATCTCGGTCCGGTCATAATCCAAATCCAACTGCAATGCAATTAAGACGTAATCTATAATATACAATAATAGCAAATTTAACATCGGGTTCGAAATCAACTAATTGTGAGCCTGATGGAACCTTAGAGTTACTAGCATCAGAGGTACTTGAAAATAGTGAGCGGTTTAGGGTGTGTCCAGATGGAGAATAAAAATATAGTCTGTCCACTCCAGTTCGTATTCCATCGCTGTTTCGCTGTCCCGTTTTGAATTTTTCTTTTTCCGTTGGACTTTTCCCTCTACTTCGAGACAGTTTTTCTTTTTCAACATTCAAACTAACCAAAATACTGTAATATAAATAGTTTTAAAAATATTTTAAATTTAAAACATTAAAAAATGACAAAATTATATTTAAAATGTATTACAATAAATTGTTATGTAAAAATTATATTTGTTTTGTTTCAAAAATTTTCTTTAGATATATCTTAATATCGCTTTCAAACTGTTATGTAACTTTCTCGTAAAAGTTAACATATATGTTTCAAAATTAGCGTCGTTTACTTAAAAAGTAATAGTGTTTTCTTTGAAAAATTCATGTTTTGTAATTATTAATTAAATATTTAATTCGAATAAAATTATCATAACATATATTAGAGCTAATTATAGGAGTAATCATATAATTAATTAAATATGATTATTTAATATTATTCCTAGACATGGTGTTGGAATATTTATTTTCATAATCTTAACAGGAAAAAAGTATTGTGTTTAAATTTTTTTTCAAATAATTAAAAGATTATTTTTTTATTTGATTTTCTGCTATTTTAATTTTAAAATCTTTTAATGTAATAAATTGCTTTTTTCTTTTTAAGAAAAAATTTATATGATAACTTTACTATACTCATTAGAAAAACAATTTAAACAGAACATATTAAAGTTTAAATTGATAGATATATTTAAATATATACAAATATGATATATACGTAGATATATTTTGCATTTTAAATAATGTTTTATAAGAATTTTTTTTTATTGAGTATACATAGTGGAATTAGGATGGAGGCAGAAGGGCGATCTCTATTATAAATTAATCAATTAGAAATCGAAACAATTACTTTAACATTCTCTGAGAAGATTATCTCAGTTAATTATTATATAAGTTTTCGTAATGATTACTAATTTAATTT
Organism: Gastracanthus pulcherrimus; assembly: GCA_949152435.1. Lineage (NCBI taxonomy): Eukaryota > Metazoa > Arthropoda > Insecta > Hymenoptera > Pteromalidae > Gastracanthus > Gastracanthus pulcherrimus. Next base: position 72,234,711 of record OX424574.1, read on the forward strand.
TTTTAACAGGGGCGGGAGTGAGGCTCTGTCTCCTCGTGGTTATGTAGGGCTATTGGCGATGATTACCACGGTTTGAATTACTAATACTCGAATGCATAATTATGACAAATATGTGTGAATTTAACATGTCAATAAATTACATTTATCTGGCAGTAAATTATTACATATGAATACTAGTATTTTAAACAAAACAAAAAATCAACGCACCTATTAGTCTAGGCGCCGACCATACTTTTCGTGGCCACTTTTAGGTCCCCTGTAAGCCCAACTTTTCTAGACGTATTTTTGGTTGCTGAATTCGAATTTCGAGGGTTCTCGGCCGAAAAACTGAGACATGAAAAGTTATAAACAAATTAATTGTTTAAAAGACCATATCTCCGAAGTAACATCGCACAAACTTAAAACTTGATTCAAAATGTTTATTTTTTTATTTAGAAACTTTTTACTTATACCTTTTTAGCTATACTTCATAGTTTTCGAGATATCACCGAAAAGTGGTTTTGACGCACCATTGCTATCTATACCATGCGCGGCTGCTACGCGCCGTATCTCGTCTTTGCGCTTTGCTTTTCTTACCGGATAAAGTGAGTAGATTTTATAATTATAAGGGCAAAAATGTATGCTCCATTACATAATTAGCAAAAAAAATATCGATTATAAAAATAATAAGAAATAATTATTTTTGTTCAAAATTGTTTCCAATAGTTTAACAAAATCATAAGCATGTTTACAGAAAATTAGCCTTGTCTGCAAGAAAAAGAAAAGCGCAAAAATGTGCATAGCAGCCGCGCGTGGTATAGATAGCAAAGACGCGTCAACAAGCGCTCTTCGGTGATCTGAAAAACTATGAAGTATAGCTACAAAAGTATAAAAAGTAAAAAGTATCTAAATAAAAAAGTAAATATTTTGAAACAAGTTTCAAATTGGTGCGATTGTTTTGCTTCGGAGATATGGCGTTTTGAATAATTAATTTGTTTATAAGTTTTTATGTCCCATTTTTTCGATTGAAACTACGTCTAGAAAACTTGGGTTCAGGCGGGGACCTAAAAGTGGCCACGAAATGTATGGTCAGCGCCAGGACTATATCTATTTACCTCTTCGGTGGTGTGGAAACATAGAAAAATAAATATATTTATTATTTAGAATGTGCAATGTTCATAGAAAATTTTATATATATATATATATATATATATATATATATATATATATATATATATATATATATATATATATATATATATATATTGGTTTCCATCGAATAATATTAGTTTGTTTTGAATATTTGTACTCATTTTAAGAATTATTTTAATTTTTAGTAAATTAATATCTAATTTTCATTTAATAACTAATATTCACCAAGAGCGAGCTCTTTATCATTTTATGTATTATATATGATTTAATTATGTATTCGTTATGGTAATTATGACGTACTGATGTAGCTAAACAAATACGAAAGAAATATGCGCGCAACCTTCAGAAGATTTGAAAAGTAAAAGCAGAGATTAGTAGAGAGATTGCCAATGCAATGTTAAAGAGGTGAGGAAAATTTCAGCGTGGCGCTGTCTGGCGGCTGCCGCCCGTACTATACACATAATTTCAGACAGCGGGATGGAGGGGGAAGCACGCGTGAAAAGCGGCGGAGGAGAATGTACGGCGGGAAGCTTAATGAGGGTCCGTCTGGATACGTGGAGACACCGTGTAATTTACTTTAAGCTTGCGTCTTAGTGCATCGTTAATAGCTAAGATAATAAATTAAGGGATAAGGTCATTTGAAAGCAATTATAATTTACAATGCAGAAGACAGACAGACACTCGTACAGATTATCCGACGCCAGTGGGTATTAGCGCAGACAGTCGAATTGATAGGAAACTTCCCCGGGATATATGAATGTCTTTTCAATTCTTTACAGGGGCTGTGCGAATAATTTATTAAAAATTAGTATACTTCATATACAAGCAAAATTAAACTGTTGCCTTGCAACACTAAGAGCGCCATCACAGTAGACTGTCCCTAAGCCTTCACTTACCGACGTTGGATATCAAACATCATAAAATTGCATGACCAACTCATAAAGAGTGGCATCGGATATTAATGGTATGATTCGCTTGTTGAATGATCGTGCTCGCCGCAGGAGGTGGTTGCATTTACCTGCAGATAAGTTAGTCCGTGTATTTACTTGAGATTTACGTAAGCACCGAGCTTCGTAGACCGACGCTGCCATCATCAACCAGCGCCAAGCTTCCCAGTAAACAAAACCTGTCTCTAAGACGACTTTGCAATACAAAAACATGTCATTAAGAAAGTTTTTGTTTACTGGGTTCGTACACCTGCGCTGGCTTTTTACGCAAGCACCGAGCTTCGTAGACCGACGCTGCCATCATCAACCATCGCCAAGCTTCCCAGTAAACCAAAACCTGTCTTTAAGACGACTTTGCAATACAAAAACATGTCTTTCAAATAGTTTTTGTTTACTGGGTTCGTACACCTGCGCTGGCTTTTTACGCAAGCACCGAGCTTCGTAGACCGACGCTGCCATCATCAACCAGCGCCAAGCTTCCCAGTAAACAAAACCTGTCTTTAAGACGACTTTGCAATACAAAAACATGTCTTTCAGATAGTTTTTGTTTACTCGGTTCGTACACCTGCACTTTCTTTTTACGCAAGCACCGAGCTTCGTATAGACCGACGCTGCCATCATCAACCAGCGCCAAGCTTCCCAGTAAACAAAACCTGTCTTTAAGACGACGTTGCAATACAAAAACATGTCTTTAAGATAGTTTTTGTTTACTGGGTTCGTACACCTGCGCTGGCTTTTTAATACAGCGCCGAGCTTCGTAGACCGACGCTGGCTATTTCATCCAGCGCCGAGTTTCGTAGACCGTCGCTGGCTTGTTAAACCAGCGCCGGGCTCTGTAGCCCGACGCTGGCTGTTTAATCCAGCGCCGGGCTCCGTAGCCCGGCGCTGGCTTTTTAATCCAACGCCGGGCTCCGTAGACCGGCGCTGGCATCGGAAACCATAGTGCCGGGCAGGCCGAGGTGCGTAGAGTCGTAGACCCTACAAGGAAAGAAGTTTTAGAGCATTATAGCCTCTATAGGTACCACTATGATGCCAATTATGTTAGCATTATAGGACTAGGATACGAGAGAGTGGTGCTCTTTTTCTGAGTCTATCACGTTTTCACAACAATAGCTCAGTAGCGTTCCTATAATTTCGTGCAATAATGTTCTCCGCCATATGTTGGTGAAACCTGTCGAGACTGCCAGGCTAAACATAACTCTAATTTTCTCGTATTGTAACCAGGTCTAAAGTCAACACTGGGTCAGAAGAGTCTTTTTAATGTAATGAGGCAACTGCATTTGCAAACAGTATTATAAGTGCAGTTTGATAATTAGATTAAAAACATCCTTCTGACCCAGCGCTAACCTTAGTTCTGAATAAAACGTAAGAATTTTATATGTTAGTTTTAATCACATTTAAAAAAATTTGTTTTGAGTAATTTCTCATAATCAATAGGGCAAGGTAATGGTGTGAGCGAAATTTCAAAAGATTACTTAAAGTAGTTTGAGAGAATAGAGTAAATCAAACTTTCAGAAAACCCTATACACAGATAATAAGATTGAGAATTTAATCATTCAGGGTAAAATAAAGATATAATATAAGCTACCTAGATTTTCTAATATTTTCACTTTTAATATCTGTGTATTGGTTATTCTGAAAGTTTGATTTATTTGATATTCTCTTAAACTACAAGAAGTTATTATGGATTGATCGTCTGTTCAGCAGCTTATCTCCGTAGACTGTTCGACGTAACCGTCGCCGTATCCGCAGACGTCGCGCGCTCCAACGTCCTCGTCGTCGTCGTTGCTACACTTATGCCGCTCGCTTCAGTTTTCACACACCGCTTACTTATCTCTCTCTTTCTCACTCTCTCTTGCTCTCTGTCTCTTTCTCGCACACCTGACTCGACTCTCTGCGACTCGGGTTCGCGCGAGCACTTCCGGTGGTTCGTGCGTAAAATGGAAAAATTCCGCTGCCAAAATGACGTTTAAAAGACGTTTTTATAACGTCCTTTTGGAAATTGAAAAAAGACGTTATGTCGTCTTTTTTAAGACGTTTTATGGACGTCTTAATAACGTTTTGTCTTATCAGGGAACGTTTGATTGACTCCAGTTTCTTTTAAACTACTTGAAGGAATCTTTTGCAATTTTACCTAAACCATTACATAGCCCTATTTGATTATGAAAATTCACTTAAAATAAATATTAAAAAACAATTTCTTGGAAAGAACCTTATAATATTCTCATGTTATATTCAGATATCAAATCAACGCTGAGTGAAAAGAGTATTTTTAATGTATTTATAAACCTGAGCTTGCAAACATTTGATTAATTATAGTTTTATAATTTCATTAAAATGACCCTTCTGAGCAAGCGTTGACTTTATATCTGTATAAAACATGAGAATATTATATGTTAGTTTCTAAGAAGTATTTTTTAAATTTGTTTTCATAATCCATAATAACTTCTTGTAGTTTAAGAGAATATCAAATAAATCAAACTTTCAGAATAACCAATACACAGATATTAAAAGTAAAAAATTTAGAAAATCTAGGTAGCTTATATTATATCTTTATTTTACCCTGAATGATTAAATTCTCAATTTTATTATCTATGTATCGGTTTTTCTGAAAGTTCCATTACAAAGCCAGCAAAGCCAGCGTACGTCTAAGGAGCTCGGCACTGGATTAAAAAGCCAGCAAAGCCAGCGCCGGTCTACGAAACTTGGCGCTGGATGAAAAAGCCAGCGTCGGTCTACGAAACTCGGCTATGGATTAAAAAATCAGCGCCGGTCTAAGGAGCTCGGTGCTGGATTAAATAACCAGCAAAGCCAGCGCCGGTCTACGGAGCTCGTCGCTGGATTATAAAGCCAGCGCCGGTCTACGGAGCTCGGCACTGGATTAAAAAGCCAGCAAAGCCAGCGCCGGTCTACGAAACTCGGCGCTGGATGAAAAAGCCAGCGTCGGTTTACGAAGGTCGGCACTGGATTAAAAAGCCATCGCCGATCTACGGAGCTCGGCGCTGGATTAAAAGCCATCGCCGGTCTATGGAGCTCGGCGCTGGATTAAAAAGCCAGCGCCGGTCTAAGGAGCTCGGCGCTGGATTAAAAAGCCAGCGACGGTCTACGAAACTTGACGCTTGATGAAAAAGCCAGCGTCGGTCTACGAAACTCGGCGCTGGATTAAAAAGCCAGCACCGGTCTAAGAAGCTCGGCGCTGGATTAAAAAGCCAGCAAAGCCTGCGACGTTCTACGAAACTCGGCTCTGGATGAAAAAGCCAGCGTCGGTCTACGAAGCTCGGCTATGGATTAAAAAGCCAGCACCGGTCTAAGGAGCTCGGTACTGAATTAAAAAGACAGCAAAGCCAGCGCCGGTCTGCGGAGCTCGACACTGGATGGAAAAGCCAGCGCCGGTCTACGAAACTCGGCGCTGGATGAAAAAGCCAGCGTCGGTCTACGAAGCTCGGCGATGGATTAAAAAGCCAGCAAAGCCAGCGCCGGTCTAAGGAGATCGGTGCTGGATTAAAAAACCAGCAAAGCCAGCGCCGGACTACGAAGCCCGGCCCTGGATTAAAAAGCCATCAAAGCCTGCGACGGTCTACGAAACTCGGCTCTGGATGAAAAAGCCAGCGTCGGTCTACGAAGCTCGGCTATGGATTAAAAAGCCAGCGCCGGTCTAAGGAGCTCGGTGCTGGATTAAATAACCAGCAAAGCCAGCGCCGGACTACGGAGCCCGGCCCTGGATTAAAAATCCAGCACCGATCTAAGGAGCTCGGCGCTGTATTAAAAAGCCAGCAAAGCCATGCGCCGGTCTACGAAACTCGGCGCTGGATGAAAAAGCCAACGACGGTCTAAGGAGCTCGGCACTGGATTAAAAAGCCGGCGTCTGTCTACGAAGCTCGGCGCTGGATTACAAAGTCAGCAAAGCCAGCGCCGGTCTAAGGAGCTCGGCACTGGATTAAAAAGCCAGCAAAGCCAGCGCCGGTCTACGAAACTCGGCGCTGGATGAAAAGCCAGCGTCGGTCTACGAAGGTCGGCACTGGATTAAAAATTCAGCAAAGCCAGCGCCGGTCTACGAAGCTCGGCGATGGATTAAAAAGCCAGCAAAGCCAGCGCCGGTCTAAGGAGATCGGTGCTGGATTAAAAAACCAGCAAAGCCAGCGCCGGACTACGAAGCCCGGCCCTGGATTAAAAAGCCATCAAAGCCTGCGACGGTCTACGAAACTCGGCTCTGGATGAAAAAGCCAGCGTCGGTCTACGAAGCTCGGCTATGGATTAAAAAGCCAGCGCCGGTCTAAGGAGCTTGGTGCTGGATTAAATAACCAGCAAAGCCAGCGCCGGACTACGGAGCCCGGCCCTGGATTAAAAATCCAGCACCGATCTAAGGAGCTCGGCGCTGTATTAAAAAGCCAGCAAAGCCATGCGCCGGTCTACGAAACTCGGCGCTGGATGAAAAAGCCAACGACGGTCTAAGGAGCTCGGCACTGGATTAAAAAGCCGGCGTCTGTCTACGAAGCTCGGCGCTGGATTACAAAGTCAGCAAAGCCAGCGCCGGTCTAAGGAGCTCGGCACTGGATTAAAAAGCCAGCAAAGCCAGCGCCGGTCTACGAAACTCGGCGCTGGATGAAAAGCCAGCGTCGGTCTACGAAGGTCGGCACTGGATTAAAAATTCAGCAAAGCCAGCGCCGGTCTAAGGAGCTCGGTACTGAATTAAAAAGCCAGCAAAGCCAGCGCCGGTCTGCGGAGCTCGGCACTGGATGAAAAAGTCAGCGTCGGTCTACGAAGCTCGGCGTATTAAAAATCCAGCGCAGGTGTACGAACCCAGTAAACAAAAACTATCTTAAATACATGTTTTTGTATTGCAAAGTCGTCTTAAAGACAGGTTTTGTTTGCTGGGAAGCTTGGTGCTGGTTGATGATGGCAGCGTCGGTCTACGAAGCTCGGTGCTTGCGTAAAAAGCCAGCGCAGGTGTACGAACCCAGCAAACAAAAACTATCTTAAAGACATGTTTAGTATTGCAAAGTCGTCTTAAAGACAGGTTTTGTTTATTGGGAAGCTTGGCGCTGGTTGATGATGGCAGCGTCGGTCTACGAAGCTCGGTGCTTGCGTAAAACTCAAATAAATACACGGACTAACTTATCTGCAGGTAAATGCAACCACCTCCTGCGGAGGGCACGATCATTCAACAAGCGAATCATACCATTAACATCCGATGCCACTCTTTATGAGTTGGTCATGCAATTTTATGATTTTTGATATCCAACGTCGGTAAGTGAACGCTTAGGGGCAGTCTACTGTGATGGCGCTCTAAGTAACAAAACAAAGTCATAAATGAACCCAAAGTATATATGTTTATGGCTTCTACGAATAGTAGCAACAATAAAATAGTTTTGGCCTGAAATTTTTCATTTTAATACTAATTTACAATGAACAATATATGCACAGTAGGGATATTATGATTAAAACTAATTTTTACCAACATTTAAAAATTCTTGATTATGAAAATCGACCAACGATTGTTTATTTTTTAAAATTGATAAGTGTAACTATGAAAATGGAAATCCTCTCGTTTTTCTGTCCCAATTTAAAAAAAATCGTCAAAATCGGTGCAGTAGAATCCGAGGTATATCATCCTGAAGCGAGCGCACCGATTTTGAAGCGCCAATTTAAAGTTTCGCAGCCTATCCCATCCCTCCGAATTTCGAATCCGAGCGCGCACTACAAAATGTTTATGCAAATTTTTGTGCGTGATGCACACGTGCAATGTAATTTTTGAAAGCAGGTACGAAAACATCTCGGAAAAACCTATCGATTAGTATATAATTTATTGTTACATCATTAACCGTTACGCCGCATACCCTTCCCGATTTTGGAAGTTAATATCTCAACATCTACTGGACCGAATTAGATGATTTTTTTGAAAAGAAGCATCTTTCCGAAAACTATTTTTCTATACTTTCCGGTTTTTTCCCACTCGCAAATCCCGCTTCACAGGCTTATTTGTTTAAAAGCCAAAATTTCCAAACTTGTTAAAACCGCTCTAAAAGTTATTAAAAATTGAAAAATGGTTGAGATAGCAATTATATATGATAGTTTAATGGTCCAAGAAGGTGTAAAAGCGCGGGCGCAAAAAAATATTCATAACTTTGAGCCTGGCACAAAATTAAAAAAAGATCTTTTTTTTCCAGTTAGGTTATTTAACAATTGCATTATGCAAAAACTGTCAGTCCGATCTTAATCGGCCTTGCGGCTCTCGTTTTGTATTGTAGTCAAGTACTTTTGTCTAAATTTATGGCGTGATTGGGTTATTTTTTCATTGTTAAATAAATAATTAAAAATTACCTTGTTTTTTACCTACTTTTTTTGCACATTCGAGCATTTTGCAGCGAACATTTCAAATCTATGGATATCAGAACAACTCTATCTTGTAGAAAATTGCATAACGAACGAATTTATAAGTATACATTTTTTCTCTAAAATGGATACTTGCCGAGTGATATGCGATTGTTTTCGGTAAAAAAAATGCGATTTTCGCATTTTTTTCACTTTTTTGTTGCTTATGCAAATATCACACCTTTTCAAGCTGGCGCACCTCGATATTTTCGATAGGTATACTATTCCCGAGCGATTCCAATAGTTATCTAAGTTACGTCACGTTAGAGCCATATTTGAAAGATTTCGTAGTAATTCTCTTGGCCTATTGCGCTACCGCAAGGTTTGGAAAGTCAGGACGGTCAGATTCTGCATATATGAATGTGGGAATTTGAAAATATAAATTATTGACCAAGTTATAATTTTTAAAAATCATATTTCATGATAAAATTTAAAACAATACATGAATTATGACTTTGATAGACTATACTTTTGGTTAATAATTTTTATTTTCATATTCTACATACATAACATAACTATGTGTATTTTTATCACAATAAAGCCTTAAAAATCTAATCCGATATATTTCTCTTTCAAAACCTTGCAGTAGCATAAGAAATGTACAGGTTTCCAGTATTGTCATTCAAAGACACCTAATGACCCTTAATTAAAAAAAGGTTCCTTTTAATAATATTTTAATAAAATATATTTAAAATTATTAACAATATATAGTTTTATTTAAATAAACGAGTTCGATGTCCCCGTCTTCTACCGATTTATATACAATATAAAGTCGTTATATGGGTAAATCATATATATTGTTGTTTAAGGTTTAAATTTATTATTTTTAATATTTTTATATTCACTTTCTGTCATGCATTAATTATACTTATTAATTAAAAACTCGAAATATCATATTTTGTGTACGTCAAATGCCCAATTTCAAATATATTTTCGTTAATCCTCACTATAAATTACTAATTAAAAATATAAAAAAATTACCTTAACACTTGAAAAACATTCAGGAATCAAATGATCTGAATAATAATTACATTTTTCTCATAAAACCGGAATTAAATGGATTTGAATATTGTCATAGATTTTGTACATCGCAACGCAAAAAGTAGCTTAATGATATACAATTAAATTACTTTAAAAACTATTTTTATACATAGAATATAAAAACAGTATTATTTTAAATAAGATGCTGCTTTATTTTTATTCTTAAAATAATCATAAAAGATATAAAGGCTTTTAAATGAGCTGATTAAAAAACGAACGAAAAAAATGTCACGTCTGCAATGCTTGTTTGTCTAGTGAATATTAATTAAATCAATAAAATAAGTGATTAAAATGTAATATTTTATGTACTTTTCTTATACAATTATTTATGATACCTAAAATCCTTATATTTATCAGTAAAATTGCAAAAGTACATCCATTTGTCGCGTCCGCAATATTTATCCGCAACACGCGTTTTTTTAAGGGGACAGATACACCTTAAAATTTTAAATTAATTGATAATACATTTTACGGTAAAACTAAGGCACTTATCATATAGGGAGAACGGGGTAATGCCGGTCACTGGCTAATTCCGGTCACCCTTATTTTCAATAATCTAAACATTTTTAGGTAATAATTCGAATAGTATATTAAACGCAACATAAAATGCAATTAATCTCATGTTCAAACAACCTTCTATTCAGTTTTATTAAGGCGATGTGAAAGGGAAAAATGCGCTCTACCTTACCGATTTGCCGACTTTTCGTACGTTTTCATTTTTAGTATAAGTATAGTTGAGTTTTTCGAAAAAAGCTTTATGAAATATCATTTATAATTACTATAGGTATATTCTGTAAAATTTTGACACTGATTCGTTCACGAATAGCCGAGATTCTTAGATCCCGAGATTGGGGGTCTAAGAATCTCGACGAATCATGAACGGATCAGCGTCAAAATTTAACAGAAGGTTCTTATAATAATAATAAATGACACTTCATAGAGATATTTTGAAAATTGTAAAAAAAGTTAACTTATATAAATTTTATTTATAATTTACATTGCAGTATATCTATATATATGTACATGTGTATGTATATTTACATACGCCATATGATCATCCGCCAGATGGCGTTATGGGTTATAATAGCTGTCGCATTGGTCAAAATATTGATCAGTTATTCAGCAAAATAAGATGAATTGTTTACATTTTTTTATCTTGAAACTGCAAACTCGAGAAGAGCGAGCAGAAGATGCAAGAAAATCAAAACGAACGAAAGTAAGTCGGACGGGGTTGGGTTTGAGAACACCCTACGGAATTTCGCGCCAACGATCTGAACTTGGTTGACCACTATGTCAAATTTTATCGCTAGGATATAGGGATTCTGCCATCTGAAATCTGATCGAGCCCAACGCTGTTTATAACCTTTATGAGAATAGTACATAACCTAAATGTCAGGCAAAATATTTACAAACAAAATAGACAATGTTTTATAAATAATTGAAGTGATGCCTTTGGACAAGTATTTTTAAAATTATATAAATACAACATTAAACAACAAGAAGATACTAAAATTTTATAAACATACATGATGTAGTCCGATAAGTATAGTTTTGTATAGTTTATTTGGTCTCTTAATTAATATTGAGAATTTTTACTTTGTGGTATTTGCTTTTAATTTTCAGATTCATTCGACACTTATTTTGGTATATGCATGGTATATTTAGTTAGCCCAAGTTGCAGTAAAGAGCTATTAATAATGATTTCTAACAAATTCACTAAGTGGACTGGGTATATAGCTGACAAGCATCGTAGTTCTTTCATCGTGTGTATTTAAAAGTTGATTTTACAGTTTATAACATTTTACATTTCTGATGTAGGTATAATTTTATTATTTTTATAGCACAGTGTGACCTAAACCCGCACTTAGGTCACGCTTATCCGTGACCTAAGTGGCGCTTTATTACACAGTGTAATAATGAATTCACATAGGCCACAGATCCCTACTATCCTATAATAAAGACTAAAAACACTCAAAATAAACGTTTTCGTTCATAATAATAGAAAGAAGAAGTAGTAAACCTGGTAAATACGCATGCCAAGTATCAGAGAATAATTATAAATCATTAAAATAAAGCTTCTAATTTAGAGGTTAGTTCAACTGATTGTATATGACAATTTGGCGCGTATTTTGAATATTCAATCTGAAATTCAATTTAAAATTCAGTAAGTATTAATTGTTTTCATGATTAATATTATAAATTTATTAAAATTTAATTTAAAAAATGTCAAGATAGGGTAAATAAATATATTCAAATTAACTGTTAACAATAAACATTTATTATTTTTTAACAAAACAAAATATCTTATTTATATAAGGTTCTATATTACTATACGGCTATTCATATTTGGTCCAGATCACCAGTTTGAACACTTTTAAACAGTTTTAAACAAATTTAAACATTTATTATTTTTTCAAGAAACAAAATATCTTATTTAAATAAGGTTCTACATTATTCTAATATACAGCTATTCATATTTGGTCCAGATTATCAGTTTGAACACTTTTTTCTCTTGTACGCTTACAATTTACATTGGTAGAGTCTTGCATATAATTTTATAGCACTGTGTGACCTAAACCCGCACTTAGGTCACGCTTATCCGTGACCTAAGTGGCGCTTTATTACACAGTGTAATAATGAATTCACATAGGCCACAGATCCCTACTATCCTATAATAAAAACTAAAAGCACTCAAAATAAACGTTTTCGTTCATAATAATAGAAAAAAGAAGTAGTAAAGCTGGTAAATACGCATGTCAAGAATCAGAGAATAATTATAAATCCTTAAAATAATGCTTCAAATTTAGAGGTTAGTTCAACTGATTGTATATGACAATTTGGCGCGTATTTTGAATATTCAATCTGAAATTCAATTTAAAATTCAGTACTAATTTTTTTCATGATTAATATTAGAAATTTATTAAAATTTAATTTAAAAAATTTCAATTAGGGTAAATAAATATATTCTAATTAACTGGTAATAATAAACATTTATTATCTTATCAAAAAACAAAATATCTTATTTATATAAGGTTCTATTCAAACAATGTATAATAGTTGACATTGATTATTAATTAACTAATGAATTTTGGTTAAATAATAATTTGTTTATACGATTTCTAATTTCTTTAATTTATTTTTTATGTTTTTTGGATTATATTTTTATTTTTTTTATGCGGGGGGGCTTCGCCCCCCCGAAACCCCCCCTCCTCCCCCACCCGGCCCACCCCCGCACCATACACCCTCCCCGATGTCGGTGGCGGGTTTATGTCACTCGTGCTACAAAATAGTATACGATACTCGTGACCTAAGTGTCCATAATTGCACGGCGCGACGGTATCGCCCTCGCTACGCTCGGGCGCTAACTACGCGCCGTGCAATTATGGGCCACTTAGGTCACATGTATCGTAATATACTATTATGCGCAGAACATCAATGAAATCAATTCTTTTTCATCGGACAATTGAGCAGTAAAAGAAAACAAGAACATCATCTTATAATATTATAACATTGAGTTTATAATGCATCTTATAATCGCATGATTATAATGATAAATGTGTTTTTGGACAAGTTTAGTGTAACTTTTCATCTACATGACTGTAAGTTATATTTACCACTTTATAATCATTATTCTTATTATAAATCTAATCTTATTTATTTCTTTAATTTTATCGTACAACTTATACTTCATACATACATATACTTTTTTTATACGTAAATTGTACACAGAAGCTATGATAATATGTCTTTTATCAGTGTTATGTTATGATAATTTTTCATCTTGTTTTTTTTTTTTTTTTATTATTTAACGTCGCCATGTTTGTGCTTCCGTGTGGTGCTAATCGACGACGGGGGTCTGCGGTGTGTTTGTAAACAAAGCACATGTAATTTTTACAGAGGTGCTTGTATCAATCGGCAGAGACTAGGATTCGAACCCGGGTCACCGGCGTGGGAATCCGACACTCTACCGACTGAGCCGCCGCAGGCACCTCATCTTGGTTTTATTTGGGATACATGAGCTGCATATGATAAAATTGTAAGTATGAACAAGGTCAGCAGTTGCTTCATACATGTTTTCTTTCATCTACTTTTGATTAAGTATCCAAAAGGCTTATAAAGGATTATTTTCTATAAGAAGACTTTCTTTATGAAATTGTTTTTTGAAAGTTACTGTGATACATCTGAGGCCAATTTATTTATCACAAGCTTTATACTACAAGTTTTGTACTTATTGTTTTTATTTCAATCCAAATTACTTTTCAGGAATGATGTTATTATTGTAACAAAACTTATTAGATTATTTGCCAATGATGACTTTACAAAGCTGAAGGAAAAACGATGCCCGAGGCTATAGGTGGTTGCAAGCAGTTAACTGGGTTTGGCTTACTTCAACTTCTACAAGGAACGTAATAGAAAAATTTCCTTCCTTGTGATTGATTGGGATGCATTGACACTCATTACTCTGCCATCACTGACATTGTTTAATGGAATTAAACATTACATGAGGTAATGGAGTAAATACGTTTAAATTTTAGTATTGTTTATTACATTGTGTTCAAAATTGTGATATTTAATTTTGTAAAATACTAGTGAATTTCTTTATTTGTTAATTTTTTATCGTTAATTACTTTGTTTTCTCAGTTTTCACTTAAATGATTTTTAAATTTATTCCCTTATGTTTTAACATTACTGAAGGAGTACAGTTATTTAGTCACTACTTTCATTACCAAAATTTCATTTAATATATAGTCTTATTCAAATAGTAATTGCTAGATGATAACTATCATACGGTAAAGCAAATAATTAATTATTATAATTCTTATGAATTAATCTAGAGTTTTGATACACAGATCAATGTAAGTCTCGCTACAAGAGAAAAGGAATATATATGTAAATTTTACATTTTTATTATTGTTTATCCATATCTGGAGTGTGATTCCAATAGAATTAAGAGAAGAAATACGTACTCAAATTTTATGTATTAAACACTAAAACTTTTTTATACAAAACTATACTAAATATGTTGAATATGTACATTATTTGTACGTTTAAATATAAACGTGTGGTTTTGAACACATTCATATGTCTTGTGTTAATTCGTTACACGATCATCACCTTATATATATTACAGTGCAAAGGATTGTTTGAAAAGTGGAAAAGTAGCATTATTCTGGGATTCTTATACTAATGCAATCACAACCATTCTTACTAAAACCTAGTTCACTTCACAATTTAACATTTGTTTTATTAGTTTTCAGTTATGTAATGTAATATTTAAAGAATACATTTTAATGCTTTTCATAAACAATAAAAGCTGCTAAAGATAACAATCTCTAAATATTTCATGTTGTGTATTAGATCTGTGCTATCTTCTAAGTATTTTTATATAGCAGAAAAATATTTACGATGGATGGTTTGAATATTTTTTTCCAATGTATATCTTATTTAAAAATGAAAATAAATATATTCCTTAAAATAATAATTTAAAAAAAATTATATTTTCGAAGAAAAAGGACTTATAATTATACAAAATTATATTTATAAAAAAGCATATTTATTTTTTAAATATTTTTAATTAAAATCGGATAAATTTGAAAAATATTCAGATCATTTTGGTCCGTTTTCATGCGGTGAATTATTCACGGCGAATGCTATGCTAACATATAGGTGCGAGAAAGAGGGTATAATAATATATGATCATCATCGCCGCGAATAATTCGCTATTTTGTAGTATCAAAATTTTAATTACAAAAGAATTATTCCTTTCCCTTAAATTACCCTCCTTTCATATTATAACGTTTATCGTATTGTAATATATAAACAAATTATTGTATAATTTTTCTTAATTAAGGTCGATCTTCGTGAATTTATTTTCAATCTATTCAGTGTCCTTTTATTGGTAAAGATCCAATCATCTAAATTTGAATTTAGCGTTTTAAGCGACATGAATATTGCTGAGTGTCACGAGTACCAACGTAGAAAATATTCGGCCAGTGTTAGTAGTGGCACAGCTGTTGCCGCTGTCGGCCGTGCGCCGTGCATTACATTCACGTACATACACGAACACGTGCACGCACGTGTGTCTGTCTATCAAAATTCTGAAAAGTCTGAAGTTTTTGGACACTTCGGTAATATCGATGGACGGTTGCTGATCGGTACAACAATCGGTTAAACATTCGCCATGGATTGTGCATTGTTGGGTTTTATTACGAAAACTATAATCGGATTACAACATGTTTTTTCAACACTCCAAGGTAAGAATTTTACGGATTTTCAAGTTTGTAGGTTATCTGTTTTTTTGAAGCCATATTCTGTTGAATTTTTCTTACTCCCTTCAGTAACAATTGAAAATATTCAGTTTTTAATATTTAGAGTTTATTATTGAAATTGTTACATTTCAACTCTGTTTTGAGTTTACTTCTTATACCTAAACATGTATTATTTTTTAAATTAATAATTTACTTATTTTTTATCAAATTTATTTAGAAAAATATATGCACTGTATACTATAAAAATAAACACAATTAATAATTTGATTTTTGTTGCAGCTCAGCTCTGGACAGAAAAATTCGATAATGATTGATCTCATATGATGGAGAGATACTTTTTATTGGGTGTACATCTTTTTACGTCTTCTGATTTTCTTTGTTGTATTCACTCATTTTATGGGGTAAGTTTAGTATTTCATCGTTTTATATTCATACCATATTTTAACTGTCTTAGTGCGCCACAATTAAATTTCAAACATTTAATAAAAGCTGACATAGGTATATATTTACAAGATACTAAATAATAAAGATTCTCATTGCAAAAATACATTTTTCTAGTTGAATTTTTGTCAACGATGAAAAATTTATCACAATTTGTGACAATTCATGGTATATATTTGTACAGTGTACCACTAAACTTTAACGTATTTAAATTTAGTTCATTTTTTTCGTACCCTGGTGGAAAATAATCTCAAACTATATAGATCTATTTCGTTTGCCATACTAAATCATTGGGGCCCACGATTAAACTGAATAATTTATTACCAAGGTATAATTACATTTGTTGTGTCTTAATTCAATTATTTTTAATTGTTATCGAAAATATTTATTCTGTTTGAAAAAAATGTTAATCAGATTATTTTATTTATTGATTTAATTTTCATATAAAAATATTAGAGGATAGGGTTAGGTTAGGAAATATTATTAATTGTATGATACTAATTCTTGTTTGTTGTTTATTGTTGGATAATACGTGGCTGAAAAATTTCATGAAGAACTCTTATGATGTATGGATGTAATGTTTTGCTTTTTAACTTTACACTACTGTCATCAGTTCCTGTCTTAATCAATTATCGTAGGTGAGTGGCTATTTTGATTGTTTCACTTTCTTGTTGTATTTAAAGTAAATGGTTCTTAATCAAATACGGTAACATTAACTTTTATAGTTACATATTACAATACATTACATACATTTAGTTATGAATATTTTCCAAGTTACAATATTAATAAAAATGACTTTCACTTTACAATGAAAATAAAAATAATAAATTAAATAAATATAATATTAATAACATCAAAAGTACGATTCATCAGTAGGATTTTGTTTTAACAACAACATTTTATTATTAAAAATATTAAGTAATTAAGTTATTTTAGAAAATGTTGAAATATTTATAACAAAAAATCTTTTTAGATATAACTAATTAATTTAAAAATAATCTCGTAGTGAAAAAATAGGTTAAGGGGACGTCGAATATCTGTATCCTTGTCTAAGTAGGCATTTTGCAGCTTTTTTTTTTTATTTTTGGGTTTTCGTTGGTCGGCTCTTTGGTACATTAGAAATACTATCATTGTTTCAGAAAATATTTTATACTGGATTCTATTTTATACTGAAATCTAAAATTTAAATTTAAATATTCACGTAATAGGAGAATCTTTATAATTGAAAATAAGATTTATAAATAAATATATATCTACTACTATTTAATTTGGTACATTAGTAAGATACAACTCTTAGGTTCTAAAATATTGAATGAATTGTTTTTTCTATATAAATAAAGATAAAGATTGTGATATCTAATGTTTCATTATTTTTTAGATGGATTCAACTGATCCTTAAAAGAAATACCAAATTAATCGCATAGACAAGCTGTATCGACGACAGTTATCTTATCCATTTTTTGGTATGGAAAGAACTTTTGGAGAGTATGGAATATAGCGATGTGCAGAAGGTTGTGACAGCGAAATATTGGATCGTCTATTAAATCCAAGGGCGCAAAGGGATTAACCGTTTGCCCCATTTTGTGCTTTCGTGGTACCTTAAGAGGAGTTCGTATCTTCTGTCTTTGTCTAATCAGGTTTTTTCTATTTATTCAAATTGTAGTTTGTTAATTGATAAACTAATAGTTGGCCCCAATTGGTATTAAAATAAGGAATATTTTGAGACCTTCAAAAGTATCTAACATTACTTCCTTTTCGAGAAAACTTCGAAACTGAAAAGTTAACCTCAATTTTCGCGTATAAAATATTTTGTCATGTTATTTTTGTTTTTGATTTTGTTCTTTAGTTCTTTTATTTCTTTCTTTTAATTCAGCTTTTATTCTTTTGTTTTAAGAGGACGTTGTATCTACTGTCCTTGCCTAAGCACATTTATGCTAATTATTCAAATAGTAATTTGTTAATTGAAAAACTAAAAGTTGCCGTCGATTTATCTTAAAATGTTGAATATTTTCAGACCTAAAAAAGTACCTAACATTGTTTCTTTTTCGAGAAACTTCGGAATATGAAATCTAATTTCAATGTCAAACCAAAAGAATAAAAGTTGAATATTATTTTTCACAAAAGAATAAAACCTGAATATTATTCTTTACGAAAGTATAAAAGCTGAACTTTATTGTTTACAAAAGAATAAAAGCTGAAGTTTAATCTTTATAAAAGAATAATTTGTACAATTTAATCTTCTACATCATTGTCAAATTCTCTAAATAATAAAATAAGCGTTTTATACTTTGCGAAAAGAATAAAATGCTATCTTTATTCTTTCTAACGTCAATTTTTATTCTTTTAGGTTTAGAGTGTATGTAAATCTTTTATACATTTTATATGTATATAATATTTCTGCACATATACTCTTAGGATTTTGCTTGTGAATAACTTAGGTGCTTCGGTTGTATTTTTATGCAAAGTCCTAGCTGTTGTAATTGCATGCTTTTCATTATTCTATTTTCACTATACTTCTTCCATGATAGTAGAGTAGTGCACAATATTACAGTTAAATACTATTTTCTACTACTATCTTCTTTGCATGTTTTGAAAATTAAACTTGTAATATTTGTATAGCATGTATGAGATAAAATACGAGTGAATTTAAAAATACAATAAAAAGTAGAGAAGCTCTAATAAAAAACTCTAATATTACGATAGAGTTGAGTGAGCAAATAGTTCTACTAAGAAGCTCTAATATTATGATAGAGCGGAGTGAGCAAGTAACTGTAGTAAAAAGCTCTAATATTATGATAGAGCAGATTACAAAATAGCTCTAGTGAAATGCTCCAGTATTATAATAGAGCAGAGTGAGCACATAGCTCTAGTAAAAAGCTCTAATATTATAATAGAGCAGTGTGAGCAAATATAGATATTGTGCAAACAATGTATACATCGCATGAAAATAGCATGTTTTTCATTATACTTTTTTGACTATACTGTTTTTACGATAGTCATAGTGCATGATACTACATTTAAATACTATTTTCTACTCCTTTGCATGTTTTGAAAACTTTGTAATATATGTATAACAGGTGTGAGATAAAATACGAGTGTACTTTAAAACACAGTAAAGAGTACAAAAGCTGTAATAAAAAGCTGTAATATTATGATAGAGTTGAGTGAGCAAATAACTCTAGGAAGAAGCTTTGATATTAAGATGGAGCAAAGTGAGAAAATAGCTCTAGTAAGAAGTTCAAATATTATAATAATAGAACAGAGTGAGCAAATATAGATAGTGTACAAACAATGTATCAATTTGCATGAATATTCTTCTTTACAAAGAAAAATAATGCTCACTTGAAATAGTACGGAGCTACTTAAAATGTGTACATTATTTTAACATTCAATTTCTTATTTATTAATAAGGTGAACTTTTTTAAAATTATCGCATAAATAAACTGTTGAGGCGAGTCATCGCATTTAATGCGATCGCGTAGCGAAGGTACCGTATGCGTACGAAGGAGGCCGAGCGTAGCCGAACGCCCTCGAGTCTCGAGCGAGGCAAGCGACGCTCTCGAGCATCTCAGTTGCGAGCGAACTATCGTTCAGGTAGCACGCAGTGTATCAATAAAGATTCATTTCCCAACAAAGACTACTGTGTAAACGGTTATTCTTCCAGCGACGTAATCCCTCTCCTTTCGCAAAGCTATTGGAAGATTCATTTGCCTCAACAGGTTATGGGCCCAGGCAACGTACCGAGTTAAACGTGCGGGCTTGCAGCTCGAGGCGGCCATTGTTGCGTGTCGAGAGGCACGCGGCCGAGAGACAATAGAGACAAGTGTTCGCGAGGCAGGTGCTCGGAAAGAGATCGAAGTGCGTCGAATCTCGGGCATCGGGGAAAAACGAATAAGCGAGAATATACGTCATCGAGTTTCGTGCCGTATCGCGCGCGTCGGCATACGCGTAGTTTTTAGTTGTTCTGGCTTCATTGTTCACGCGATCCGAGTTTTCGTCGCCGCTCGAAGATGTCGAGTGACGCGTTGGTACGATCGGTCAAGCGGTTCGACGGGAGAAATTTCCAAGCGTGGAAGTTTCAAATATCAGCAGTGCTGATGGCGAACGAGATATTTGACGTGGTCGACGGTACCAGAACGAGGCCAGCGGACACCGAGGGTGACAACGCTGCGCTTACGAAAGTGTGGATAAAAGACAATGCCAAAGCGACGGCGATTATCGCGTCGGCTATGGAGGACGAACAAGTAGTGAGTGTATTAGTGTGCGGTACCGCTAAGGAAATGTGGGACAAGCTCATCACGGTACACGAACAGAAATCAGCATCGAACGTCGGCGCGTTAACGCAGAGGTTCTATTCCTACAAGATGGGTCCGACGGACACGGCCATTCAGCACGTAAGTGCGATTCAAAATATGGCGCGGCAGTTAATCGATCTCGGAGAAAGGATCTCCGACGCGGCAGTAATCGCGAAGATTTTATCGAGTTTAACACCGAAATTCAACGTGTTGCGGACAGCGTGGGATAGTGTGGACCCGGCGCGTCAGACGATCACGTATTTGCTAGAGAGGCTCATACGGGAAGACTCGAACGAAAGTGAAGACGGTGACACAGCGAGTGCGTTAGCAGTCACGAGACAAAGTAGTTCGAGAGACGGTGCGCGTTCAAAGGAAAAGGACACGAAAAAGAAAAAGTCGAAAAAGAACATAGAGTGTTTTCGGTGCCAGGAAAAGGGACACTACGCGAGTCAGTGCGAGCAGCGCAAGAAGGACGGCGACAGTAAGGACAGAAAGGACAGTAACAAAGGTCAATCGAATCGCGGGTGTGCGTTCGTTGTTCAGTCGCAGAAACAAAGCGCAGAGGCACTAGTAGTGGGGGATCGAGGAATTCAGCCTTCGGTCGAGCAGTCAAGACGGTTGCGGGACGCTGACAAGAGGGACGTCTGGATTACCGACAGCGGAGCGTCGGAGCACGTCACGTCGCGTCGCGACTGGTTCGAGGAACTGCGGCCGGTAAAAGGGGAAACTGTTTTACTGGGTGATGATGGAGTATGCGAGGTGGCAGGCGTTGGTAGAATCCGCATCGAAAAATTCGTCAACGGCGAATGGGAAAGCGGTACCATCGAGAACGTGCTACTCGTACCTCGTGTTACACGAAATTTGTTTTCAGTAGGAGCATGCACGAACAAGGGGTTCAAAGTAGAGTTCGAAAACGGAGTCGTAGAGATAACGCGAGGAGGCATCGTCGAGGCATCCGGAGAAAAACAGAACAACGGGCTGTACCGATTATTTTTCCGAAGACCGAAGAAGCATCGAGAAGTCAATGTGTCGGCGATGGACTTTAAAATGTGGCACGAGCGACTCGGCCATATACACAAGCGGGCACTCACAGAATTGGTGAATCAAGAGCTTGTGGATGGAGTAATACTCAAGAACGCGGAAGATTTCTTCTGCGAGGCTTGCCAGTACGGCAAACTACACAAACTTCCTTTCCAGAGGGAGAGCAAGAAGACGGCGAGCGAGCCCGGAGAGGTCATTCACAGCGACGTATGCGGACCAGTACCGGAGCAGTCGTTGGGAGGAGCGAAGTATTATGTACTCTTCAAGGACGACGTGACAAATTTTCGAGTCGTGCATTTCATTCGTCATAAGTCGGACGTGTACGAGCGCTTCAAGGAATTCGAGCGTCTAGTGAACAACAAGTTCGGGCGCACGATGAAGACACTACGTACGGACAACGGTACCGAGTACCGTAACGAGAAGATGACTGAATACATGAAGAAGAGGGGAATCACGCTCGAGACCACGGCTCCATACACTCCGGAACAAAATGGGAAGTCTGAGCGAGATAATCGCACGATAGTGGAAGCAGCAAGAACGATGCTGCAAGCGAGAAAGTTGCCGATGCATCTTTGGGCGGAAGCTACTGCTACAGCGGTCTACACACTCAACAGGACTGGGCAGTCGAGAAAGGGCGGAAGTCGTACGCCGTACGAGATGTGGACGGGGAAGAAACCGGATCTTCGCCACATGAGAGTCTTCGGCTCCGACGCCTATGTCTACGTGCCGAAACAGAAGCTCACAAAATTCGATCCTCGAGCGAAGAAGTCGATTCTCGTGGGATACGACAGCGAGTCGTCGAATTACAGGTGTTACGACCCTGTTACGAAAGTTGTGTCTATTTCGAGGCACGTAGCGTTCAACGAACGAGAGAACGGTGGAAGATCGGAGGTACCAGTGTCCGAGGTCGAACTCACACTGCCGGTGGGCAGCGAGATCGACGAAGAAGATTACCAAGATGCAGAGGACGGTAACGGAGCTGTCGTCGGCGACGAAGCCGACGATGAGGCCGCCGGAAACGCGGAAGCAGGACAAGGAGCAGCAAGAGATGCAGACGAGAGAGTACAACAGGTGCAAGAGGCCCCGGTACCGAGAGTGTTGCGCGATCGAGCAACGATCAAACAACCGAAGAGGTATGATATGTGTCTCGTGGAATACAATGTTCCAGAAACGTATCAAGAAGCTGTATCAGGTCCAGAAGCTATCCAATGGGCGGAAGCCATCGAGGACGAGCTCGATGCACATCGGAAGAACGGGACGTGGAAGATAGTACCAAGGATCCCAGGTGGAAAAACCATAGATTCGAAATGGGTTTTCAAGATACTACGCTACACGGAAGGAAGCGTGGTCAGGTTCAAGGCACGACTGTGTGCCAGAGGCTTCATGCAGCGAGAAGGCGTGGACTATTCGGAGACGTTCTCACCAGTCGTGAGGTACGATTCTCTTCGAGTACTCCTAGCGATCATCACGGAAGAAAATCTCGAAGCAGTACAGTTCGATGTTCGAACTGCTTTTCTCCATGGACTTCTTGACGAGGTCGTAATGATGGAGATTTCGACGGGACTGGAGGTAAACGAAAGTCGAAAAAAAATGGTGTGTCTTCTCGAGAAGGCATTGTACGGACTCAAGCAGGCACCGCGCTGCTGGAACTTGAAAATCGCGAGTGTATTAAAGAGGTTCAATCTGAAAGAGACTAATGCGGATAAGTGTATCTTTGTGGGTACTTACGACGATTATAAAGTGTACATCGCGCTGTTCGTAGACGACGGAATAATTGCAGCGAAGTCTGCAGATGTAATCGGGAAAATTATCAGCGAGTTAAGCAAAGAATTCGAGGTAACTATCGGGGATTGCAGTAGCTTCGTCGGAATGCAAATTAGTCGAGATCGCGAATCGAGGTCGATGTTTGTACATCAGGAGGCCTACGCGAAGAAAGTCATCGAGCGATTCGGAATGAGTCGAGCAAAAGGGGTTTCCGTGCCGGCGGATCCTCATACAGTTTTGTATCCGGTAGAGTCAGAAGCGACCGAACGGCAAACGGTGCCGTATCGCGAGGCAATAGGATCGTTGATGTTTCTCGCGGTAGTAACGCGGCCAGATATTGCATACGCAGTAAATTCGGTCAGTAAGTTTCAGAACGAACACGATGAGAGTCATTGGCGAGCAGTGAAGAGAATCATTGCTTATTTGATCGAGACATCGAGAATGGGAATCGAGTACCGAGCATCGGAATCGGGAGTCGAACTCGCGGGATATTCAGATGCGGATTTCGCGAGCGATATAGCGACCAGGAGGTCGACGACGGGTTACGCGTTTTGTTTAGCAAACGGAATTGTAACGTGGTCATCTCAGCGACAAAAACTCGTGTCGATGAGTACGACAGAATCAGAGTATATCGCGGCATCGACGGCGTCGAAAGAAGCAGTATGGCTACGAGCGCTGTTGAGCGAAATGGAGTACCGACCAAACGAGTCGACGAAATTGTACGTCGACAATCAGAGCGCGATTCGTTTAATTCACAATCCGGAATTTCACAAGCGCACGAAACATATTGATGTAAAGTTTCACTACATTCGAGAAAAAGTAGAGAACGGCGAAATCAATGTAATCTTCGTGCCCACCGAAATTCAGTTGGCTGATATATTCACCAAAGCGCTACCAAAGAGTAGATTTATTGAATTATATACGAATCTCGGACTATGCATCAAACGCTCCGACGGCGGAAATGTTGAGGCGAGTCATCGCATTTAATGCGATCGCGTAGCGAAGGTACCGTATGCGTACGAAGGAGGCCGAGCGTAGCCGAACGCCCTCGAGTCTCGAGCGAGGCAAGCGACGCTCTCGAGCATCTCAGTTGCGAGCGAACTATCGTTCAGGTAGCACGCAGTGTATCAATAAAGATTCATTTCCCAACAAAGACTACTGTGTAAACGGTTATTCTTCCAGCGACGTAATCCCTCTCCTTTCGCAAAGCTATTGGAAGATTCATTTGCCTCAACATAAACTAACACAAAAATACGACTATACATTGAAATTCAACAAATGTATTCATCCTATTTATTTAAAAAAATTTAATACTGATGCTGATTTGACTCTGGTTTTGTGGTTAAATGTACTTTTTGTGTTGAATGAAATTATTTTTAAACTTACAGGTACCTAATCGCATTTTTCGAAAGTAATAAATGTTCGTCAAACATTTATCTCTTACTACAAAAATTTTTAACAAAAACTGAATGGTCTGTGCCGTAATATACATAAATTTTCGTTTTATCTCATAAGACTCATTGTAATTTGCATTACGGATCAACGGACCAGGCTTGCGAGTTTTGCGTTGCTACGCCGAGAAAATGGCAGTAGCGCCATCTGACGTACGATAATAACTTTTAGCGATCCTTGAGTATATAAAGTACATCAAAGCCACCTGTGTGTAATACAAGTAATTCATATACATAATGATGTATGGCTCTACTTTACCGACCGACCCAAACATAATTTTTTCCCTTTCACATCGCCTTAAGGAATTATGTGCAATCAAAGTGTAGGTCTACATTTCTTATAAAAAATCTGATCTATAAAATAAGCTTTTATGCATAATATTTGTTGCTTTATGCAGTTATTTTTTGCATCTTTATTAATTTGAACAATCTAAGAATACGAAGTAGTGAAAAAAATGAGTATAAACCTATTACTTTTTTGTCATTTCAATTTAAATTACTAAGCAGAATGGGGGTAATCCCGGTCACAATGTAATTTATATGACGCTCCCGAAAGTGAGGCTAAGAAAACGTTCCGCTGCGCTCTCAGGTAGGGTAACTTTGCTTAAGTGTTTTTGATTGAACAGTGGTTATGTTATTATATGTTTCACTATGTAAGTGCGAATAATAATGCGACGGATCATATGAAAGTTCATATAATTGATTTAAAGAAATTTTTCACCTATAAAAGTAACTTTCTAATAGTGATCGGAATTGTACCACGGCTGACCGGTATTACCTTTTGATGTGGAGTAAATTCGGTCAAAATGCTTTTTTTATTTCAACTTATAGCTTCGATATCTTACATTTTTATATTAAACCAATAATAAATATTTATAGTCAATTGTTTGAACTAACATAATAATTATTTAAAGTTCAAAGAAACAATTTGAAAGTGAAAATAACAAGCACGTTTTCTTAGGTGACCGGCAATACCCCATCCTCCCCTATTACCTGATGTTTTCGGTAAATTTGAACATTTTATCAAAATATAACTGTCCAAATTTAAAAAAATTAATGAAGGTCGTTAGGTCCATTTGATTGGCTATAATAAAAACTTCTATGTTTCTTCGGCTACCGCAAGGTTTAGAGAGCCAATGTGATCGAATGGACACTTTCTTTATTTGTGTAATTAGGGTATGGGTGTGGGAATTTGTATATAAAAATTATTGACCAAAGTTATAGTCAATTTGAGCAATATTTCATATTAAAATTTTTTAAAAACGAAGAATTTTCGCTTAAATAGACTATAACTTTGGTCAATAATTTTTAAATACAAATTCCCACACCCATACCCTAGCTACACGTATTTTGAACATAATAAAATCTTGAAAGCGTCAATTCGATCACATTGGCTCTCTAAACCTTCCGCTAGTCGAAGAAATTCAGAAGTTTTCCAAATTTTTTAAAAATTTGTATAGTTATATTTTGATAAAATGTTCAAATTTACCGAAAAAGTCAGGTAATATATGATAAGTGCCTTAGTTTTACCGTAAAATGTATTCTTAATTAATTTAAAATTTTAAAGTGTATCTGCCCCTTAAACGCCGCAAATTTAAGTCAGAACCTTTATTTATAGCTTATATAATTTCATAATAATAATACTAGACGTGATATATTAGTATTTTATAGTCATGTAATGTAATTCGAGCGACTTGAAAGTGAAGATAAAGAGAGAATATATGAAGCACAATCGAAATAAAGATTTACACGAACAAAAAGAACGGATTAAGCAGAAAAAGAAATACAATAAAAATAAAATTTTATTGTCTTCTCAGAGGTACAATTAATAATATTTTAAGCTTTTAAATTATTAATAAATATGTTTATAATCATTTTAAATATTTAAAGAAGTACAATTTATAGTTTTTAGATCATTAAAATTATAAATTTCTGACATATTTGAAAAATTAGGCACTTGTTTTAGGCTTGTTCGTGATTATATTTTAGTAGTTTATAGTCTTAAGAAATTGTGTAAAAAAATTAGAACTGTAATCCTAAATTAATTTCACCTGACTTTTAATGTGAAAAAGTCAAAGGTTTTAGAGATTTACCCATATGTACGCGAGAGAATTAAGCGAACGCGCGCTTTCAATCGGCAACCGGTGTTTTCGGTGAAGTCGGTCTGTACACACTTCTCCTCTACTCCTTCAAGCGCGCACACACACTTCCCCCTCCACGCTGTGATCAAATGTGTATAGCTCGGGCGCTCAGCCGCTAGGTTCGCTAGCTCACGACTGACAAGAATCGCCCCGAATCCGCCCATGCTCACTGGCAATCTCTCTACTAATCTCTGGTAAAAGGCGCGCGTAATATCGGAGGTATGACAGATAGAGAACGATAAGAAATGTGTCGCGGTGTCATCTCGCGGAGAGCGCGGAACTAACACTTTCGCTCCATTGGAACCGTTCTTCTCTACAAGTCTATATTCGTTGGTTGCATGTTTGAGTTTATTTTTGTGGACGGTTTGTGTTCCTGATTTAATTTGAATAGTTACATTATCATTATCATCGATGTAGATTATTTGATATGGGCCAGTTTTGTGTTTATCAAATTTGGGGTTACGTGGCTCTTTTATCAGGTAAACGAGATTACCTACTTTAAAGTTTTGTACTTTAAGAGCTCTGTCATAATATTTTTTATATCTTTCTTTAGATTCTTTCAATTTTTCTGTTACCTTTGCTTGGGTGTATGTTAATTTTTTAAATAAATTATCAACTAATTCAACAAAAGCGGGTTGAATTTTCTGTTTGGCAAACTCTGTTGGGGTTCGAGCTTCTCGGCCAAAGAAGACTTGGTGTGGTGTATGACCATGAGCTTGGTGTATATGTGTGTTGTATGAAAACATGCCAAATCTTATCCAGCGATCCTAGTCAGTGCTTGAGCAATAGTGGCGTAAGTATTCTATAAAATCGTGATGTGCTCATTCGAGGGAGCCAAAGGATTGTGGGTGAAAGGCGGTGGATCTGATGCGTTTAATTTTGAATATGTTGCAGATGGTGTTCATGACTTTGCTACAGAAATTGCTGCCTTGGTCTGTTTGAATGACCTTTGGGCAACCATGTCAGGATATAAATTGTTCTGCTAACGCTGTGGCGACGGATACGGAATCAATATGTGTGAGGGGAAAAGCGTCAGCATACTTGGATAGACAACATTGAAGGGTTAGTAAATATTTGTTTCCGGATTCAGTAACGGGTAAAGGGCCTACGATGTCCATTTGGACTTTGTCAAGAACTGCTTTTGGCGTATCTGTTATTGTCATAGGTTGGCGAGTTTTGATACGGGATAATTTATTTTCTTGACAACTTTTGCAAGATTTAATATACTCTTGGATATCGTTTTTCATATTATGCCAATAGAAATGATGATGAATAGCCTTATAAACTTTTGATATGCCTGTATGGCCACCAACTAATGAATCACGATATTCCTTGAGTATATTTTCTCTTTCTGATTCATCTGGAAAATGAATATCATTTGAACAGATCTTGAAATGATATTCTTTTTCCGCAACAGTGTTAACTAACATGTTCTCTATAGTTTGCCATGGAATGTCATCAATTCCATTGTCAGTGCTTTATATGCTGGCAGTTTTTACGCCAAGTTCTGTCATAGTTATTCTTAAACAATTAAAACAGGTTTGAATATTTGTGAGTAGTGTATCTTCATAATGTGAAGATTTTATAACTAAATTAAAAATATATGTGTTGTTTTGAGTTTTGAAGGTATGAACTTGTCCAACTGATGGCGTTTGGTCAATTAAATTCTGGGTAGTTAAAAAACTACTGTCGAGGATTTCTTATCTAATAGGTGTATTAAAATTGCAATTTGCAGGAATAAAATGGATGTAATTGTAATTTTTCATAAGTAAGTAATCGTTTGTGTAAATTGTTGTTGCGTGTTCTACGAATAGTACCCTTTGGTCCTCATATATTGATGTGATTCTATCTTTCTCAAGATGCCTGGGCTTTTTACTCCCAATGTCAATGCGTTTAAATGTCTGCGACTCATTTGGCTCATTATCACTCGTGGCTCTTTTATTTCCCAATTTCTCATCATTCATTCTTTCACCTGCGCTACCTGGATTCTCAGGGTACTCAAACCCCTTCGACCGTTGCGACTGTGCATTGTGAGTTTCATTAGCCACTCTCTCACCTGCGCTACCTGGCATCTCAAGGTACTCAAACCCCTTCGACCGTTGCGACTGCGGATTGTGAGTTTCATTAGCCACTCTCTCACCTGCGCTACCTGGCATCTCAGGGTACTCAAACCCCTTCAACCGTAGTGGTTGTGGAATTTTAGATTCTTTATTCACATTTACTATCTTTCCTTTGGAGAAACCCACATCTTGAGTATGTTCTATCATTTTCTTCATGCAAATTGTATGTGATTCTACGTCTTCAGGTTCATGCTGTGTAAGGAATATTTGGCAAATCGAATTTTCAATCAACAGGGTGTCATCATTTGGGTCTGTAACTGATGGGAAGTCTGCGCAGACATCCATCCCTTCCAGATCCATAGGAGTGTTAGTTTCTACAGGATTGTTATCAACAGGATTTCTGGATAAAGCATCAGCATTTGAATTCAATCGATGAGGCTTGTATTTAACCTTAAAAGTGTACTCTCGGAGACGTATTCTCCATCGAGCAAGTCTGGATGTGCGATCTTTTATACCTTGAAGCCATACTAGGGGCCGATGATCTGTTACTAAAGTGAACTTCCTACCATAAATATATGGTCTGAATTGTTCGACTCCAAAGATCATGGCTAATAGTTCTTGCTCAGAGGTGGTGTAATTTCTTTCGGTCTTACCAAATAATGTAGATGCAAAAGCTATCGGCAAATCATTGGGACCCTGGCTTAAATCTGCACCGGTTGCAAAATTTGAAGCATCTGTGGTTAATATGAATATCTTATTGAAATCTGGGTATTGGAGTAGTGGTGGAGTGCTTAAAATGTCTGTTAAGGTGTCGAATGCTTCCTGTTGGCTCGGACCCCACTCGAATGGAAAGTTTTTCTTTAATAATATGTATAAAGTTTTACCAATTTCTGCAAGATCTTTGATAAATCTCCTGTAATAACCAACGAGACCTAAAAACTGTTTAATATTTTTTTTATTTTTAGGCTTCGGAAAACATTTGACAGCCACAACTTTTCTTGGATCTGGTTTTACTCCTTCGCTGGAAATTATGTGTCCAAGATATGAAATTTCTTTGCATAAGAAGTTACATTTTTCTGGTTTCAAGGTGAGTTTGGCATTTTTCATTATTATTAAAAAATTTTCTAATTTTTTTATATGTTCTAATAATGTTACAGAATATAAAATGGCATCGTCCATATAAATGAGCATTTCTACACCTTGAAGACCAGAACAAATTTTATTACTCATTTTTTGGAATACTACTGAACTTGCGCGAAGGCCCATTGGGGTACTTTTGAATTCCCAGTGATCAAAAGAAGTTCAGAAAGCTGGCAGATGTCTTGAAGATGGATCTAAAGGGATTTGGTAGAATCTGGATGCTAAATCTAATGTAGATAAGTATTTTGCTCCTCCGAGTTAATCAAGAATGTCTGAGAAGTTGGGTAACGGGTGAGATACATTTATTACTTTTTCATTTAGGGCTCGGTAGTTAATTACTAAACACCATTTACGATTTCCAGAGTTGTCTATCTTCTTTGTTACTAGGAAACAAGGTGCATTGTAGACAGACAAGGAAGGTTGGATAATGTAATCCTTAACCATCTTTTCGATTTGTCTGTCTAATTCTTGTCTTTGTATTTGAGGATGTCTGTACTGTTTTACATGTATTGGTATATTATCAATTGTTTCAATATTGTGTGTCAGTATGTCAGTGGCTCGTAGTTTGTCCCCGGGTAGGTAAAATTGGTGTCAAAATTTGCTTATCAAGGTCACTAGTTTATCTTTTTCTTCCGGATTTAAATGATTTACTTTTATTACTCTCAAAAGTAATGCAATTCTTTTTGCTTCTTCTCATTTGTCTGATAATTGGTCAGTCTGTGTGTCTTCGGGTGTGTCTTGGGGAATTTCTTCTAAATGAGGAATTGGAAACGTGGCAGTGACACCTATATAGATATCAGGACCAATATCTATCCGTGCCAAGATTCCTTCTTTGAGATTAGTACAATGTACTGGAATTTCTAGGTATTTGCGTGATCGGAGTGAAAGTTCTATTGTAGTATTTTTTATAAAGGGATATGAGTGGGAATCGATTTTCATTTCTCCATTTCCATGTTTGCGAAAAATCAGGTGGGCTTCTTCGTTCTCAAGAAAATTAATGCCTATGATACCCCCAGATTCTATGGGAAAGGTGTCCGGTACTAATTGGAAGACTACATTTACACCATCGACATCCAGCGTAACCTCTCCTAGAGTTTTTACTAAACCTTCTCTAATCCTTATTAAAGTGTAAATAATCTTTGAATTTATTGATATGTCTTATCGAATATTTTTAATTTTTATTAAGTTTAAACAACAACCTGTATCAATTAAAAATGATGTTTGAGTATTTTCTGAAAATTTTTAATTTAGTTTGATAATGGGTAATTTTGAGTTTTTTTATTTTTGTGATATCGTAGTAGACACGTAGGTCGCGGGACTCTTCTGGTTTTTCAAGCTTGATTCTGCCCCGCTTGATCGAGCTTGTTTGGCGTTTAAATTTTCGGCATATTTGTTCGACTGCTCTAATCTATCCCCGATTTTGTAAATTATATGGATTTGGTCGATTTTGTCTCCGACTTTGAGATCCTCTTCCCCGATTACCATAAAACGATTCTGAATAATAATCTGTTTGTTCCGGCTTATTACAATTAAAACATACTTTTTTTCTCAATCATTTCTGTCATACTGTGTTTCCCGATGTCCCGTATTTTTTGTTTGGTAATCTTGAACATTTGCTACTCTAAACGAATTTTCTTTTCGTGTTGGCGATCTATTTTTGCGATCGTTTTGTTCTTTTAATCCTTCACGATATTCCACGATTTTTTCTGCTTCTAAACCGTGATGCACGGCATCTTCTAAACCGATCGAATTGTCTCTCTCGACTCTATCTGCCACGGCGGAATTTTGTAATCCAGAGATAAAGCAACTCATCGCGTTGTCTCGCGCCCCTTCTATAACTCCAATTGATTTTTCACTGCTATGTGTTTTCTTGATCGAACCTATCAATCTGTTTAGTAACAAGCTAACTCGAGTTCCATAATCGCGTACTGACTCTCCCGTTTTTTGGTGAATTCTATTTAATTCTCCTACTAGCTGATTATACTTGTCTCTCGGTTCGAATGCTCTTTTTAAATCGTTGAGTAGGGTATCTAGATACTCGTGATCAAATCGACCTAATAAATATTTACTCGCGTCCCCGATACATTTAGCCCTTATCATTTCCAGAAAGATTGGTCTGGAACCGGGTATGATTGACCCATTACCCGCTCGCACGCGCGTATAAAGGTATGTATACCGTCGCTCGAGCCATTAAATTCAGGTACTATTTTTATTGCCGTTCTGATGTCTAATGCGCACATTATATTTTCGCGCGATACGGAGGCTGTCTCTAATATTCAATTATTTTGTGAACTCGCGCTCGATGTAGCCGCGTGATTTGTTACGGGTACCACGGTTCCGCTTTGAGTTTGACCTCCACTATTTGTTGAGGCATTGTCTCCATTGATCGCTGGAGGGACTCCTAATTCATTCCAATTTTCAATACCGCGATTGTTCTGCGCGTCGGCTAGATTATTTTCCCACTCGCTAATTATTGAGCTGCGTGTGGCAACCATCTTTATTTAGTATTTATAGTTATGTTACTTTATTAGTTGATGTGATTAGAGCTTATTATATAAATATAAAGGTACTTTCAAATTTTATTTTACATTCCCCCTTTTTTCTATTTACAGAATATCAATTTGGTAATTAGAGAAGATTGACAAAGACACACTGGATAGAGTATACCTTTACTTGGAGTCGATGTTGAGTCAGATAAGTAACTTCAAATATGATTTTCGCATTAAAATTTTGGGAGAATATTTACTTTGTTTAAACTTTTATGTGTAATTCAAGGATAACATACAGATGGACAGATAAGAAGATTTCCCTCAAAAGTAGCAGAAAAGTATTTTCATGAAAAGATGCGTTAAAGTTTCGTTTCGCAGCTTGATTATAAGTATATTGTAAATAGGTAAATTATAATGGTTTTTCTTTGCTATTTAAAATATTTGCACTTTAGCAATAGTGCTGTCTTTAATTTTAGAATTAATTAATTTGATAATGTGCAACTCTTATCTTAGTTTTATTATCATCGATTGGACCATTATTTATTTGTCTATACGTACTCTATTTCTATGGTAGTTTTTATAATACTTATACTTTATGTTTTCTATAGCTAACAATGATATTTGTAAGTATTCTACCAATAATAATTATTTTTATGATATTTTACTATATACGCTGTATACTTAACAATAATATTTATGATATTTATGCTATGCCTACTCTATGAATAATAATAATATTTATATCGTTGGAAGTAACCTTTGGAAATGCTGTAAATTTTTTTTATTTTATAACTTATGTAATTTGTATCGATCACAGTAAAATTTTGAGTCATATGAATAATTTTACTTCAATTGTAATAAGTGTATGCTTTATTTATTAAATACTGATAAAATATTAATTTTTAACAAATCTATAATAAGTTGCATAAAACAATTATGAAATTCTACAATATTTGTCACTGCGGCTATCTTTCAAAATTTAATTGAATTTGATTATTATTATTGTTATACGTATACATGTAGTATTATAATGTATATCTATATATATATATATATATGCACTTGGACAAAACGTGCAAAAACCCAAGTGAGAGAAGCGGTTTGGCACTTTGCACAATTTTGGCATAAAGTTTTAGCTTTATGATCTTCACTGTGACAGTTAATTTTGTATGTTTTCGCTTTTAAAGATACACTAATCACTTTAATGTTAATTTCCTTCACTGGTTGAGTGTTGAATTATACTTCCTTTCAACAGCATAGTAGTAAGTTGGATCGTTTCCTCTCAATCATACATCAGTGAATTTAACTTTTTCCTGTTAATATTGCGGCGACGGACATGAAACAAAACCTCCTGGGCCTTTTCTTCTCTCCTGTGGAAAATAAGGTCTAGAAAGGTAAAAGATTCTTCTGACGGCTCTTCTGGCACTTCGGAGTATATAGTGTGTTTATTTAAAAGTTCGCGCACTGATAAATTTATACACTTTAGTGGCCGCTTAGTATCACACCGAACTGCCACCAGTGTGATGACCCAGCCCGTTGGATAGCGATGATAGCGTGGATTTACTGGCGCGTAATTTGAAAGTATTTAAATGAATTTATCTAGATTATAATTGTTCTATTATATTTATATTATTAATGTGAAATTCAAGGAAGGATTTTGCTAGGACATAAAAGGAGTCTAAATAAAATAGTTGAGTTTAGTTTAAACAAGGACTTAGCTTAACCGTCTAAGTCCTTCTATATATTGTCAAAAATGTATATATTTTAAAATACAGCTGAATGCTTTCGAGTCTCGGGCAGGACTGCTGCTCTATTCTCCTCTCTGCTGCTTCCAAACTCCGCGCTCTGGTACCGCTCTCCTTGTCCCAACCCTCGCTCTCTAGTCGTGGCCAATCAGCGAAGGTCAAAGGGTAGCGATCGGGCTTTTCCCTCTCTTCGCTCTTGATTTAGGACTGCGTGTAGGTACGTGCTTTTGTGCGGGCTTAGCCGCAGGGTTGCCAGGGCGCATAAAGAATCGCCCCAACAGGTGCAGCGCTGCTTGCGCCGAGGACAGGAGGGAGGCGGACGATGGCAGGAGAGAGAAATGGGTTTTACACACCCTGTGATTTCTACAGCTCTATATTTACTATTTACAAAATATACAAGTGGCTGTGTTAGCCGTGAAAAGAGTTATAATCTTGAGGCGATGCGCCAGAGCTGTGGCGTGCGAGCGAGCTATTGCGTGCAGTACTGTGCGTGCAGCTCCCGAGGCTCCGTAGCCGAAAGTAGAGTCGCTCTCGGCTCCAGACGCTGCTTGCGTCGATTGTGCTGCCGCTCGCCTATCGGCAAGAGCGGGCGAACTTCATGTGGAGGCAACTCCGAGGGTGACACAATTTCTCTCTCTTTTCGCTCTCCGTTCCTCGGCTTCCCACGACTCTTTTTTTATGAGCTCACGTGTTTCTGCTTATGTGCTTGTCGTGTAGTTGTTTCGACCGATGAAATGCACTCAAATTTCCGAGCTTTTCCTTGGAAATTTATGAGAGGCCTTTTGTGTGCATTGGGCGAGAAATGCGCTGTTGGTTTTCTCTTACTTATTATTTATGGTCTTGTTTACTTGTGCGAGCCACTTAGAATTTCTTTCTGCTATTTTCGTATTTCCTGTCCGAGCCTTTGCGCTATCGAGTGATTTATTTGAGTAACGAATTTCTAGAGGTCTATCTACTAAATTATGAATGCTATGTATTTTGGAGTTACTTTCCAATTTAAATATTTGCGCGTTTCGTTGTATGAAATTAGCGAATACGCGATTCGCAAGTATCGTGACATGTCAGTACGTCACACACCATAAACTGTGCACTTTGTTACGGTCATTAACCGGCACATTCACAAAAATAGTTTGAACCTCGGGTGACCGGTACAATCACAAAAATCACAATCACCGGTATAATCACAAAACCGGCACATTCACAAAAATAGTTTGAACCTTAATAAGGTAAATGTGTTTTTTTTACAAACACAGTTATTTCTACAGTTTATGGTTTTCTTTTATTCAGAACTTGCTGAGAGCATTAACTTTTGTCGAAACTTTTTGAAATTATTTGGACATATTTTTTACAGCATCATAAAGAAATTATGCATTGCCAAAGTGCTCTGTCTTGATTTAAATCAAATGAAAAATAATTATTTATAAAAAAGCTATAAATTATATAAAAGCACTATTTTTAATTTTAATAAAATGATCGCATTTTTAACTATGATTATTTCTATTCCAATTTTATACAAATGCACAAATATTTTTAAATTGGTATAAAAAGTAAGTACGCTTCTTCATAGCTGAATAAGAAATTCTATGTGCACTAGGAATGTTGGGAAACTATGTCATTTTGTCTAAAAGAAATCAGGAACTTTTCGTTGTAAATCAATATTTATAAAGTAAAGTAGGCAGAATTTAAAAAAAAACTTTTATATTTGGTTGTATAAATCTAAAAAAATTTGGAAAAAATTTGTATTTAAGGAGCTATTTTATGAAAATTTAAAATAACTCTATAGTTATTCTTTATATTAATTATATTATATTTATAAATACTAAAACCTAAGATCCCTTAGCTTAAAAGTTACTAAGGATTTTCTTCATATATTTAGTATTAAGCCTAGGTCTATGGGCTTAGGATTTAAGAGGACTAAACCAACTTAAATTTTTAAAAAATTGTTTTCTTTCTTCAACAAAGAATATTGAAATAAACCTAAATTCAAATTACCAATATCAATAAAAATCATTTACAAATTCAAAATAATAAACATTTGTGGCACCCTCGGAGTTGCCGCCACACGAAGTGCGCCGCTGAAAAAACGCGCGCTCGCGCACGCGCATGCTGAGTCTGCCGTGCGGTGCCTCGACACCACGCCGCATCACTCGCTTCAGCACTGCCGACGACTCGTACGACGAGGAACTCGAGGACACTGCTGACCTCAACTCGACGATCATCCTGCATCAGCAGCAGTCGCAGTCCGAGCTCGCCGCGCCGCTTTCAACGCCGCAGCAGCAGTCGCAGTCCGAGCTCGCCGCGCCGCTTTCGTCGCCGCCGCCGCAGCAGCCTCAGCCTCAGCTGCCCTCGTTCTCAGACGGAGGCCCGCCAGTGCCGCTAGCCTCGTCAGATCAGCAGCAGCAGTCGGCGCTCGCCGCTCTCCACGGAGCCATGCTCGGCGACAACGTTCAGCCCGACGATCCCGCCGCCGCAGCAGCCGGCGCAGCCGCTGTCGCCGCCGCTGCCAACATTGCGCCTCAGGTGCAGAGCGTCACCGCTTGCAGACTGCCTCCTTTCTGGCGCAACCAGCCAGAGCTCTGGTTCCTGCAGATAGAGTCGGTGATGCAGGTAAACCAGGTACGTACTGACGCCACAAAGTACCACCTCGCAGTCGGCGCACTTGATCCTAGGGACTTCGTCCTAGCGGACGTGAAGACGGCCATCATCGGCGCCGACCTCCTGGAGTACTATGGGCTCCTCGTCGACCTCAAGCGCCGCCATCTGCGGGACTCGACCGCGCGCTGCTGTGCGCCAGGTTCCACTTCCCTCATCGATGAGTGCCACAAGGTCCTCCAGAGTACATCATCGCCCACCGGAGGCCCCTCGGCCCCGGTACAGCATCACATCGTGACGACGGGACCGCCAGTCTTCGCACGAGCACGACGGCTGGCAGGCGAGAAGCTCGAAGCTGCCAAAGAGGCCTTCGACTCGCTGCTATTCCATGGCGTCATCCGTCCATCTAGCAGCAAATGGGCCAGCCCGCTGCACATGGTTGAGAAATCAGGTGGAGGTTGGCGCACCACGGGAGACTACCGTCGTCTCAACTCCATCACTGTCCCGGATCGCTACCAGCTTCCAAGGATAGAGCACCTGCTACGCAGCCTCCACGGTTGTAAGTTTTTTACGACTCTGGACCTCAATCGAGCTTACTTCTAGGTTCCAGTTGCTCCAGAGGACGTACCAAAAACAGCCGTCGTCAGACCGTTTGGGCTCTTCGAGTTCATGGGCTTACCTCTAGGTCTCAGGAATGCGACCCAGACGTTTCAGCGGTTTCTAGACACGCTCTTTAGAGGCATGCCGTTTGTGCGAGTCTGCGTTGATGACCTCATCATCGCTTCCCGCAACAGAGAGGAGCACCTTCGCCACATCAAGGCCGTCCTCGACGTGCTTGCAAAGGCCAGGCTCACGCTCAACTTGGGCAAATGCCGTTTTGCCTGCGCTGAGGTAAACTTCCTTGGCTACCACCTCGACGTCAACGGTTTCGAGCCTCCAGCGGCCAAGGTTACGGCCATAGCCGATTTTGCACGACCAGTCACCATCATGGACCTCCGGCGCTTTCTGGGGATGGTCAACTATTACAGGGCTCTCATACCGCGCGCAGCAGCTGTGCAGGCGCCACTCACAGACCTTCTTCGCGGCACCAAAAAGAAGGAGAAGCGGTTGATTGAGTGGACTGCGGAGCGCACGGATGCATTCAGCAGATGTAAGGAGAGCTTGGCTGCAGTGGCGCAGTCTAGTTTCTTCGTGCCAGGCGCCCCTCTCGTCCTCTCCACAGACGCCTCGTCGATAGCCGTCGTCTAACGATGATCGACCGATTCTCCAGGTGACCTCATGCGATTCCGCTGAAGGACATGCAGGCCGAGACAATAGCAACTGCTTTCTACAGTGGCTGGATTCGGCAACTTCGGCACATCGCTTACCATCACCACGGACCAGGGAGCTCAATTTGAGTCTGCGCTATTCGCTGCCCTCGCCCGGCTGATTGGAGCAGGGAAAATAAGGACGACGGCCTACGACCCACAGTCAACGGGATGTTGGAGAAGTGGCACAGGACGTTGAAGGCCGCGCTCATATGCCATCCCGACTTGCCATGGCTCGAGCGCTTACCAACCGTTCTTCTTGGGCTCAGGACAGCCTACAAGGAGGACCTCAAGGCCTCACCGGCCCAGCTTATGTTCGGCACTTCACTGCGAATACCGGGTGACTTTTTAACGACGCGGGAGTGCCCTGCAGACACACTTTCTTTTGTAGGAAAGCTGCAGAATCACTTCCGAACGCTGAAGCTGCTGCAGACTGACCACCACGCCACGACGAAGTTCTTTTTCCACAAGGACTTGGCCACCAAAACGCACGTGTTTCGACGGGTCAACGCCGTCAAGCCGCCCTTGACACCGCCCTTCACAGGGCCGCACCGTGTCATGCGCCGCTTGGACCAGCAGCGCTTCGTCATCGACGTTGACAGGGAATCCAAAACGGTCTCCACCGGCGACCTCAAGCCAGCTTATATCGCTGGGGACGAGCCCTCGATCCCCATGGACCAGCGCCCTCAGCGACAGCTTCGCCGCACCGTCACTTTTCAAGAGCCACGCAGCTCTCCCCCTGCACGGGCGCCACCATCATCATCATCATCGTGCTCTCCTCAATCGTCAGCCACTAGGGGGGTAGTGGCCGTGGCACCCTCAGAGTTGCCGCCACGCGAAGTGCGCCCGCTCTTGCCGACAATGTGATGGAGATGGGCGTCTCCATCACATTGTTAGGCGAGCTGCAGCACAATCGACGCAAGCAGCGTCTGGAGCCGAGAGCGATATACTAGCCTCGGCGGCCTCGCTGCTCGACTCTACATTTAGTCCAGTCATATTAGACTTAAAAAGTAGTGTTCTGGAAAATCGTGTAAAGAGGATATGTTACAATTGAATCTTATAAAGAAAAGTGTCCTTACATAGGAAAAATAAAAACAACTCGCGAGAAGTTCCGGAACATTGTTTAAATGTTGAAAATATTCACGAAAAACAGTTTTTTGGCTCTAGAGAGAAATGTGTTGCTACTAACAAAAAATAAAAAAAATAGGTGCTTATAGGCATTACAAATACCTATCAAATGAGCCGCCGGAAGTTAAATTTTATTCATTTGTTTACTTATAAACAATCAGAAACTACGAAAATAAGCCTTTTTTAAAATTATTTTTAATTTGTTTAAATAATTATCAGAGGATTTTGAAACTATGTGATAATATAGCCTTTATAGTACTTGTTATGTGTACAAAATTTCAGCAAAAAGTATTCATTAATTGTTGCAAAATCCATTGCAAGAAAACCATCGTGGCAAAACTTAATTTCAACAGCTTTGGGGCGTTACTTACAATCGTTTGAGATCTCATTATCTTCTTTAAGACTTGTGTTATAATAAACAACTTGAGTCTAAACGATTTCGTAAGTTTAAAGTATTTAAAAATGGCGTCAGAGAAAGGGTCGTTTTTTCGTTATAAACAAAAGGGCACAGTATCATAAATAATATTTTTATTTGAATTGTGCATAGATATTCGAAAAGCTACTATTTTTGTGTAAATTTTAAGCCCCGAAAAGTTAGTCTACGATATCTGTAAGCCGAGAAATTTTCTTTTTTTGTTTTAATTAATTTGGGTTGTATATGCAATATTAAGATTCGAAAAAAATATCATTATTTAGATGGATACTTAATAAGATTAATAAGAATAATAAGATTCAATTGTAACATATCCTCTTTAGACGATTTTCTCAAAGAAAATTAATATGACTGGACTAATTCGGCCACAGAGCCTCGCGAGTTGCACGCACAGTACTACACGCAATAGCTCGCTCGTACGCCACAGCTCTGGCGCATCGCCTCAAGCTTTTAAGTTTTCTTCACGGAGAACAGAGCCATTTGTATATATTGTATATAATTTAATATAGAGCTACAAAAATCATAAGGTGTGTAAAATCCTGTTTTCTCCCCTGCCATCGTCCGCCTCGCTCCTGTCCTCGGCGCAAGTAGAGCTGCACCTGCTGGGGCGATTCTCTATGCGCCCTGGCAACCCCGCGGCTAAGCCCGAACACATTCTCTTTACTTTTAAACCCCTGTGGAAATTAGAAACTGTAATAAAACGTCAAGAAACGTAGAAAAGTGGAATAAATCGCAAAAAACGTTTAACAGTGTAATAAAACGTAACATAACGTAAAAAAGTGTTATTTTGGAGGTTTTATATTATATTTTCATATATTTTCTTACCTTTTTTTACGTTTTCTTACATTTTTTTACATTTTTACACTAAAAATTCCGCTCACTAGACGCTTCCATAATGTCAAATATTAAAAAAAAAATATTTTCTAAGTAGCAATTTGTATATGCCTCGCCACCTATCGGTGAAAAATTGAAGCTATATTTTTTCAAGAAATTACGAAAAGTAATAAAACGTAAGGAAACATCATAAAACATAAAAATACATATAAAAACGTAAGAAAATGTAAAAATGTCGCAAATCCAACAGTTTTTTACGATTTATTACACTTTTTTACGTTTACTTACGTTTTCTTACGTTTTATTACATTTTTCATTTTTACTAGGGAATGCATAGAAAATCATAACCAAAAATGGTTCTCCTGAACTATCAATACTATCATACATTATTGTACATACTGCAGGATTACTCGAGTCAACAATACTAAAAATGGGCTTTAAAAGTATCATTTTACTCATAAAACCATAAATATGTAATTTTCATGTGAATGTGGGAATTTGTAAAAAAAATTATTTCATTTTAAGTTAAGATTATCCATACATTTCCATGTAAAAATAACTATCTTTTTGTCATTTTGAATATTAAATTAACTTTTATTGATTTTCATAATATACGTTTAGGTTATTTCAATATTCTTTGTTGAAAAACGTAATAAAAAATATTCGATATTTCCAAATCTTAAGATTGTTCAGTGCCCTTAAAGTATCTTAACTTTTGCCAAAAAAAATTACAAGTTAATTTGAGAAATGAAGCGCAGTTAAGTTACAAGTTCCTTCATAATAAAAGTAACGAAGTTATTTAGAAAATTACAAGTAACGTAACTTTTTAGTAACTTCGTTACTTTTAGCGCGTGGCTACCCAACACTGCTGCTGGGTTGATATTTTCGATAATGAATTCGTTACTCGTTGTTTCGAACTAATCGCTAACGGAGATCGAATTTAAGCCAGATAATGAGGACCCAAGCGGCAAAAAAATAAGTAAAAAGCTAGGGCATGTCCCGTTGGAGAAGTAAGAATAAAATAAATAAATGGGTCTAGGACGTTTTATCCAATGCGATTCGAGATATCGAAATTTTAGGACGGCCACACTGGGGTTATGAGTATTATAGTGAAGCTATATTCGCGTGTAAGCTTTAAGCATTAATTTTATGTTGCAAAATACGTCCATCGGAATGGAACGTTCGAATTAAAGTCGCGCGCTATTTAAATTTAAGGGAGGTATTTTTAAATAAACGTTTAGGTCTGGATTTTAGGATCAAAATAAATGGTAAATATATTCTGTATATTAAAAGGAAAATTTACAACAATTGAGTGTTCGGATCGAGTGCAGAAATCGGTCTGCCGTTGCTCTACACCTTCTACACGTCGTCGGCTTTCTCCCCCTTCACCTCTTTTGAGTTGAGAAAAGGTTAGGCCCCTTTTTGGGAGGAGAAAAGTCGAGGAATGCCAACACGCTGTTCTTTCTCCCCTCCGCTCGCTGATACTGTTATCAAGCTACAAGCATGCACAGAACAATAGCCGTCTTGTCTGAGGTCTGGCAGCCAGATTTTGGATGAAAAAACTTACGCTGCATTCCTAGTAGCATTTATGAGTAATTTTTTATGGCCTTTAGCCGAACAGAGTGTTTGTCAACTCTTGTTCGTCGAGGAACACTTGAGCCTATAATTTATTATACTAC
Organism: Gastracanthus pulcherrimus; assembly: GCA_949152435.1. Lineage (NCBI taxonomy): Eukaryota > Metazoa > Arthropoda > Insecta > Hymenoptera > Pteromalidae > Gastracanthus > Gastracanthus pulcherrimus. The sequence goes on from OX424574.1 coordinate 72,277,011, forward strand.
TCTCTCGGGTGGTCGCTTTTCCGTTCTCACGAATATTAGTTTTACAACTTTGCTATTTATTTATTTTAAATTACGCGGCAACAAATAGCGCCGATAAAACATACGACGCGACAGTATGAAAGATATAGAAACGCCACGTGGTATTTACTTTTGGAGTCAAGCAGGGCACGGAGCGGAATGAATTGTTGAAAAGCTGAACTTTAAAAGCACCGACAGTTTTACAAATTCATTATTGATAATATGAAAAAGTCAAAGAAAATGAAAATGTAGTTTGTTAAAAGTGAAAAGGCAACATATTTTTATTACAAACATTTTCCATATGGACATGTTAGTTGTACTAACAATGTATTAAACTTTTACGTTTAGTAGTGAAAACTTGTAATTTATTATACATTAAATAAGAATTTTAAAAGAATTAATGATAGCTTTTGTTTCTTGTTTTTCGGTAGCAATCCATACATTGTTACGAGTGGACAAAATATTTTTTAATGCAAAACCAATGACTTACAAAAATAAAACGAAAGAATAAGTATATGTATTGCTGGGTAATGCATACTTTATTATGTTATTTAAATGTAATTGCAATATTAGTTTTCAGATTATTACTAAACTATTATTAAGCTGGAGACGAGATATCTAATTGTACTTGAAAGTTGGCGTCTACCATAAAATAAACTGTAATAATGGAAATACGAAAGTAGTACGTAAGCTGTTATGGGAAGACTAAAAAAATGACGTTATCACTGCCGACGTCTCTTATCTTATCTAATCTTAATGGTTTGTTGATAAGATAAGGTTATCTTAATGGTTTGTTATTTAAATATTATCGATATTAATTATATAAAAAAGCAATTAATTATTATCTTAATATTAATTGTTTATTTACAAGATAAGAGCAATTAATTATTATATTAATCGTTTATTTGCAAGATAATGTTATCTTAATTGATTGTTTACAGGAGAAAATCACATACCAACGATTGATAATATATTTAATTGTTTATTTATATAATTAATATCCATAATATTTAAATAACCTTTAGTATATGACCTTTTGTATGTGTCCTTGGCTCTTATCATGTAAACAAACCATTAAGATATCTTATCTTGTAAATAAACAAATAATTTAAAAATGTGCTGTGTGATGATGTCAAATATTCTAACAATATTTAAATAACCTTTTGTACAAAAATGTATTTTGTGATGACGCAAAACTTTTAAACTTGTTTTAATAATTTAAACTTTTTAAAAAATTAACTTTTTAAAAATATTTTAAAAAATAAAAATTTTTAAACTATGAGAAAAAATTTAAAATATCTAAAAATTTTAAAAGAATACATCTATCCTAGTACGTGAGAGAGAGAGAGAGATAGAGAGATACATAGATATACTGTTTATTCATCAAAAGAATTCTTACAATTGCATGTACATGTAGTTATAATAATTAAAATATCAGTCAATATTATGTATTTGTTATCTTACATTAACGTTCACTTATTGCATTTCTTATTAAACAATATTATTCGCTGTAACAGTTCGTCAGTTTATAAAATCTAAGTATAATGACCTAGTCATAGTCAGATATCACAGAAACACGCTTCGTCAAAATACATAGAATAAAATAAATACAATAGAGATAACATATTAAAAATAAAAAGAATACATACACATACTTTACTACATTTTTACGTATAACTATCACGTCAAAATTTAAAACACACTCATTCATATGACACTTTTACAATCACGCTAATAAATACATTCACACCTAACACTAAACATATTTAATAAATAAATAAATTAATAAATAACTAAGTCAAATAAATAAATAATTTAGATAAATAATTAAATTAAATAAATAAATAAATTTAAATAAATAAATAAATAAATTAAATAAATAAATAATTAAATAATTAAATTAAATAAATAAATAAATTTAAATAAATAAATAAATAAATAAATAAATTAAATAAATAAATAATTCAAATAAATAAATAACCCAACTAAATATCCGAGTCAGATTGGGAATACACAGAGATGAGCAAAATAATGTATAAACCGATTCTCGAAAAGTTCACCTCTATGTATTCCCGTCACCATGTAATTGTTTAAGGTGCCTGCTAAACGCCGTTTTAAATTTACAAAAAGATGGCAGGCACCCTACACTGCTTGGGAGCGAATTCCAGAGGTGCGCACCTTGAACTCTAAATGAGAATAGGCGCTTATCGGTGCGCGACCCCGGAACCGAGAGCTCTTTCGTACCACCCCTACTTGAAGTCCTGGCCTGGTTTTTTTCAAAGATGGCAGTAAGATATGGTGGTTGCCGCATGACAACCGCTTTGTAAAGCAGCAGCCCCATAAAATACTCCCTCCACACCTTCAGATCTAACCAGTTCAGTTTTTCCCTGTAGGCGGTAATATGTCCATCACGCCTAACACCACATATGTATCTCACACATGCATTCTGTAGACGTTTTAGTCGTGTCTGGAGCTCCCCTGACACGTCAAGAAGAACCACTGAGCAATAGTCTAAGTTAGGTAGTATCAGTGCACATGCCAGCTGCTTCCTCAGTATCTCTGCGGTGCTTAAACGGAATAATTTTAAGCTATACAAAGCACTATTTACTTTCCTACTGACCGCATTCAGTTGCGGCTTCCATGTTAACCTTCCGTCCATCACCACGCCAAGGTTAGTGACTGTATCGACAAAGTGAACGTGTACGCCGGTCTGTATCTCAATGCCTTGCAAGTCAAGGTTCTGAACCTGTTCGATGTTATGATCAGATCCACTGCTCGTGATACAGCCGACATGCGACTGATACCATCACAAAGACCTTTCAGGGTCACTTGTGTGTAGGTTTGCAGTTCGTCAGCGTAAAGTATATGTTCTACACCATCTAAGTCTAGTGTGTCTTGTAAGTCGTTGATGTACAGGCTGAAAAGCAGGGGCCTCACGACTGAGCCCTGTGGAACGCCAATATTGGTGGTTAGCCAACCTGAATCCCCTTTTGAGTTTGTGACGACTTTCTGCCATCTCCCCATTATATATGACTTAAGCCACAGGAGAATACTCCTGGAGAATCCCATGCGCATCAGCTTACGCAGCAGTTTAGTGTGTGAGATGGTGTCGAATGCTTTGCTAAAATCAAACATCAACAAAATAGTCAATAGTTTTTGGTTGTTGTTAATGCCTGATCATATGTCTTCCGTCAGTTTTAGTAGTGCTGTCTGTGTACTGTGATTCTGTCGAAAACCAGTCTGCATCAGGACCAAAGTATTATTTTCTCGTAAAAAGTCAGTTATTTGGTCCTGTACTATTTTTTCCAGGACCTTAGAAAGGAAACTCAGTAGGGCAATTGGTCGGAAATCTGACACCGTAGATGGGACAGGCTTGTTCTTCAAAGGCACCAACTGAGCTCCCTTCCAAGTTCCCGGAAAAATGCCACTGGACAGAGAGGAATTATAGATCTTAACAATATGATCTCCCACAAACGGAAGAGCCTTAGCCACTAGACTTTGGGGAATGCCGTCTTCCCCTCTGGCCTGTGATGAGAAGTGGGCAACAGCCAGGACCACGTCCGAGAAGCTGACCTCTCGGAAAACAAAGCCGTCATCACTGGCAGTGGTGAAGACGATGTCAAGTTCTTCATCACTCTCATTTTGGGAGATCGACACCCCTGCAAAGTGGGCATTGAGCTCTTCCGGCGAGAAACCATGAAGCTCCTCTCTTGTATTTGGCAGAAGGCCCAGAGCCTTAAGCTCTTTCCAGATATCTTTCTTATTATCAATTGCTTCAAAAATTCTATTTTGTAATAATCTTTCCCTTGCTACCTTCGTTCGTAATTCAGCTTCAGCTGCAAGGCTCTGATACTGCCGCCACAGTCTGTAGTCTTTGGTCCGCGCATAGCGTCGTCGTACAGAGTCAACCGCCTAACAAATCTTGCATCGGCGTTCCGAGTAGGTTCGCATTCAGGTCTCCCATAATAATTTTATGACTATAGTCTTGCGTATGTGTCGTTAGTTTGTCTGTTAAGTCAGAGCCCTGCAAAAACGGTACGTGTGGTGGTCTGTATATTAAAGCAACCAAGACGGGGGAAGGCTACCCTGCTGAACACTGCACATTAAATATTCAGGTATAAATGGCCTGCCCTCCTGTGTTGTTGGAGAGCTGCATAGTAAATTGGCCTTGAAAGTATTATGAATGTACAGGACCAGCCCGCCCCCTAGTTTGTTGCGATCAAGTCTAATTAGTGAATAGTCGTCGATCTGAATGAGATCACTCCCAACATCAGGGTCAAGGTGCGACTCAGCAACTCCAAAGAGATGGTAGGGAGGACGAGCTGAAAGGTGTTGTTTAATCATGCCAATGTGCCCCATTAGAGAGGTAACATTGACAAAAGCTGCTCTCAGTCCCCTACAGTGAACCCCCACAGCAGTGTCTGCAGATAGTCAATCTTTTGCAACAGTTGGCGGAATAACAGTTTCATCAATTGCGCTTTCTTTATCAACGTTTTCTGTTATCTTATCTACGGTTGGTGATGGTTGATTAGTGACATATGATGCCACTATTGTTTGTAAATCAGCCGCAGATGAAAATTCATGAGAGACGTCGCCATCACGCCCCCGTCTATGCCAAACGTATTTGAAATTGAGTCTCATCGCAAGGGCCTTGAGACTTCTATATTTAATAAAAATATTTAAGAGAGAGAGATTGATTGATTGATTGATTGATTGATTGATTGATTGATTGATTGATATATTTATTGAATGACTAGGGACTCAAGGTTCATAATAGCCAAAGCTGGATACAATGTATTGTACAAGTAAATAATATTAGTCTAACATGCACGAAGGGTACATACGCCTCGTACATATATGCCATAGATTTACTAAAAATAAAATAACAATATAATAAATATAAATAAAATAATGACGAAATACAAAATAAATAAATATTAAAGAATAATAAATTTACAAAAATCAATAATATCTACATGACTAATATTAAAAAGAAAAACGGAGGTATAAAAATCATTACGTCGATGTTACATTTTTTCGAGTAGATACTTACACAAACATGTTTTAAAACAAGGTTGCCTAAATTTCGAGCGGATTTCGTGAGAAATACTATTCCATAAGTACGCAGGCCCTATATAAAAGGAGTGTCAAAGACACTCAGTATCAAAGTGCTTAATTTCCACATCAAAAGCTGAGCGCCGCTTGCTACCTCGCTTTTCTGTGGGCATAAATTTGATCTTATCCGCAAGATACAATGAATCATTGGTACGAAGGATCGAAGCCATTAGGCATATAGTAAGAAAGTCACGTCTCATTTCAAAATAAAAAATTTCATTCTTTTTATAGACTGGCGCGATGTGCTCAAATATTTTCACGCCAGTGGCGAACCGTAACGCTGCATTCTTACATCTACTTAATTTAAGGGTGAGCTCTTTAGAAAGGTCTAGAAAAATACATGTACAATAATCGAAGTATGGGAAAATCAACGTTTTAATAAGCGTAAGTTTGATGGTTTTGGGTAAATATCCTTGACACTTCCGAAGGCGAGCAAGTGCGGCAAAACTTTTCCTGGCCGTGACCATTGCATTGCTCTTTCCTGGAGAGAGTATTGTCGATAGTAACACCAAGTACTTTAAAAGACTCGCAAGGTTTAATTACGACCCCATTAAGCGTTATTTCTTCTGTCAGGTAAGTCAAGGTTATTGATTTGACTTATGTATCCTCTAGAGCCTATCCAAATTGCCTGTGTCTTCGTGGCATTAATAATTAGCCCGTTCTTAGCGGCCCATAAGGAAATTCTCGCAAGATCTTCGTTGACTTTCTTGATAATGTAACCTGCTTCTGACACTTTCCCACTTAAGTGGATGTCAAAGTCATCAGCATACAAATGGTGCTTGCAGTGCTTGAGGATACTGGGGAGGTCATTTATAAAAAATGAAAAAAACGGGGGCCCAAGTAGGCTCCCTTGAGGAACTCCGGCAACTCTGTCTAGGGGGACTGAGGACTCACCACTGGATAAGGCGACTACTTGAGAGCGGTGAGATAAAAAAGACTTAATCCAGTCACAGGCAGCATCCAAAAAGCCAAGAGGACGAAGTTTTTCAATAAATAGGTTAATATTAACTAAATCTAACACCAGAGAGTAATCGATGCCAACGCAAAGAGTAACGCGTTCATTATCAATCGCTTCTAGGAATTCATCTACCATTTGGATTACAGCTGTGTGCGTGCTATGACCTTTCCGAAAACCTGACTGAAAATTATCAAGGATATTCCTATCTGATGCAAATTCCGAGATTTGTTTATAAGCTACACTCTCTAGAATTTTCGACGCCGAGCACAGTATGCTAATCGGGCGAAAATCTGATATTACGGTGGCAGATTTTTTCTTCGGCAATGGACGAACTGTGGCCCTCTTCCACTCTGACGGGAAAAAACCAGATTGAAAAGACGCGTCGAAGATGTTCATGAGCGGTCTCATGATAACCTGAAGACACTCCTTCAAGTGCCTGAGCGGGATTTGATCAGGGCCGAGAGCGTTAGAATGAGCCGAAGAGAATGTCTCCATTAAATCGAAGACTTCCACGTGTCTGAAATAAAATTGAGAATCAGGGTATTTCCTAGCGGTCAGGTGGAGGGCATGAAGGGGTGTGGGATTCATTGAACCAACGAAGCGCTTGTTAAAGGTGTCGGGATCTGCAGGCATCTGCTGACTGTCAGAGGGTTTGTTGATGCTAAGTTCATTGATCACCCTCCACATATCCTTAGAGCCAGTATGATTGCGGAGTTTATCCTTATAATAGTGATGTTTGGCATTCCTAACGTAAATTTTCACCGAATTACAAAGGTGCTTATAACGCGCGTGAGCTGCTGGCCCTACATTTCTTTTGAAAGCTCTCCAAGCATTGTTACGCGCGGAAATTAATTTCTTAATTTCGGGTGATAACCAAGGAGATGACTTATTCTTTGGTGTAAATACACGATAGGGTGCATGAGCGTCATAAACAAGCGTTAACGCATCGGTTAGAAATTTAATTTTACTATCTACCTCGACTAAAGAGTCAAACAAGTGCCAGTCTACTGCTGCAAGATAAAGGAGGAGATTTTCCAAATTGAAATTTTTGTAAGAACGTCGTTTGATAGAAACGGGGATGTGAGGTAGAATAGCAAAAGAGAGGGTGGCGAACAAAATATCATGCTTAGAGGTACTTGGCTCAAGCGTTTGAAGGAATGAGATGACTTTGGAGCGGTCCGGTACACAAACGTAGTCAATGGTGGAGTGTGATTAATCAGTATGATGAGTAGGGGCGAAGGGTAGCGGCTCGAGACAACAACTAACGAGGGAGTCAGAGAGAGTGCTTCGAGAAGATGAGTTGGAGTGTCAATCGATATTAAAGTCACCCATGATAACAGTAAAGTCATACGAGTTATTGCAATTTAAAATAGCCTCTTCCACATGCGACCAAGACCCTGCTTTGGGTGGGCTATAAACAGTGCCACAAAGAATAGTAAAGCAACCTAACTTCAATTCAAGAAAAAGAAATTCCGGCCTTTTAGAATACTTAACAGGTTGAGCAGAGCGAAAGATTTCTTTAACAGGGATTGATTCATGCACATAAATAGCTACGCCGCCGCAACGCTTGCCTATACGGTCCACTCGACATAGATTGAAGTGTGGAATATCTACATTAGCCGAGGAGAGGCTGGGTTTTAGAAAAGATTCACTAATGCCCAACACGTGAATGTTGTTATCATGTACTACCGTTTTTAGATCGTGGAGGTGAGTGTCAATAGATTGAGCATTTGAATGACATAATGTAAGGAGCAGCGTTTTTGGATCGTTGGAATTCTTCCCTGCCATAGTCGATCTTTGATATTTTACGCTCTATTTTGTTTCTAAGCAAGGTACATTTAGATTTATCAAACGCCGAATGTGCTGTATTATAAATCTTAGCTAAGACAGAGTTATGGCAAGCAATACACGCCCTCACTCGCGCAGCTTTCCGAAGCATGCTCACCCGCACAATAGCTGCAGCAGTACCTGCTTTTATATTCCATAGCTGTATGTCCGAATTTCAAGCATTTATAGCATTGTAAAATAGACACATGATCCGAGAAGCCGCACGATTGCCAAACGATTTGCATTCTAGATAAGTTCTCTAAAACTCTCCTACATTCAGGTCCAATTTCAACTATGCAAGATCTGTGCTTTTTATTTCGAGCAGGATACATAAAAATCATCTTTATATCATTCACAGAAAATTTAGAAAGATTAAGCTTAATAATACTAAGTAAAATTTCCTCTTCATTAATTCAACAGGAATATCATGGATGATGATACGCGGGTTTAGCTTCTCCTCCGGCTTTATTTCGAGTCCAACTTCCGACAAAGCAGGACAATTTCCTAGCATCTCTATATCGATATTATCAGCTTCGAGAGCAATAGCGTTATTCTTTGTATAATTAATTCGCTTAGTTTTGAGACGAAGCTGTACCGGATCAAGCGATTTAAGAAAGGTCTCTTTCGTCTCTGCCGCGGATTAGAGGCTATTTTCGACATTATCAATCGGACCTATTAGTACAGTCAAATTAGACTCAAAACGATAAATTTTTATCAATAATCTCAATGATATCGGTTAAGGGCTCAAATTTTTCGGAAGAGTGTCTAGAATGATAATCTGAAGACGTGAACAATGGATCCCGTAAGCTTTATAAACAATTAACAATTAAAGTTGGATTTCTGCACTTTTTTTCTTATTTCGCTCTGTATCTTGGAAAGTATTTATTTTAGAGGAAAAAGTTATTAAAAAAAGTTATTCGTTATTAAATTTTCTATAAAAAAATTGGCGAGGGCACATTTCTATCTATTATAGTTTCTTTGCAAATTGCAAAAAAACGCTAAATTCGTGAAAATTGAAAATTGTTTATAACTTTTGAGAAAATTAATATTTTTCAATCACATTTCAGAAAAATATAGTACTCAATTAATAGAAATAGCATGAAAAATTTCAAGTCTCTATTCATTATAGTTTTTTCTAAAATAATAGCTATATTTCGAAATTTTTTTCGTATTTTGCTCTTTTTTTTTAATTTGGGGTAGCGCGAGTAAAAAATAACATTGGTGTCATTACTTTTAGTCAGTTAATTTATTTAAACCTTTAAAATGTAATACATTTAATTTTATCATTTTTTCCTGCATCATAATCGCTTTTTACATTAAGAAAGTTTCGTTACTATTTACACATTCTTTTAATTATATTATTCATTTACTTTTGAAGATTCCTATTTTTACTTTTATTCTCTGGAAAAAATTCAACTCAATCGTATTTCAAGTAGCGACGGTGACAATTCAAATTTAAAGGTTCAGAAGCATTGATGATCTCGACAACAATATAACTGTGTGGGACAACGTAGACGTCATAAGTGCATAATCGATTCCCGCAAACCGACTTTCTTAAGTCGATTAGTACTGGTGTGAAAGGAATTGAAATGATCAATTGTCACGATGCTTTTAGAATAGGTAATTCAGTACTGCAATCAATTACCGGAAAAAGTTTTGGCGACGTTAAGTTCCAAAGAAAAAACAGAGTTTTACCTATTAGAGCGGTCAATTCTTCAGTTAAAGTCGACAATAACATTATCCCGATTGATCCGACTTTACTTTTCCAAAGAATATCTGTTCATATAGAAAAAAAAGAAGACATAAAGGAGTTTTTGCCATTCCCTCTCTCTCTTTTTAACGAAGGTGGCATGCGTAAAACGCAAAAAGCTGTATTTTATGAAAAATTTGTACCTTTAGAAGAATCTGTACGATTATCCTTGCAAAATGTTGTATATATTATCGATGGTGGATTTTTATTACATCGTGTAGTGTGGCGACAAAATCAAAGCGTCAATTCAATCTTAAATCAGTACGTAACTTACATACAAAAATATTTTAAGGATAGTGTAGTAGTTTTTGATGAATACCCCGATATATCAGCAAATTTACACACCAAAAGCGCAGAACGATCTCGTAGAATGACACGTCAAGTTGGTAGAGAGATCGCGTTCGAACGTTCAATGAACATAACAACTTCGCAAGAGACTTTTTTGTCAAATGAAAAAAATAAAAATAGATTAGTCACTATGCTACAAGAAGATTTATCTGCAGCGGGATATCGTACTTTACAAGCGGAAGAAGATGCTGATACGTTAATTGTACAAACGGCACTTGAAGTGTGTAACAGCGTTACAAATTCTGTGATAGTTGGCGAAGACGTAGATCTACTCGTTATTTTAACTCAGTGGGCTCCTGATAATAAATCAATTTATTTGGTAAAACCTGGAAAAGGTCAAATTCACGAAAAGCTTTATAGCAACAATAGTTTTAAATATTCAAAACTAAAAAATATAGTTGCGTTTTTACATGCATTTAGTGGCTGTGATACCACATCGGCTTTCTACAGGCTAGGTAAAAATAAATTGACTAAATTACTTGACAAAAGCGACGAACTTGTAAAAATTGCGCAAAAATTTTATGATTTTAATGCCGATCATGCTAGCATTGCTGAGGCTGGTAATACAATAATCAAACGATTATATTCAAATCAAAATAAAGACATGTCTTTGAATGCGTTGCGATATTTACTACGAGGGTAGTTCAATAAGTCTTTAGAATGACCAACAGATGGCGCGCGAATCGCTCCAAATCATCTGTTTTCAGTCAGCACCACTCCCGACTAGATATATGGTGCAGTCACAGTCCACATCTTCTGAGTTTACGTGTTTTTATAACCAATTGAAAAAAAAAAATTGCTTGTTAAGAAAAATGGAAAAAAACGAGTTCAGAGCGGTAATTAAACATTTTCATTTAAAGGGTTTAACTCCATATGAGATAAAAAATGAATTGGACTCAGTTCATGGCACATCTGCCCCTGCCTTAGCAACGGTTTATAACTGGGTAAATGAATTTAAGCGTGGTCGTACATCAATAAGTGACGAACCACGTTCAGGAAGGCCCGTAGAAGCAACTACTCCCGAAATCATCAATAAAATCCACGATATGGTGTTGAAGGATAGAAGATTAAAAGTACGTGAGTTAGCTGAGGCCACAAGGATATCTATAGGTGCAGTTGTTTCAATTCTACATGAAAAATTAGGCATGAAAAAGCTATCGGCAAGATGGGTGCCGCGTTTGCTCTCAGCTGAGAATAAACGCAATAGAGTGATCGCCTCTGAGGCTCTTTTGGCGCGCATAAGTCGGAATCCTGAGGAATTTTTTCGTCGATTTGTGACTGAGGATGAAACATGGATACACCACTACACTCCTGAGACAAAGGAACAATCCAAACAGTGGATTTCCACAGGCGAACCAGCTCCAAAGAAGGCAAAGACCGTAAAGTCAGCTGGTAAGGTTATGGCTACAGTTTTTTGGGATGCACGTGGAATTATACTTATTGACTACTTGGGAAAGGGTAAAACAATTACTGGTGAGTATTATGCATCATTATTAGTGCAGCTGAAAGAAGAAATTAAAAAAAAACGACCACATTTGGCGAGAAAAAAAATTCTCTTTCATCACGACAACGCCCGAGTTCACACATGCTTCGTTTCAATGGCTAAAATTGAAGAACTAAAATTCGAATTGGTCGAACACCCACCGTATTCACCAGATTTAGCCCCCAGTGACTTTTTCTTATTTCCAAACTTGAAAAAATGGCTCGGTGGACAGAGATTTACGGACAACGAAGACGTCATTGCCTCTGTAAGTGCTTATTTTGAGGAACTTCCGAAAACGCACTTTTCTGAAGGATTAAAAAAACTTAAAAAGCGATTGACCAAGTGTATAGAGCTCCAAGGAGATTATGTTGAAAAATAAAAAAAAATTTACCCAAAAAAAATTGTTTTTATAATTTATTCTAAAGACTTATTGAACTACCCTCGTATTTAAGAAATCATAGATTAAATCGTCTTTTAAGCTTGACACTTTACCTCCAACTGAAGGGGCAAGTGCCGAACATTCCAATAGAATGCACTTACAAATCCAGCAGTGGCTTGGTAATTCGAAAGATCCGTTAAGTGGGGCTGGAAAGTTACTACTGGAGGCTTAAGTCCTACATATACAACTGCAAGTCTGATTCCTACAAATTTATTGGAATATATATCATGCAAGTGTGAAACGGGCTGTAAGAGCATGACTTGTAGTTGTAGAAAACATGGCCTTCCTTGCTCTGATATTTGCCACAATTGTCATGGACAATCTTGCTCCAACATAGAGGAAGTAACTGTAGAGATAGAAGATGAAACAGTAAGCAACGATATTAATGATGAAAATGAAGAAAACGAAAATGAATCTACGCAAGAGAACAAAAGACAGTGATTAGATTGATTATTTTATTTACTGTAATTATTTTTAATGTACGATTATTATTTTTAATGTAAAATATGAAAAATGTTTGTAAAAATAAATGATAACGATACTTTGATGACATCAATCTTATTTAATGGATACTCCTGACCCTTTATATATTTGAATTTATTCCGTCGCTACTTGAAATACGAATCTTCAAAAGCAAATGAATAATATAATTAAAAGAATGTGTAAATAGTAACGAAACTTTCTTAATGTAATGTAAAGAGCGATTATGATGCAGGAAAAAATGATAAAATTAAATGTATTACATTTTAAAGGTTTAAATAAATTAACTGACTAAAAGTAATGACACCAATGTTATTTTTTACTCGCGCTACCCCAAATTAAAAAAAAAGAGCAAGATACGATAAAAATTGACCGATTAACGGCGATTTTTTCCGAGCTCTACGATTTGAAGTAAGTTTGTCAGCTTTGGGACTCGAGCGCGCGGCGGTGCCCCCACTCCGTCTCCCGCGCTGCTGATCGGCCGCCGTTGAGAGGTCATTGCTTTTCGACATTGAATTTGTAGTTAAAAATTGATTTTAGAGTTACGAGTGGCAGTTATCCTAAAGGTATAAGTATTCAACTGTAGCAGCAAATTTGAAAATTTGCAATATCACATTTGTGTACTGAGCAATGGCTTATTATAAAAAAAATGTATCTTGGCTCCTAATGCTCGTAGAAAAACGATTTTTTTTTCAAAATTAAGATAAAAATCGCCGCTTTGCAATGAATTTTGTTTGATTAAAATCGGACTAAAATATTGTCTCCTACATAAAAAGTTAATTAAGCGTTTTATAAACATTTACATCCCAGAGAGCCCCTAATTAAAATTTTGCAGTTCTCGAAAAAGTTTAATAAAATATAACTCTTCTAGATTGCGTATGAACAAGGGCGACTAAACTGACTGATTTTTTAACATTTGCCAGTACCGTGAAAAAAAAAAATTTCGAAATATAGCTATTATTTTAGAAAAAACTATAATGAGTAGAGACTTGAAATTTTGCATGCTATTTCTATTACTTAAGTACTACATTTTTCTGAAATATGATTAAAAAATATTAATTTTCTCAAAAGTTATAAACAATTTTCAATTTTCACGAATTTAGCGTTCTTTTGCAATTTTCAAAGAAACTATAATAGATAGAAATGTGCCCTTGCTGACTCTTTTATAGAAAATTCAATAACGAACAACTTTTTTTAATAACTTTTTCGTCCTAAATCAATACTTTCCAAGATACAGAGCGAAATAATAAAAAAAATGCAGAAATCCAACTTTAATTGTTAATTGTTTATAAAGCTTACGGGATCCATTGTTCACGTCTTCAGATTATCATTCTAGACACTCTTCCGAACAATTTAAGCCCTTAACCGATGTCATTGGGATTATTGATACCTCAAAAACTAATTTAACTGGACTATATAACAACGCGTGTCGCCGAAGAGAGAGAGAGAGAGACAGAGAGAGAGAGAGAAGGAGAGAGAGAGAGAGAGAAAGAGAGAGTTGACGTTCTCAGAAATATATCTCCCTCTTTAGCCTTCGAGAGGGACTCGCTCTTATTATGATTTAAAAATTATTGATAGTTCTTACCTTATTTTGTAGTTTCCGTAGTTGGAGAAGCCGTAAGATTTTTTTTTAATTAAAACTAACACTTAAAACTACACTTATCACTATATTTTTATAGTTTTTTATGAAACGTCTACTTCTTCGTCCTCGTCGTTCTGCTCGATTTTCATCAGAATCCCGGGTATTATGAAGACTTTATCATAGAAGGTGATTCGGGTGAAAGCGAGCACGTACATGCACCCTGCCTGCTACAAGTGGTGCATAGGTGATTGCAGCAGATCGAACGTGATGTCCACGCGGTGCGCCGAGTTTTTCGATAATAAATGACGCTGCAACTGCTACAATCGTCCCCGACATCAACACATACTGTGTGCTCCTTTACACAGCGATTTTTATTGCGTTGATTTAGCGACTCCAGTTTTTCTATCTCACTCTCGAACACACTTAAAATACGATCGCGTATAAGCCATTTCGTATTATACGCATCGCTTGTGTTCAAGTTTTTCGGCGCGGACTTGATATTTAGCTATTTTAGCCTGGGTATCTAATAATGCGTACATCTTACAGTGGTTACTGTTCGATGGAGACTGATGCTCGCTTACAGAGCAGTCATCTATAGTTCTGCTATGAAGCTTAGGGGAATAAGAAGAAAGTTTAGAGAAGTAATGATTTCGACTGCGATTTGATAAGACACGTGTAGCGCTAATTAAAACAATCGCAGCAAGCGTACATCCGATAGTCTTCGTAAGCGAGAGAATCGTTGGTCTTACCCCTTGGCTAGCATCTCAAAGAAACGACAGTATCTTAAAGTACGGCAGGAAGCGCGAGAAAAAACAACACACACGTACAACCGATTCTGGTGAGCAGAGAGTCGCCGAGACGAACCTCTTATCACTTGATAGTATAATGCTTCGAGAGGTATACATTCTGAACCAATTAAATTTCGTTTCGAGTAGAGCGCTATAAACATATCCCGATATTTACTTTTTGGTCGTTTAGATAAAACCATGCTAATTAAGATTTCTTCGAAAATCATTTTGAATGTTGAAACCTCCTATCTAAAACAATACTCTCCGCATATATTTTGAGCAAGAAAAACTGCTGTAAAATATTTAAATTATTCAACTTGATGAACCAGTGTAAATTAAGATTACATGTCAGGAAATAATAAAAATTTATTTTGAAAAATATATGATACCACATAATCCGATAAAAATTATAGAAGATGCATGAGATTGTTTTACATGAAACAAATTTATTATGACAAAATGTCTGAATTGTTTCAACGAAATATTTTTAAGTGTATCAGCGATATTCGCAACCACTTTATTTCAGCCGCCTCTGTCTAACCCACCACTCTCTTTAATAAAATATAAAAACCCTCAGATGTGTGCTTGTGAATTTAGTCACCATGAGGACAGCAAATCGAGTAGCTATAGACATGTATAACGAGGCAGAATTATTATTACGCGATATCGTGTATAGGGCAGCACGGAGATTACGCTATGAAAATACTGTGATAAGACAAAGGTGCAATTTAAGGTGGCGCAAGTGTGTAAAGCGCATGATTTGCGCAAGTTTAAGACAAGAATTTCGTTCCCTACTGAGTTGTTGCGGTCCACGTAAAATTGTATTATTATATAAAACAATATTCAGAAATTCACGTGTAGCTGCGAATTATACCGCTGAATTTTTAGTCCAAAGAAACTTACATCACTATAACGTGCGTAATAGTAAACAATTATATATATAAATTTTTAAGCAAATAACGCAAAATAAAAATGATTTATGGTATATATTATTTAAAAAATTCATCAGTTTTATTCAAAAATAACCAAAATTTTAAAAACAAATAAGTTGAAAATGTTATTAATAATAATGTAAATAATCAATCAAAAAAAAAGTAGTCAACTGTATTTGAACCGGAGTCCACAGCATGAGAGTCTGGCGCTCTATCCATTTACCCGATAAGACATGTGCGAGCGGCCAGTTACATATGGGATGGCATTTTAGAACACTGTACTTTTTACATCCACGTTTCAAAAACACTATTTAGATAAATTTTTATTATATATTTAATTTTTAGATCTCTCTTTATTCATCTTATCTTCCTCAAGGAGACAGTTTATCGCAATATGGGTCAATCGCAAGATAAAGCATCATCGCTCCATACCGGGGGCAGTAGCAGTAACGCAGTTAAATACCGGACTAGTCAGGCGAATGGTGAATCGCAGAAGTCAAAACATTATATACGGAAATTCTCCACCAATACAGTTTCCTTTCCCGATCGTAAGGGATACAAAAGTTAGAAAGAATAAAGAGATTTTTAAAAACAAAAATCAGTCCATTTCAGGACCACAATATTTTGAAAATGTAGTACAACAAACTATTACCATAAAACATTAAAATTATCTTTAGACAGTAGCAACTAAACCGTTAAGATTACTGTCAAGATTCTAGATTATGTTTGCATAAATGCAGATAACATTATTTGCTATCTTTGTTCAACATAGATAAGATTATGTGTTATCAAAAACAAATAAGATAAGGTTGTGTAGGGATGAAAGGATGTACCATTGTTATGTTAAAGATAAGGGGGTGGGATTGTTTACATATCTTTTCTGTTTGTTTATATACATAAACAATTAATAAGTAACACATCTAGGAACTGTGACCCCCCCCCTCTCTCCCTCTCTCGTCGTTCATCGCGCGTCTGCTAGGTACACCTGCTCGTGTTTTGGCTCCTGCATTTACATCTCACTCTGCTGCCTCCTGCGTCCGTGAGCCGGTCTGTTGTGGTGCCTGTAAAGTGGAGCATACTAACTATAGCTGTGATAATAAATCACAGCTTCCACTGGTCCATCGGCACGGTTTTTCAACATCCAAACAGCAACACCCGGCCAGGTGTTTTGAGGTTAAGTGAGTGTGAATACGGCAGAGTGGCGGGAGCCAAGCACGAAGCATAATAAACTCAGAGGTACCACTTCAATCTGGACACACAGCACGCAGCGCCATACTATCAAGGCGCCACCTGCCGACTCGAACTGCAACTACGTGACTACTGAGGCGACACCTGCTGCATCCTAGACACACCACCATTACCTTCCACGACTCATCTTCGTCGCCACTAACATGATTGTCGACAACTGCGCCATCTACGGGGAGGTTCCTAGGAGCAGCAACTCGCTACGTAAGTGATGAATATGCAATATAACTTATCATCCGGCGTGCAAGCCTCTTGCAGTGCTTACCCGCGTGCAACGAAGTGCACTTCAGCTACAAACCAAAGCGGTAGCGTGCCAGGCATGCATCGACTTGAAGAGATCGATGTGCGAGTCGGCAGTCACGCGCGCGACGAACGCTAACAACAACATGAGTGGGAAAGAGAAAGAGCTAGCCGCGTCCACTCCGGTCAATAAAAAGCCTGCAACAGCTGCGCGTACCAATCAGGCGAGCAAGGCCGCGCCCACCAACTCCTCACTCTCTCCGTTGCAGGGGCTAGGCCCCGCCCCCACCAGCAGCCTACTCAGCTTGGCCGCGCAGTCTCCTGTGACGTTACTAGGCCCGCCCACTTCCAACACGGGAGCAGAGCACAGCGGGGAATCCGCGAGTGACGTCACGGCCAAGAGTACGGATACAATCCGAGCTTATAATACTTCACAGTCCTCCTTTTCCAAGAACAACAGTCGCATTAATGACGTGAATGCGTCCGTCATTCGTATGCTAGACAGCACTGCGTTAAAAAAGGGAACAACGGTCTCCTGCCTGGTGGAGTACGCGAATTCAACTTCAAAAAACATTGACAATGCACTTGCTAGACATTGCACCTCTATTGAAGGCAGATTGGAGGCAATTGTAAAAATGGCTAAATACGTTACCAGCAGTACATACTCTGGCACTTTCAATTGAATCCAAGCTGCAAAAATTTGAGGAAAAACTGTCGAAACAACACTCCCAGCTGGAGGAGATGAAAAAGGAGAAGCAAGTGCTTTATCAAGAAATAGACAACTTAAAAATCAAAAATAAAAAATTACACGATAGTAACGTCGATACGAACAATTTGTTGCACAAAATAGAGATAACTTATAATACGTTGCTTGAAAAAATTGATAATTTAGAGCAGACTAATTTTGAGTCACAAACAAAAATTGATAATTTTATAATAAATACTTTTGAAAATGATTTCCAAAACCTAACCAATAAAATCAATAGAGTTGAAAGTGACAACAAAGAAATAATAACGAATATAGGAAAAATAATAACAAAAGAAGACTTTACCTCTGCATATACTACTACTATCAATAAAATTGAGAGAAACGTAGAAAACATCCAAAAAAATAACCAACTGATATTAAACAAAATTGAATACCAACAAATCGCAGTGCTCCCCAGTATACAGAACAATACCGTTTCTCTGACAAGTACAAATAAATGTAATAATAATAATAATAATAATAATAATAATAATAATAATAATGCGTCTACTACAAATAGAAATCTACTCGACAATTATAGTAATCTAAGCGAAAAAAAATTACAATTGTAATATCAATAATTACGGGTTCGTCCAAGTTGTAAATAGCAGAAAAAAAACATCTAGTCGATTGAATAAGAACAATATTGACAATGATGATGCTGCAGCATCACCTGCACGAAGCACGCGGGTGCAAACGATTGATGGAGGGACAATGCACAGTAAAAACATTAAAAGCGGTAACACGGAGCTAATTATTTCTAACATTTTCGACGGTGATGTCTCTAAGCGTGTGGACGTTGCACACGCGATACTGTGCCGCGTCCTTCCATCAACACGAAAATCAGATATAATAGGCACACGCGTGCTTCGGTCAGAGGAACCGACAGCTGTGGCATCAGCAGATATAAATGGCGAACGTAGACGGTCACCATGGGTTGCTACCCTTTCCAGCAGTGCGTTAGGCGAGAAAATAATGCGAGCCAAAAAGCTAATCACTGGCTTTCATGCTAGAGATGTCGACATTGCAGCTCTTGACCAGGACACAAGGGATGGGATTATCAATGGGAAAATTTTTATAAATGAATTATTAACAAAAGAATGTTTTATATAATATAGAAGTCTCAAGGCCCTTGCTATGAGACTTAATTTTAAATATGTTTGGCATAGAGGGGACCGATTCCTGGTGAAGAGGCGCGATGGCGACGTCTCTCATGAATTTTCATCTGCGGCTGATTTACAAACAATCGTCGCATCATATGCCACTAATCAACCATCACAAACCGTAGATAATATAACAAAAGACGTTGATAAAGAAAGCGTAATTGATAAAACTGTTATTCCGTCAACTGCTGCAAAAAATTGACTATCCGCAGATACTGCTGGAGGGGTTCACTGTATGGGACTGAGGGCAGGTTTTGTCAATGTTACCTCTCTGATGGGGCACATTGGCATGATTAAACAACACCTTTCAGCTCGTCCTCCCTACCATCTCTTTGGGATTGCTGAGTCGCACCTTGGCCCTGATTTTGGGAGTGATCTCATTCAGATCGACGACTATTCACTACTTAGACTTGATCGCAACAAACGCGGGGACGGGCTAGTCCTGTACATTCATAACACTTTCAAGGCCAATTTACTATGCAGCTCTCGAACAACACAGGAGGATAGGCCATTTATACCTGAATATTTAATGTGCAGTGTTCAGCAGGGCAGCCTTCACCCCGTCTTGGTTGCTTTAATATACAGACCACCACACGTACCGTTTTTACAGGGCTCTGACTTAACAGACAAACTTACGACACATACGCAAGACTTTAGTCACAAAATTATTATGGGAGATCTGAATGCGAACCTACTCGGAACGTCAGCCGACGAAAAATTTGTTAGGCGGTTGGCTGATGATCTTAACCTTCAAATAGTTGATCATGGTGCGACTCATCATCTCACAGATTCTCACACGTGGATTGATGTGATTTTGACAGATAATAATGACGTTGTACTGAGCAGGGACAATCGGCCGGCGCCCTTTCCCAGTCATCATAACATCATAGAGGTCGAGATTGGGGTCGAAACTGCTGCATCCCCTGTGGCTGAATCTTTCAGCTACAGGAATTTTAAATCGATACAGCAAGACGACCTCCTGTCTCACCTAGCTGACTGTGATTCGTCGCAGATCGATGGTCCCGCGGCGAGTGTTGACAGTCAATTAGAGTGCCTCAGTGTCAACCTCATGGCTGTGATAGATAAAATTGCGCCGTTAAAAGAATTCACACAGAAAAAGAAAACGAATCCACCATGGGTTGATGCTGAACTAATACATCTATACAAAAAACGTGACTCTGTACGACGACGCTATGCGCGGACCAAAGACTACAGACTGTGGCGGCAGTATCAGAGCCTTGCAGCTGAAGCTGAATTACGAACGAAGGAAACAAGGGAAAGATTATTACAAAATAGAATTTTTGAAGCAATTGATAATAAGAAAGATATCTGGAAAGAGCTTAAGGCTCTGGGCCTTCTGCCAAAGACAAGAGAGGAGCTTCATGGTTTCTCACCGGAAGAGCTCAATGCCCACTTTGCAGGGGTGTCGATCTCCCAAAATGAGAATGATGAAGAACTTGACAACGTCTTGACCACTGCCAGTGATGACGGCTCTGTTTTCCGAGAGGTCAGCTTCTCGGACGTGGTCCTGGCTGTTGCCCACTTCTCATCACAGGCCAGAGGGGAAGACGGCATTCCCCAAAGTATAGTGGCTAAGGCTCTTCCGTTTGTGGGAGATAATATTGTTAAGATCTATAACTCCTCTCTGTCCAGTGGCATTTTTCCGGGAACTTGGAAGGGAGCTCAGTTGGTGCCTTTGAAGAACAAGCCTGTCCCATCTACGGTGTCAGATTTCCGACCAATTGCCCTACTGAGTTTCCTTTCTAAGGTCCTGGAAAAAATAGTACAGGACCAAATAACTGACTTTTTACGAGAAAATAATACTTTGGTCCCGATGCAGACTGGTTTTCGACAGAATCACAGTACACAGACAGTACTACTAAAACTGACGGAAGACATATGATCAGGCATTAACAACAACAAAAAACTATTGACTATTTTGTTGATGTTTGATTTTAGCAAAGCATTCGACACCATCTCACACACTAAACTGCTGCGTAAGCTGATGCGCATGGGATTCTCCAGGAGTATTCTCCTGTGGCTTAAGTCATATATAATGGGGAGATGGCAGAAAGTCGTCACAAACTCAAAAGGGGATTCAGGTTGGCTAACCACCAATATTGGCGTTCCACAGGGCTCAGTCGTGAGGCCCCTGCTTTTCAGCCTGTACATCAACGACTTACAAGACGCACTAGACTTAGATGGTGTAGAACATATACTTTACGCTGACGAACTGCAAACCTACACACAAGTGACCCTGAAAGGTCTTTGTGATGGTATCAGTCGCATGTCGGCTGTATCACGAGCAGTGTCGAACTGGGCAACGTCAGCTGGCCTGCGCCTCAATGTCGGCAAGACAAAGGCGATCATTTTTGGATCTGATCATAACATCGAACAGGTTCAGAACCTTGACTTGCAAGGCATTGAGATACAGACCGGCGTACACGTTCACTTTGTCGATACAGTCACCAACCTCGGCGTGGTGATGGACGGAAGGTTAACATAGAAGCCGCAACTGAATGCGGTCGGTAGGAAAGTAAATTGAGCTCTGTATAGCTTAAAATTATTTCCGTTCAAGCACCACAGAGATACTGAGGAAGCAGCTGGCATGTGCACTGGTACTACCTCACTTATACTATTGCTGGTTAGATCTGACGGTGAGGAGGGAGTATTTTATGGGGCTGCTGCTTTATAAAGCGGTTGTCATGCGGCAGCCACCATATCTTGCTGCCCTCTTTGAAAAAAACCAGGCCAGGACTTCAAGTAGGGGTGGTATGAAAGAGTTCTCGGTTCGGGGGTTGCGCACCGATAAGGGCCTATTCTCGTTTAGAGTTCAAGGTGCGCACCTCTGGAATTCGCTCCCAAGCAGTGTGAGGTGCCTGCCATCTTTTTCTAAATTTAAAACGGCGTTTAGCAGGCACCTTAAACAATTACATGGTGACGGGAATACATAGAAGTGAACTTTTCGAGAATCGGTTTATACATTATTTTCTTCATCTCTGTGTATTCCTAATCTGACTCGGATATTTATTTAGGTTATTTATTTATTTGAATTATTTATTTATTTAATTTATTTATTTATTTAAATTTATTTATTTATTTATTTAATTTAATTATTTATCTAACTTATTTATTTATTTATTTAAATTTATTTATTTATTTATTTAATTTAATTATTTATCTAACTTATTTATTTATTTATTTAAATTTATTTATTTATTTATTTAATTTAATTATTTATCTAACTTATTTATTTATTTTCAAAACTTAGTTATTTATTAATTTATTTGTTTATTAAATATGTTAAGTGTTAAGTGTGAATGTATTTATTAGCGTGAATTGTAAAAGTGTCATATGAATGAGTGTGTTTTTAAATTTTCGACGTGATAGTTATACGTAAAAATTGAGTAAAGTGTGTGTATGTATTCTTTTTATTTTTATCGTATTATGTTATCTCTATTTTATTTATTTTATTCTATGTAATTTGACGAAGCGTGTTCTGTGATGTGCCATCTGACTATGACTAGTTCATTATATTTAGATTTTATAAGCTGACGAACTGTTACAGCGAATAATGTTATTTAATACATAAGAAATGCAATAAGTGAATGTTAAATGTAAGATAACAAATATATCATACTGACTGATATTTTAATTATTATAACTATACATGTACATGCAATTGTAAGAATTTTCGTCTTTGATGAATGAACAGTCTCTCTCTCTCTCTCTCTCTCTCTCTCTCTCTCTCTCTCTCTCTCTCCTCCCTCTCTCTCTCTCTCTCTCTCTCTCTCTTTCTCTCTGGTGAGTTTATATAAATCGTACGTTTAGCCGTTACATTTACTTTCGAACGCGATTTATAACATATTTTTACACTCCCCCGAGTGTAAATTCTTATTGCAGGCAAGTCGGGATCTCGCTGGCTATTGCGCACTACGAGCATATTGACACGGTTTGTTAATTTGAGCTAGGGATGCCCGAATTTGTTTGCTACGTAAACGTTTGAGGTTATCTAGCGGGCGACGTCCATCTTCATGTAGCAGTGAAGACGGAGCTGACCGTCTGTCTGACCATCCTTTTCATCGCGGCATCGCTCCACAAACGGCACAAACCGCCGTGCGTCCCGCACTACACGTCAGAGGCAGCAGGGCTCTTCGTATTGCAGATTGTCTCAGCGCGTCACATCTACTCATTAAATACGTTGAGTGACTGTTTGTGCTAAGGTGACTATAATTAAATGTGCAATCATGCAAATTGTGCGTTTTATTATTGATTATTCTCGTGCACCGTTGCAAGGCTAGACCGTTTTCGAGGAAAGTTTTCATCTCGTTCGGGTAATACTTGCTAGTGCCGTTTTGCGTGTATCGGGGTAACAGTTTCACTGTACCTCATCCACCTGCGTCAAACCCCAGTTAGCATCGGAAAGTCGCAACCCAGTTAACGTGTCGTTCAGGTATTTTGTAGTTGTCTTCAACTTAACTTTAGTCCAATTAGCATCACTTATCATAAAGATAACATTTAGATGACTTTCAAATTAGAATAGCATCTTCTTGGATATTTTTCGATTTTTATGTAAATTTTAGTCATTGCGTTATTTTTTTTTTTCAGTTAGAAATTAGACTATTTTAATGTACATATTAATTTAAGCTTATTACAGCACTATAGTCTTACTTAAATAGTCAAGTGTCAAAATGTAAAAGAAATATATCTAAGGCTTTAGCTTCTTGCTTAATTTGCAAAAGATCTGTTCACACAGGCTGTGCACGCGACTATTTAAAATCGAAATCTGCACGACTCTGCTGTGTAGGAAATATCATTTTTTCAACTTCTCTACCTCTATAGTGCAAAGCATTCAGACAAAGATAAAAATAAGCAGTCGACCGAATCAATAAACCAAAATTTATCTGACCTCTTACCATCAGATTGGAATAATCTTAGTGCGTCTGAACAAATGTCAAAAATGATGGCTCATATCTTATCTAATGGGCAGAAATTATCCACGGTAAATTCACAGTTAGAAAAATTATCTTTGGATGTGGAGAGACATGCCGAACTACTCTCACAGCACTCAACAGACATCGAAACTCTTTCTGGACAGGTTAAAAATCTTCAGGCTAATGATAATTATATTTATAGAGAAATTCAGAATATAAAAAGTATTGATGCCTTTGATGCTCCCTCCGCTGAAATACTAGTTAGTGGGATTCCGAATATCCTTTCGAATATGCCATATACCGAATTAGTTAAGCGTATTTTAACTCATTTAAATATGCTTCACTTAACCCAGGACATACTTCATTGTAGACGATTTGCACCAGCCAAAAATACGTCAAATACGGCTTCTGGCTCTCAAAGTGCTCAAAATTTAAAAGATAAATCGGTCACATTTGCTTTTATAATCAAATTTAAAGCGGTACAAATTAAAGAGTATATTCTGGAGACTAAAGCAAAAATGGCCGATATTAAAACTTTAATTGTGTTTTCTGAATGTGACATTACTATTTACAAAAACACTAAAGTATTTTTACGCGAATTATTACCGTCTTATGTGTACAAACTTAAGCGCCAAGCGCAGTCACGGGTAACAAATTCTAAAAATTTTTTCATGTTGTTATCCGAAATGGGCGTATATTTGTTCGGAAAGACAAAAATTCTGAGCACGTTCCTACACTTACGGAAGCTGACTTAGCAAAAATAGTTTGACAATCACAGTCGCATATTATATCAAACCAAATAAAGAGTAAATCTTATGTAAGAGTAGCACAAATAAATGCAAATTCATTGAAGGGCCATATTGGAGAAACTGAAATTTTTCTTAAAAATGAACAAGTAGATATCCTATCCATTTCTGAATCATGGCTGATTCTCTCCGACTCTGATAAATCCTGTAAGCTCCAAAATTACTTATTATTACGTAATGACTGAGGTATTCCCTCAAAACGCGGTCGCCTGCAATATGTACAGGGTGGAGGTGTTGCTTGTTATATTCGAGATACGTTTACGTATAACATATTAAATGCTGCAAAAATATCTACCATAAATACACCAGAGTACGTCTAATTAGAAATTAGACCTAATAAAAACTCATGTATCTTATTAGCTACAGTATATCGCCCTCCAAACGGTCGCGTTTTGTCAAATTTATATTATGTTCTTTTAAAGTATGCACCACTCTATTCGAATATTATAATATCAGGTGATTTAAACTCTGACCTATTAAGTGATTCATTCTACTCTAAACATTTAAAAAAATTTATTATAGAAAATTCTTATTTTTTACCCCCATTTGGTGCAACTCACCATAAAGAAAATACAAATACTTGGCTTGATATACTTCTAACTGACAGTGCGGACAAAGTACTCGCATATATTAAATCACGAGTTCCATTCATAAACTGTCATGACTCACAAATCATCGACTATGCAACTAGCTCGTTTCAGCCAGGAAATAAAGAAATCACATCCCGAGATTTTAGAAATTGCCCCTTCAATCTTCTAGAAAAAGATATGACTCGTAGTATTACAAATCTCCTACTATCAGTTTCTGCGTGCAGCGACGTAGATACTATGCTAAGTTCATTTCGAAATTCTACGATAGACATATTAAATAAATATGCTCCATTTCGTACACAAGTTATAACCAAACAATTAGCACCGTGGATATCTACAGATCTCAAAAGTAGATGTAAACTGCGTGATCAAATATATAAAAGGGCAAAAAGAAATCAAAACCAAAGACTAATATTAGAGTATAAGCAAATGCGGTGTGAGATCAAGACTGAAATAAAAGCTGCCAGAGAATCTTACTACTTAGGGACACTAAGAAACCTTAAGGATAAGAATAAAATCTGGTCAATTTTACATAAATCAGGGTTAGTTAGAGACAGGAAAAATTCTCCATTGAATATTTTTTCATCTGCAGAGTTAATAAGCTACTACTCTTCAGTGACTTGCCGCCATTCACTCTGCTTAGACGCAGAACTAAAATCGGTATTGGATACTCATAATGAAATGAATATACCTCAGTTCAATTTTCATCAAATTTATAGCACTCAAGTTCATCGAGCAATACTATCGTGCATAAATAAAGCAAAGGGTCGTAGTTACGATGGCCTCTCGCTCAGTTATTTTAAAAATTTCACAAACATTCTTATACCTTTTCTAACAACACTGTTTAATCTTTCAATAAATACCTCAACTTACCCCGAAATTTGGAAAAAGTCATTAATAGTTCCGTTAAGCAAAGTTCCTCACCCCAGTTCCCCATTGGAAACTAGACCTGTTGCAAATTTATGTCACTTAAGCAAGATATTCGACATAAATGAACAAATAAAAGACCATCTAGAATTAAATGCTCTTTTATCACCTTTTCAATCTGGATTCCGTAAAAACTATAGTACCCAATCAGCATTACTAAAAATTTCAGACGATATTCGTCAGGGAATAAATGAGGGAGAGTTTACTTTAATGTTACTTTTTGATTACAAAACAGCTTTTGACTGTATAAACCATACACAATTACTTCAAATTCTCAAAGGGTTAAATTTCAGTAATGAATCAATAAAGTGGCTCCACTCTTATCTAACAAATAGATCTCAAGCGGTGATAAATCTCGACGGATCGACTTCAGATTTTTTACCAAATACCACAGGGCTCGATTCCAGGACCAACCATCTTCTTAGTCTTTATAAATTTACTTCTTAAAGTATTAAAACATTGTCTAGGTATGTTATTTGCAAATTTATATCCGGTGCAAGCTAAGTGAAATAAATGTAGCTAATGAAAAAATAAATCGTGATGCAGCTGCAGTTGTAAATTGGGCACAAGAACACGGTTTGCTCTTAAACATCTCCAAGACAAAAGCCATTATTTTTGGCTCTGTCCAAAATCATATGCGCTTAGATAAATCTTCACTAGATCCTATTATTGTTGACAACATTACTATAAAAATTGATAAGTCTGTAAAAAACCTAGGCGTATATTTTAATGAAGATCTATCCTGGAATCAGCACATATCTCATACATCTAGTAAAGTTCATGGTATATTACATAAACCTAGACATAGGGCAAATTCATTAACCATTCCAGTTAGGAAGCTGTTATTTTCATCCCTTATAATTCCACATTTCGACTATGCCTGTCTAGTATATAATGATGCAGCCGGATATCTAAATATAAAACTCTTGCGAATTTTGAATAGTACTATTCGCTTTATTTATAGGCTAAAACGAGACGTCGCTTTAAAGCCTTTCTA
Source organism: Gastracanthus pulcherrimus (assembly GCA_949152435.1). NCBI lineage: Eukaryota > Metazoa > Arthropoda > Insecta > Hymenoptera > Pteromalidae > Gastracanthus > Gastracanthus pulcherrimus. The sequence goes on from OX424574.1 coordinate 72,304,381, forward strand.
TAAAGAACTAAATTGGCTAACACCCGAAACTAGACGAAAATATTTCCTAGGATGTACAATGTATAAATTACTCGATACCTCCTCGACATGTTACCTTCGGAAACTTTACGAAGATCTAGATGAAGGAACAAGACGATCTGAACGATTAGCTTCCTCGCTATTTAAAATTCCACAATGGGATACTATCACTTTTAAAAATTCATTTCAAATTACCACGTTGTTATTCTGGGAAAAGTTACCAAATGAGGTAAAGTCGGCGTCATCATTTACGGCGATGAAATCATCCCTTTACTCTCTGTTACTACAAGGCGAGTCTATCTGATTTAAGTGGAATTCGCCCGTAAATTATAAAAATTATAAAAATAATTATTTATTATAACTATTATTGGTATTATCTACTATAACTATTAAATTTCTGTAAAATATTATATTATTATAAATACCTCCGTTTAATATAAATTATGTAGATATAAGGTGCAAATGTACAAAATTGTTACTTTTGCGAACATATTTTACAAATTGTTATTAAATATATTATTAAAACTGTATATTGTTATTAATGTAAAATTCAGAAGTGCCGTACGGTTCAATAGACCCTGGCCAAATCAATCAATCAATCAATCAATCTCTCTCTCTGACGTACTAGCACAGCTGTGTTCTTTTTAAATTTTTAGATATTTTTAAATTTTTTCACAAAATTTAAAATTTTTTATTTTTTAACATATTTTTAAATATTAATTTTTTAAAAAGTTTAAATTATTAAAAGAAGTTTTGCGTCATCACACAATACGTTTTTGTACTATTTGTTTATTAAAAGATAAGATATCTTAATAGTTTGTTTGCATGATAAGGGTCAAGGTCACATACTAAAGGTCACATACTAAAGGTTATTTAAATATTATGGATATTAATTATATAAACAAACAATTAAATATAGTATCAATCTTTAGTATGCGATTTTCTCTTGTAAACAATCAATTAAGTATATATTTTCGTTAGCGAAAAATGTGTGCGATAGGATATCTCACGCAATTTTTGACCAATCGGGTTGAAATTTTAGGAGAGATCTCCTCCAGAACAATATGAAATTCTATTTTTTTTATCCCGATCCCGTACGTAGTTTTTAAATTGCGAGCACTTTTTGCTTATTTTGACGTGTTTTTACGTGTTTTTTTTAAATTCATGTTACACGATTATCTCCGCGAAATCTTAGCCAATCAGGCTCAAATTTTGATCCTGCAAATATACGCTAAATACGGCGACTATAAAAAATTGCTGAAAACGGTTTTTGGGCTATAACTTGAAAACTAAGCATTCTACGAAAAAAAGTTAAATAGAAAAGTTGTAGATCTTTGACAAATACAACTTTCTCATATGGACATCTATTTATGAAAATACATTTAACTCGAGTTAACAGGCCAAAAACGAATTTTAAAATCCAAAAACAGCTTTTTACCATATAACTTTACAGCTATGAATTTTACATTAAAAAATTAAATGGAAAAGTTTTATAGATCATTGAAAAACTACAACTTTTTCCCATTGACATATATTTATGAAAATACTTTTAACTCGAGTTAACAGGCCAAAAACGAATTTTAACATCGAAAAGACAGCTTTTTACCATATAACTTTATAGCTATGCATTTTACATGAAAAAGTTAAATGGAAAAGTTGTAGATCTTTGAAAAATACTACTTTTTTTCTTGACACCAAGACGCGAAAATGCTTTTAAGTTAATAGTCCAAAAACGATTTTGACATCGAAAAATGTAGTTTTTTACTATATTGTACAATCAAGCAAACGCGCAGCGTGAGCAAGGCGAGCGCGAAGCGCAAGCTGAAGCGCTCACTCTGAAGCTCCGGAGCAGGCAAGTCACATGCGGCCGAAGGCCGCGTGTGACGCGCTAGTTTATATAATTAATATCGATAATATTTAAATAGCAAACCATTAAGATAACCTTATCTTATCAACAAACCATTCAGATTAGATAAGATAAGAGACGTCGGCAGTGATGATGTCATTTGTTTAGTCTTCCCATAATAGCTTATGTACTACTTACGAAACCCAAATAAAGTTCTTAAAGGTATGTATGTAAATCTTTATAAAATTCCTTTTGTTACGCTTTCCACAAGGATAATGTAATATTTAAAATTATACAGGGATCCTGTAGTATATATGAATTCGTCACCCAGATCATCAATTTGATTAATCCACTCAACGTAAAGCTAGTTTTATTCTTAAAACTGTGTTTGGATGATTCAGCATATTATACAAACAAATCAGCGAGCTAATATATGGATCATTTACTTTAAAAGTGAAAATACGAACAAATTTTACAGGTTATTTACATTTAAAAAGCTGGAAAATGTTAGCTGTGACCTGTGACTTAGAATCTTTTGAAGTTATTAGAAATAGTCATTTTCTTTTTTTCCCTAAAGATTTACTTTAAAAGCGTATTCGCGCAACTATATGGGTACTAATTATAGCTTAGCTTACATCACCATAATCATGTTGCTGACTTGTTAATGGTGATAAATATTGTAGCTATACTCCGTACTCGTATGCTGTCAACTATTAACTTTCCAATGCTAAAATTTTATGTATCATGACTAAAATAACTATTTCTGATAGTTCAAATATTTGTAAATAGCAGCTACCTTGCAATAGAAATGACAATTATAGTTGTATTATGCAAATTGTGTTGTGAAGAAAATTTGATATATTTGTACAATAAAATTTACAGCTCTATATAGATTTTATTAATGTATTAATTTTCTGTAATAAAATTTGATCGTTTGTAATTTCCTGTTTTATTGAATATTTTAACGGTATTACCTGATTTGTACACAAAATAAAGATTTTTAATACAGTGATTTATAGGTGCACATTAAATTTATGCAATAGGGAATTAATAGTTTATTTTACATTAGATTAGATCATTGTTACTTTTAAACAGAGAAATTAAATTAAAAGTAGGTTTATTAGGTAAAATAGCTAACGTAACATCCGTAGAAAAGGGACACGTTAACTGAGTTACTGAAATGATGCAAGAAGACAGATAGAATATGTAACTAATAATAAAATCTTTTAATTTCTTTGATAACACAGCCCCACAAAAAAAAATTGTAAGTCCCATAAACTTGACCACGGTACTTATATGTTTTTGGGATCGCTGAATCCGAATCCAGGGTTAGTTTAACCCCATCAGATCTTTCTCAAGGTCAGTTGAAGGTCAAATTATCGAAATACATGAAAAATACACTAAAACCATGGTATCTTGGGGTTTTTGGGGTCGCTGAATCCGAATCCTGGGTCAGTTTAACCCCATCAGAACTTTCTCAAGGTCAGTTGAAGGTCAAATTAACTAAATACATGAAAAATACACTAAAACCATGGTATCTTGGGGTTTTTGGGGTCGCTGAATTCGAATCCGGGGTCAGATTAAACAATCAGATCTTTCTCAAGGTCAGTTGAAGGTCAAATTATCGAAATACATGAAAAATACACTAAAACCATGGTATCTTGGGTTTTTTTGGGGCGCTGTATCTGAATCCGGGCTTATTACAACCCTATCAGGTCATGGTCAAGGTCAGTTGAAGGTCAAATCAGAAAGATTCATAAAAAGTAGAGTCAAACCATGACATTTAGGGGTTTTTGGGGTCGCTGAATCCGAATCCAGGGTCAGTATAGTCCCATAAGGTTATATTTATGGTCAGTTCAAGGTTAGTTCAAGGTCATGGACGTAAAGAGAGTGAAAAAATTAGTTATAAACTGAAACAATGCAAAAGGTAATGGAAACCATAAAGCAAAGAACAATGTATATGCAAGTACAATCGTATCCTTTAAAACTATATCATAGTTTGCTGCTCCTTCATTTATTTTAAATTTGTTAGAAGTATATGCAATTCAATAAAATACCCGTAAAAATATTAAGCCCATTACTCTTTTTTATGGTAACGAACTATTTTATTGTCAAATGATCTACGAAGTGGATTACGCTTCCGCTTCTCCGATGTTGATGGTAGATCTCTTTTTAACGACCAACAGTAATCTGCTAACATATTTACGTCCCATCTTCCTTGGTACCTGTGCTCCATTTCCTTGATATCTTGGTGAAATCTCTCTCCCTGCTCTTCGCTGTAATCACCTAGGTTTTCTGGAAATTCATCAACATGCGAATATAAAAAGTGTAATTTTAGATTCATTAGGCAGCCTTGATTTTTGTAACTATTAACTAAATTTAAAACTATTTATTGGTAATTTGGGCTCTTATGATTTCCAAGAAAGTTTTTAATTACGTCCTTGAAACATAACCATACTTCTCTCTCTGTATGATTCATTTTTGTAACAAAAATTTCATCATTTATCATCTTACGAATCTGAGGGCCATCGAAAATTCCTTCATTTACTTTAGCATCACTTAATTTGGGAAACTGATTTCGCAGATACTTAAAGCAGCTACCATCTTTGCTAAAGATTTTACCAATTGTTTCATAAGTCCCAATTTAATGTGCAGAGGTGGTATAAAAATTTTGATGGATCAACAAGTGGCTTATCTTTTACATTCTTAGAACCCGGTTCGAACTTTTGTCTAAGGGGACAGACACTCTTTATGTAATGATTCTTTCTATCCCTACTATCCCATTCACATAAATAGCAAGGATATTTTGTGAATCCCGATTGTTGCCCCAGAAGTATTGTTATGATTTTAAGATCCCTACATATTTGCCATTTATGATCATTGTATTTTATTCGGTCTAATATTACTTTCATGTTACAGTACTCTTTATTCAGTATTACCGAATATCCTATGGGAATGGCTGCATAAACATTTGTATTGTGTAACAGAACGGCTTTTAAACTTCTCGTTGACGAATCGATGAACAATCTCCACTCGTTAGGGTTGTAACATCCATGTTTAAAGCAATTCATCAACCCAACTATATCTTTGCAGTAAACTAAGGAAAATTCTTCATCTTTAGCGAAATAATCACGATATTTCTTATCTCTGTCTCGGTAGTAAGAAACTTTAATGTTTCCAGCTTCATTAGTATTTTCTTTTAGCCATGAAGCCAAGTACTCCGCCACATTCTTTGGTAGGCCCAAATCGCGTATGAGATCATTCACTTTTTCCTGTGTAAGTAAGTGGACCTTTCTCCTTCTTAGTATTGGAGGGGATGTATTCTTCGTCACTTGTATCACTTGTACTAGCAACGTCATTGTCTTCATCAGGCGCTATTTCTTCTTCCGCAATAATATCTCCTTCCTCCATTTCTTCTTCTAAGATTTCATCTTCATCATGTCTTTCTAAATTTTCCTCAAGATCCATACTTCCACTTGCGTACATACCCAGTGGATCTTCTCTTTTATCAATTGACGATTCATATATAGGTTTCGTGACACTTTCAACGTTAGCGTAATTAATTTGCGACTTGTTTTTACTATTAACTCCATGCACATTCGTATTACAAAAATAACAGTCTTCTTTTCTTAAAGGTTCCTTCCATATCGTAGGCACTTTTATTTTTACTGCAGTTTTACCATTTTTGTCTTTTTGTAGCATTTTCCTACATATTGCGCATATGATTTTAGGAACCCAATCAAATTCATCAATTTTCATGTCTAAATAAAACATGTTCTTGTACTGCTCTTTAATATTTTGATTGATTGAACTATCTGCACTCGTTAGGGTTGTAACATCCATGTTTAAAACCACAGCTCAAAAGAACCGTGAGCAGAGCTGTCTTCATTATCGGGTTTCTCTCTCGGTGTAAGTCCCAAGACAATTAATGTTGACTATCTTGGGTTTGTGTTAAGGTCTTCTTTCTCAAAAGGTTTCCAAAGTCATGTTACAGTAATCTTCATCTCCCTTGTATCACTCGTATTTCCTACTTGATACGAACGGATATGAATATGCTGTTTGTTTGCCCCAGGGTACCTCCACGTGGTGACGGTGGGCAACGACCGATTCTTTTTTTTCGGTCAGATAAACCCCTGGGTGAAGGCTTTAGAGCCGTCATGGCAGACAAACAACAAAAAATTACAATGCAGGGATTCGGAACCCCAGTATCGGCGGCTGGTCAGGGTGAGCAAGCGGGCCCGCAGTCGTCGTCATCAAGCGACCGCAGCTCTTTGTTAGTGGGAAACTTGGCTTTCGAAGAGTATAATACTACAAGAATTTATCACTTGAGGTCTGGTGACCAAGAATGCCTTATACCAAAACGGGATAGTTTTTGATACATTAGAAGCAAGTATGAGACCCCAAAAAATAGAATAAAAATCAATCAAAATATTAAAGAGCAGTACAAGAACATGTTTGATTTAGACATGAAAATTGATGAATTTGATTGGGTTCCTAAAATCATATGCGCAGTATGTAGGAAAATGCTACAGAAAGACAAAAATGGTAAAACTGCAGTAAAAATGAAAGTGCCTACGATATGGAAGGAACCTTTAAGAAAAGAAGACTGTTATTTATATAATACGAATTTGCATGGAGTTAATAGTAAAAACAAGTCGCAAATTAATTACGCTAACGTTGAAAGTGTCACGAAACCTATATATGAATCGTCAATTGATAAAAGAGAAGATCCACTGGGTATGTACGCAAGTGGAAGTATGGATCTTGAGGAAAATTTAGAAAGACATGATGAAGATGAAATCTTAGAAGAAGAAATGGAGGAAGGAGATATTATTGCGGAAGAAGAAATAGCGCCTGATGAAGACAATGACGTTGCTAGTACAAGTGATACAAGTGACGAAGAATACATCCCCTCCAATACTAAGAAGGAGAAAGGTCTACTTACACAGGAAAAAGTGAATGATCTCATACGCGATTTGGGCCTACCAAAGAATGGGGCGGAGTACTTGGCTTCATGGCTAAAAGAAAATACTAATGAAGCTGGAAACATTAAAGTTTCTTACTACCGAGACAGAGATAAGAAATATCGTGATTATTTCGCTAAAGATGAAGAATTTTCCTTAGTTTACTACAAAGATATAGTTGGGTTGATGAATTGCTTTAAACATGGATATTACAACCCTAACGAGTGGGGATTGTTCATCGATTCGTCAACGAGAAGTTTAAAAGCCGTTCTGTTACACAATACAAATGTTTATGCAGCCATTCCCATAGGATATTCGGTAATACTGAATAAAGAGTACTGTAACATGAAAGTAATATTAGACCGAATAAAATACAATGATCATAAATGGCAAATATGTAGGGATCTTAAAATCATAACAATACTTCTGGGGCAACAATCGGGATTCACAAAATATCCTTGCTATTTATGTGAATGGGATAGTAGGGATAGAAAGAATCATTACATAAAGAGTGTCTGTCCCCTTAGACAAAAGTTCGAACCGGGTTCTAAGAATGTAAAAGATAAGCCACTTGTTGATCCATCAAAATTTTTATACCACCTCTGCACATTAAATTGGGACTTATGAAACAATTGGTAAAATCTTTAGACAAAGATGGTAGCTGCTTTAAGTATCTGCGAAATCAGTTTCCCAAATTAAGTGATGCTAAAGTAAATGAAGGAATTTTCGATGGCCCTCAGATTCGTAAGATGATAAATGATGAAATTTTTGTTACAAAAATGAATCATACAGAGAGAGAAGTATGGTTATGTTTCAAGGACGTAATTAAAAACTTTCTTGGAAATCATAAGAGCCCAAATTACCAATAAATAGTTTTAAATTTAGTAAATAGTTACAAAAATCAAGGCTGCCTAATGAATCTAAAATTACACTTTTTATATTCGCATGTTGATGAATTTCCAGAAAACCTAGGTGATTACAGCGAAGAGCAGGGAGAGAGATTTCACCAAGATATCAAGGAAATGGAGCACAGGTACCAAGGAAGATGGGACGTAAATATGTTAGCAGATTACTGTTGGTCGTTAAAAAGAGATCTACCATCAACATCGGAGAAGCGGAAGCGTAATCCACTTCGTAGATCATTTGACAATAAAATAGTTCGTTACCATAAAAAAGAGTAATGGGCTTAATATTTTTACGGGTATTTTATTGAATTGCATATACTTCTAACAAATTTAAAATAAATGAAGGAGCAGCAAACTATGATATAGTTTTAAAGGATACGATTGTACTTGCATATACATTGTTCTTTGCTTTATGGTTTCCATTACCTTTTGCATTGTTTCAGTTTATAACTAATTTTTTCACTCTCTTTACGTCCATGACCTTGAACTAACCTTGAACTGACCATAAATATAACCTTATGGGACTATACTGACCCTGGATTCGGATTCAGCGACCCCAAAAACCCCTAAATGTCATGGTTTGACTCTACTTTTTATGAATCTTTCTGATTTGACCTTCAACTGACCTTGACCATGACCTGATAGGGTTTTAATAAGCCCGGATTCAGATACAGCGCCCCAAAAAAACCCAAGATACCATGGTTTTAGTGTATTTTTCATGTATTTCGATAATTTGACCTTCAACTGACCTTCAGAAAGTTCTGATGGGGTTAAACTGACCCCGGATTCGGATTCAGCGACCCCACAAACCCCAAGATACCATGGTTTTAGTGTATTTTTCATGTATTTCGATAATTTGACCTTCAACTGACCTTGAGAAAGTTCTGATGGGGTTAAACTGACCCAGGATTCGGATTCAGCGACCCCAAAAACCCCAAGATACCATGGTTTTAGTGTATTTTTCATGTATTTCGATAATTTGACCTTCAACTGACCTTGAGAAAGATCTGATGGGGTTAAACTAACCCTGGATTCGGATTCAGCGATCCCAAAAACATATAAGTACCGTGGTCAAGTTTTTGGGACTTACAATTTTTTTTTTTGTGGGGCTGTGTAATTGATAAGATATGTACAATTCAAAAAACATATTGTAATAATAATGTTTCAAAATTGTATGAGTTTAAAACATTGTAAACAAAAACCTAAATGTCACATCAGTCTTGTGGGCATCTACAAATCCCTATATTGAAAATCTATTTTGTGCACAAACTAATTGATTTTCCGGTTAAAATTTTCAACATTCCATTGCAACCCTGGTAGGAAGTTAGCTAGAATGGCTAGTTAGCTTATTAATTATTAGCCAGATTAATAAGCTATTAATAAGTCAAATTATAGCTAATATCTGGCTAGAATTTTCTTAAGACTATGCTTTAAGCAAGAACGTATTTTTGTTTGCAAATCTAACCTATTTATATTTTGTTTTGAAAAGTTATTAGTTTTTAAAAATATGCATTATTATACTTTATTGCATGTTCAATAAAGTATGCCGCCAAATTAAATATTTTTATCAACAAATAACAACTCACGAGATTATAAAAATATGTATATGCAATAGTATAAGTATTTGATAACTAATAATTTCCGTTTCAAAAATTTGTCAATCATAACTTAGTCAACAAAAATTTTGTGGTTGATGTCGAAAATAGAATTTTGTAATAAAACTTCATTGTAAAACTACAAATATTTGTTTACCAATTCTCGAAATTTCGTCATAACTTACATTATTCTGTTTTTATTGTTATTTTTAAAATAACAATAATTATATGACTGCATGCATTTTATTATTTATAACATAAATTTCTTTAATAAAGACACTTAAATTTTACTCGGGGCTTTGGTACTTTTTGTGTAAATAATTATTTTTAAATGCACGCGTCGTTATGTAAACAAATAACCTAACCTCCATTACTGCTAGACATTTAAGGTACATTTTTAACTTTAATTTAGTAAAATACTTAATGTAGTATGATTAGAATTGCGTATTACTTTGATTATTATAAAACTGTTATTATTATCATTATTAGTTAATACATAAATTACTTAGTTTCTCAATTTGTATTAACTAGAATATTAAGCACAATATAGCTAGAAATTAGCTAAAAAGCATGTCGTTTTTAACTGATTTCTAGCTAATTTCTTAACCAGAATTATAGCAGATTTAGAAAATCTGGCTAATATCTGGCTCGAAACCAGCTTTTTTTAATGTAATTTATTCATTGTTGGGTAGTAGCACGCTGAAAGTAACGAAGTTACTTAAAAAGTTACATTACTTGTAAGTTTTTAAATAACTTCGTTACTTTTTTTATGAAGGAATTTGTAACTTCGTTGCATTTTTCAAAGTAACTAGTAACTTTTTTTGGCAATAGTTAAGATACTTTAAATCCACCGAACAATCTTAAATTTTGGAAATATCGAATATTTTTTATTAGGTTTCTCGCATCCTTGTATAAGTGTAAATTTTGGTGTAAATAATATCAGCTGCTAACACAAAAGGGTGTCCACCCTTTTTACTTTCCTGCGTTCTCTCGCCTACCTACTTCTCGGTCAACACTACTGCACCGGCAAGAGCGGCACCCTGCTCTGGCATAATTGAGGGAGATATCTCCACAAAGACCCTCACATTGGTGACCCCGACGTGATCATCGGTGCAGCTCGGCCGCCGACGGTAAGCAGGAGGAGACAGCGGCTTTCTTTCTCATGTCTGGGGTGAGAAAAGCCGCGTGCGGGTGAGAAAATCCTTTCCCGCGCTTTCGCGGCGTCTTCCAAGATGGCCGCTACCGGAGGCCTGTGAGCGCTCGCATCAGACGTAAGCACGCCGCATGCAGCTTCAGCACCATGTCGCGCGAAAGAGCAGCTAAAGTCCGCACCAGCTCGAGCCTTCATCGACTACGAGGATCTCGTCGCAGCAGCCTGTTAGCAGCAGCCGCCGGAGCATCACCAGCACGAAAGACCCTTGCGCAAGTAAGTGGAAAAATAATGAAGCACCAGCGACTCGCACGGAAAATTTGTTTCCCTCTCTCTCAATCGCGGTACCACAGTCAAGCTGCGCGTGACGCACATCGGCCGTTGCCCATTACGGCATGCTCCCTGGTACATCGACGCCAAAGCCACCTGCGTGTCAGACACGAGCGAACGCTCGCCATAACCTCGAGAGGCGCGGAAGCCTCGAGGAACTCGACGGACTCGACGACCGTGTCAGTGATCTCCCCGCCGATACCTCAAGGTCAAACGCCGACGAAGACGTTGACCAAAGCGACACCAGTGACGTGGAAGATCTCGACCTTATCATCATAGAGACCAACCAATCAGTCGGCGCGATGTCGCCAGGGACCGCCACCACCTCGAATTCTTCACTAGCTCCAACAGCGCCAGCAGCGCAAAATCCATGGACCACATGCTGCGCATTCGCTGGAAATCTCTGCTGCCTGCGCACGTGCAGTGTGTCCTGAAAATCTTTAAGACAAACACGCTCAACGAAATGATAGCAGACCACCATCTGCGGACCAGCTGGTGGATACACCCATCTCCGCACCAGACTCATACTCCGTGAGCACATCCTCATCACCCGAGTCACTTGTTGCAGAGATTAGCGCTATACAATGCAGCTCTGACTCAGCCGACATCAAGCACCTGCTTGCTCAGCTCATCACTGTTTCGAGGGAAATACTGACGAAGGTTTCTGAGGACAGAGGCTGCAGCAACAGAGGCGGTATCGACAGCCGCCGCAGCGACAAAGGCCGCAGTGCCTTATGGCAGTCGCGCCCCCGCTCGCCTTGGCCACGACGACCAGCCGACAAACTCTGCTGGTACCATGGGCTCTACGAAGCAGCAAGTCATGCAGTTTCAACAGCCGAGAGGTCCGCCTCCACGTCTGCGACCGCAGGACGGGCGTAAAGTTCCTGGTCGACTCAGGATCGTCGGTCTCACTGTTGCCACATGCACCCAAAAAGGACAGTAAAACCAGCTCCACGCTAAAGCTCATCGCTGCCAATGAGACACCCATCGCCATGTACGGTTACAAGGTTCTGCCTCTGGACCTGCGACTTCGCCGGAGCCTATCGTGGGATTTCGTCCTCGCAGATGTCAAGATGACGATCATCGGCGCCGACCTCCTGGAGCACTACGGCCTCCTCGTCGACCTCAAGCGCCGCCATCTTAGGGACTAGACTACGCACTGCCATGCGCAGGGCATCACCTACCGAACAACAGTTATGGCGTCAATATGGCGACCCAAGACTGTCGGACAGAAGACGAGATCTTCAAGCTTTCATCGACGAGTACAACAAGGTACTGCAGGCCAATTCTGCCCCCAATGGAGGCCTCACGGCCCCTCTACAACACCACATCGTCACCGCAAGACCGCCGGCCTACGCACGCGCACGGCGCCTAGCGGGCGCCAAGCTCGAGGCCGCCAAGGAAGCTTTCGACGCTCTGCTCTTCCATGGCGTCATCCACCCATCCAGCAGCCAATGGGCCAGTCCACTACACATGGTAGCAAATCCTGGGGGCGGCTGGCGCACCACGGGCGACTACCGCAAGCTCAACTCGATCACGGTCCCGGATCGATATCCGATACCACAGATAGAGGATCTTCTACTTAGCCTTCTTGGTTGCACGACCTTCACGACTGTGGATCTAAACTGTGCATGTATTCAGATCCCAGTCGCTCCAGAGGATGTTCCAAAAAACGGTCGTCATCACGCCTTTTGGACTTTTCGAGTTTCTGGGCCTACCACTGGGACTCAGGAATGCGACACAGATCTTCCAGCGCTTCCTCGACTCCCTCTTTAGAGGCATGCCCTTCATCAAGGTCTACGTTGACGACATGGTCATCGCCTCCCGCAACCGAGAGGAGCACATTCGGCACGTACAGGCCGTTCTCGAGGTATTGGCGAAGGTCAGGCTGACACTCAACCTGGGTAAATGCCACTTCGCCCGCCCAGAGGTAGCCTTCTTGGGCTACCATCTCGACGCTTAACAAAGCCGTCATCGCTGGCCGAGTCCAGGATGCTACTGAAATCAACGTCACCTTTACTCTGGGAGATGGATACCCCCGCAAAGTACGAGTTCAGCTCACCCGGTGAGAAGCTATGCAACCCTCCCCGTGCCCTTGGCAGGAGCCCCAAGCCCTTTAGTTCTTTCCAAATATCCTTCTTATTTTCATGGGCTTAAAAAATTTTATTCTGCATTTAAGCCTCCTGCGCGGTTTTCATGCGTTGTTCTGCTTCGGCTCCGAGAGATTGGTACTCCAAAGATTACGGTTTTTTGTACGTTTAAGTCGTCTGCGTACAGCGTCACGTTTTTTTTATTATGTGAGCCAGATCAGCATAATCCATCGGGGATTTGCTTTATTTTTTGGTGTAAATTGCTTTAGTGGAGCGAGTTCATCTATTGCCACCATGAGATTGGCGCTGAGCTGTTCCAATAAATTGTCCATATCGTTGTTGTCCAAGCAATCAAACGCCGCCCAGTCACAGTTACTCAGGTAAGATAAGAGATGTTCCTGTTTTATTGTTTTAAAATCTCTATAACTAAATGAGTCGGTGATGGGGCTATTGTTTAATTTAAAATCTATCTCAACATCTATAAGTGTATGACTACTGGCAAAGGGCGCCGCCTGATTGCTGGCATTCAGCACCAGTCGTTGTCATCTGTCATAATGACATCAATCCATGTGTGAGACCCCTCGAGGTGATGAGTCGCACCATGCTCTATTATTTTTAGATTTAAATCATCGGCTAATCGCCTAAAGAATTTTGCATCAGCCGACGTCTTCAACAGGTTCGCATTCAGATCACCCATCAATATTTTGTGGCTATAGTCCTGCGTGTATGTTGCTAGCTTGTCAATTACGTCAGAATGTTGCAGGAATGGTACATGCGGTGGCCTATAAATTAGAGCAATGAATGGGGGGGGGAGGTCGCCCTGTTGCACACTACACATAATATATATTCAGGAATATTGGGTGTACCATCCTGGGTGGTACGTGAGCGGCTTAGTATGGTATCCTTAAAACATTTGTGTACATACAGAACTAACCCACCCCCAAATTTATTCCTATCTAATCTTAAAATTGAATAACCCTTGATCTGAATGCGATTGTCGTCAACGTTGTGAGCAAGGTGCGTCTCAGCAATTCCAAAAGGAGGGACCAGATAGAAGGTGTTGACGGAGTGTAACAATGTGACAATCTAGAGAGGTTACATTGATAAATCCTGCTCTCAGTCCCCTACAATGCCCCCCCCCCCCCCCCCAAACAGTGTCCGCTGATAGTCATTCATTTGCGATTGTGGAATTTCATACGATGCTTCAATTGCTTGGAGGTCTACCGCTGTTAAAAATTCGTGGGAGACATCGCCATCCCGCATCTTGACCAGGAAACGGCCCCCTCTATGCCAAACATATTTAAATTTGAGCCTCATCGCAAGGGCTTTAAGGCTTCTAAATTTATTATCACTAGTCTCCTGGTCAAGTGCCGAGATGTCAACGTCTTTATTGTTTTCGATTAGATTTTTCATTTCAAAATTAGACTGCTCAATGTTATCTACTCTATCTATAATTGCATTAGAATTAGCTTCGATCTTATTCAACACATTATTTGTTATATTTTGATACGTTTCGTGTAGCTGTTTGTTTTGAATTTTTAAATCATTAATTTCATGACAAAGCACTTGCTTTTCATTTAACATCTCCTCCAGCTGGGAGTGTTGTTTTAACATCTTATCCTCTATTTTCTGCATTTTGGACCCAATTGTCAGTGCTAGAGTATGTATCGCTGGTAACGAATCGAGCCTATTAACAATTGCATCCAATCTGCTTTCAAGAGGGGACGAATGTCTAGTAAGTGCATTGTCTGTGTTTCTAGATGTCGAATTGGCGTACTCCACCAAGCAGGAGACTGTTGTTCCTTTTTTAAAGGTAGTAGAATCTAACATACGTATTACCGACGCATTAACATCATTTACACGTTAAAGTCGTCGAGATGCTTCAGTTTCCTCCTTGGTCATTGAGATCTTATCTGGGGATTTGCATCTTCATCTTCGGAGCTTGATGAAGTCTCATCCGGTGTATGGTGTTCAATCGTTGAAGATTTTGTAGGTTGTGAGCCTTGCTCTGTTGTAGGTGTGTCACCTTCGCTGCTTTGCTGCTCTTTGATGATAGGCTGTTGTTGTGTATGATTTTCATTTCTAGATGATTGATTGGAATGCACATTGGCGGTATCCTTGAGTTCCATTGGCTCCGAGAAAGGTAAGTAAATCGGATCATTGCGTTGCTTTTCTTCGGTTGGTTGTTCCTGAAAGACTACATCTCGCGCAGCGATGACCTTCTGTGCCTTTGGGTCCCAGAGGCGGTACCCTTTTTGGTTAGGGCAGTATCCGACCATGATGCACTCTTTAGAATTAGGCTCAAGCTTTGAGCGGAACTGGGCAGGTATGTAAGCAAAAGCTTTACAGCCAAATACTCTCAAATTCGAGAGGTCGGGCTTTTCACCTGTCCAACATTCCTCCGGCGTCAACTCTTCAAGACATCTTTTGGGTGAGCGATTGTTTAAATAAGCGGCGGTTGCAATCGCTTCAGTCCAAAATTTTTCTAGCAGCTTCGATTCAACGAGCATACATCTAGCTTTATCAAGTAGAATTCTATTCATGCGCTCAGCTCGTCCGTTTTGCTGAGAATTGTAAGGTATTGACGTTTCGTGATTAATACCTGCTGAGCTGAGATGGCTGAGTAATGCTGCGTTAATGTGCTCTTTTCCATTATCGGTTCTGAGAGTCTTAATCTTGGCGTCACATCGGTTTTGTACATAGTTGATAAAATGCTGGAAATTCTGCGGGACCATATCCTTTGATTTGAAGAAGTAAACAAAAATTTTCCTCGAATGGTCATTCAGGAATGTCAAGAAATATTTTGCTTGACCAATCGAAGGTGCTGGTATCTAATATAGGTCGCTGTGTACCAGTTCGAGCTTCTTGCTTGCACGTTTAAAGTTGAGTTTGAATGGCTTCTTGACAAGCTTACCTAGGATGCATATTTCACATGAGGTTAGTTTATCATCGCTAGCGAAATTAATTCCGGTAGCTGCGTAGTCTCGCAATTGCTGCAGATAGGTTGTATTAAGATGAGCTAACCTCCTGTACCACACGTCGATGCTACCGTCTGATATCGCTTTCAGATATGAGACTGTATGAGCTCGTGCATTGGGGTCGCACGTTTTAAGGTTAAGTTCAGACGCATCATGTTCATTTAATCTCCCTTCCAGCACTAATTGAAAATTTTTGGTTAAAATTTGACAGTGTATGTCATTAAATATCACCGTATGTCCTGTTTTTGCGATGGCGCTCACAGGCATCATCGTAAGCGTGACAAATGCATACATGACGTCCTCATCGTCAGGATCATCATCATGTTCGTGCTTCCAATTCATTGCATTGGCTCTCACATCACGTCTCCGGGCAGTGCAATCACGTGAAAAATGACCAAATTTGTTGCAATTGAAATAGCGCGGCTTCTTATGCGTGCCGACGGTTGGTCGGTTTGGGCTGGTAGGTTAGAAAGCCATGCGGATTATCACCACCCGCCATGTTGCCGGTTTGACTCTCCTGCAGCAGTTTCGTTTTCCAACAGAGATTTACTTACCCGAACTTCCTAGAGCTATAATCATTGGCTTATAGAATGGTGGTAGCCCTGCGAGCAAAAGCGCGCTAACAAGATCATCAGCTAAGTTCGTGCCGATGCTCTTTAGCTTTTGCCATGCCGTGATGATTTTGTTGAGATATTCTTACATCGATGCACATTTTTCTAGCTGGGTCGTTGCCACTTCCTAAAGCAGAGACAGTTTTCTTCCCAGGCCATTGTCGCCGTAGGCGTTTTTTAGATTGTCCCATATTTCTTTAGCGGAGGAAGCGTCTGAAATGTGCACGTACATTGCGGGGTCAACGGTCAGAATTAACTTTGCGCGTGCCTTCCTGATTTTTTTCGCGTCCGTACTGAGTGTGCCACTTTTCGGAAGTTGCATCGTGTCCCATAACTCTTCGAGTTCCAAATAAGCCTGCATGGCTATTAACCATGAATCGGGCTAGTTCTGAAGGCTCCTGTTGATATCCTTAAGACGGCATTGTGTATAGGATAAAGTATACTGAGCATTCGCTTTTGGCAGAGTTATATATAATTTAACGGTAATCTATTTTGGACCGCACTAGTGCCTTATATGTATTCAACAACACTTTTTTATCGGCTCCCCAATTTTTATTTGCTAGAACTTTCAGAATATTTAATCTCTGCTTACATATATCCCTCAGTTTTTTAAGATGAATATTCCAGCTTAGTTTTTCGTCGAAGTATAGTCCTAGAAGTTTAACGTACGGGACAAATTTTAGTTTCCTTTTGTCTAGTGTAAGTACGGGTAGGATGAACCTTTCCTTTTTTTACTGAAGAGAATGCATTCAGTTTTAGTCGCTGAGAATTTCAGTCCAGATTCTTGGGACCATTCTTCTAATTTATTTAAGGCATTCTGTAGTAGTTGTCTTACGGTTTCGATATTTTTTCATTTGCAGATCAGTGAGCTCATCGGCGAATAGCAGAGCTTTTACTGGTGACAGGCTATATTGAAGGACATCATTCATGATGAGTAAGAACAGTGTGACACTTATAACTGATCCCTGTGGTATGCTATTTTGTATTTCTATTAGTGTAGATAAGATGTCACTTAGCCGTACTTGTATTTTTCTATCTGTGAGAAAGTTTTCAATGAACTTGTATATATTTCCGCTGATATTGTGTTTTTCAAGGATCATCAGGATTTTTGTCCTCTAGACCATATCATATGCTTTCTCGATGTCTATGCATATGGTTATCACTCCCTCGTCATTTAAGAAGGCTTCGCAAACATATCTTTCTAGATTTATAAGATGATCTGTAGTGCAATGGTACTGTCTGAAGCCGCTTTGAAAAGGTGTTAGGATGTTGTTCGTTTCGAGGTGCCAAGGAAGCCTCATATTGCATGTAAGCGACATAGGGCGGTAACTTTCTGGTTTGCTTTTATTTTTATCAGGCTTCAGAATAGGTATAACTAATGCATTTTGCCATTGATCTGGGAACACTTGTGTTGTCCATATGCAGTTATAAATATCTAACAGATATTGTTTGGCGGTATTCGGGAATTCTAATATGAACCTGTTTGGTATACCATCTGGTCCAGGGCTGGGGTTTTTGTTGTTTTTGAGGACGACTTCGAGTTATTCTCCAGTGATGGGATTGTTTATCGGTAGATCATTATTGGCCGTATCCTCGTTCTGCGTAGTTTTGCGTTTGTTGTCATTTTCGAGTTTATGTTTTAAAAACGCTGGGTTATAATTTGCGTTACTTGAATTTTTCGTAGGTTTCCACTAGAAGATCTGCTATTGCTGGGGGGGGGGGGGGGGGGGTGCATGATTCGGTTTCCAGAATCATCGACGAGATTATTAATTTTAGAATGTGTGTATTTGCCACATATATTTTTAATTTTTTGCCAGACTTCCTTCGAAGGGGTTTGGCTTGATAGCGAAGATAAATATGTTTGCCATGAGTTTCTTTTACTCACTTTAATCGCTCTCCTGGTTTCTGCCATTTGCTTCTTGTATAGAATTATATTATCAGGGTTCTTGGTTTTTTTGCTTTTATTGAAGGCTTTATGGCTTTCTTGGATGATTTCACTTAACTCTTTCGACATCCGAAGAACTGGATTTTCTTTTTTAAATCTGACGATGTTCGGCCTACGGCCTCGTCAGCAGCTTGATATATGAGTTGGGTGAATCTTTCAACATCGTCGTTTATTTTATCTTCATCAATGGACAAGTTGGTTTCTTCAAGTTTCATCCCCAATATAGATCTATATTTTTCCCAGTCGGCGCATTTTACTTTCCATTGATGAAGAAAAATGGTCGCTGTCGTGTAGATCAGGTAGTGTAGTCCATTCTGTTTTGAGTGTTAAATTAGTGCTTGCTAGTGTCAGGTCTATTGCCGAGAGGGTTCCGCATGAGCTGCTATAATGAGTGCTTTCGTTAGTGTTTAATAATGCTATAAGTGGGTCATCGTGTATAATCTTTTCGATAATTTGACCTCGTGCGTCGATTTTGTGTGAGCCCCAGCATGTGTGGTAGCTATTAAAATCTCACATAATTATAAAGGGTTTTGGTAATTAGCTGATGAGATTTTCCATTTCCTTTTCATTTAGATGTTATCTATTTGGTAAATATATACTGCAAAGGCAGATTTTGCTTGCTAACGTAGTTTTAGCTGGAACTGCTTCCAGTGTGGTATTCAGCTTTATTTCTCTACTATCGATGTCTTCATTTAAAAATAAGGCTACTCCTCCACTAGAATTTAGGCAGTTGGTTCTATTCTATCTGTAGCATTTATACCCTTTGAGTATCGGTATATGGTCATCTTTGAAGTTTTTTTCTTGTATACTAATCGCTAGGGACGAATAGTCGTGTATGTTTAATTGTACCCTTAGTCAAATGGGGATAGATTTTGTGTATCAAATCAGCTAGTGCTTGTATGTTTTTGGTGTAATCTTTTGCTATATCGGCGATGTTTTGAAAGCTGGTGGCATTTTCTATAAAACTCTTGAATTGGAGGTAATTCAGTGCATAGTCGTTGGGTTGTGCTGCAATTACGGCTTCAATCGAGTTCAGCAATCTACTGTTTTTTTATTTTTCTCTTCTGTTGTTTCTATTTTTCCCTTTTTGCCTCTTGTATAGCTTTCGGTTTGGTGGATTTTTCGGGCGTTAGAAAGTTCTCATCTTTGTTATTCAATGCTCTGTTTTCTTCACTGCTTCGTAGCTATGTGAGGCTATCAGTGGCTGTATCAATTTTGGTGTACGCTGTATCATCATAGATGGTTGATGGGGGATGTTGTCTCTTCGCAGCCTGAAGGCGATGCTAAACCTCCTGTCACCGACAAATATGGGGAACCACTTATTTTATTCAATTTTCAATTTTGAGAAAATAACTCTCTGAAAAGTTATTGTTTATGACTACGACAATAACGTTTCATAATGATATTTGCTAAAAATTGAAAATTAAATGAGAAAAGTGGTTCCTCGTATTTGTCGGTGACAGGTTGCTTTAACATCACCTTAATATCATTGGTTTTGACCGAGCTCGTAACAGCTGCGAGGCCTGCGGGGAAGTCTAGCGTAAGATTTACTTGGTGTACAGGTGACGAGGTATTCGGGCAAACCTTAGCTATGTGCCCCTGTTGTTTACACATAAAGCATGACGCCGTATCTGTTAATAGGTATACTCAGTAATTTGTGTCGTCATAGTTTATTTATAGCGACTCGGGTAACTTTTGTTCGTCCTCCGGTTTTATATATGTTTGTCTTCGAAAACTAAGAATGTGGGAAAATCCAGGGTCGCTCATGCCTGCTCGCATAAAACGAATGTTTGATGTCACCATGATTCTTTTTTTCTTGAGTTCTTTTTTCAGTATATCGTGGGGTATGATTGGACAAACGTTGGAGATAATTACTTTCTTATGGCTTTGGAAGAGTGGTCGGATTTATAGTTCGTGTTCCATGATTACTAGTTATTTCGTAGACAGATTCTGCACTTAGGATTTATTCGAAAGGAAGACGCACACTCTTTTGTTGGAGATTCTTGATATAAAACGGATGGAATTAGCGTCGATCAGTTTCGCTAAAGCACTTGCATATTCTTGAATAGGGATACCCACTTTCGATTCAACGACAATAGCTTGGTCTTTCTTGGGGAGCATTTTATTGCAGTAGCATAGGTTTTCTCTGTGGGGCTTTGGGTGTTTTGCGGTTGGTCACTGTAAGGTTGCATTTTAGTGCTGTAGTCAGCGACCTCCATGTTGCGTATGTAGCTGCTAAATTATTCGATCGTCAGATAAACTTTTCACTGTCTATGACACTATTGGTAGAAAATCTCACGTACGCGCGGACTGTGTTTACACTCGCGGAACGTCGCGGAACACGTTTACTCGACTCCGTGTTTAGACGAAGACTAATTATAAAATTGTTTAAACATACATACATTGTTTATACTTATCGTCTATAATGATTACTGAATAGCATAACTTCAAAATGAATGCATAAAATTTCAAACAGTAACACTTTACAGTTTACATTAGAAGACTGAATCTTTAAATTGATTTATCTCAATACTGCCAAATTCGACTTAGGTCGTTCTTTGAACGAATGGCTCACATAATGTTAGGTACTTTCTTAGCTTTTAAAATGATCCTTACGTTTAGATGGAGCGGAGACAACTCTTACTTTTACAGTAAACGAGTCACTGTTAAAATAAAAGCAATAAAAGTTAAACAAAATAAAAGTAACTTTGAACTAACTTTTGTTGCTTTTTGAAGTAACTGTAACTGTAACGAGTTACATTTTTATCCAGTAACTGTAACGTTAACGAGTTCCTTTTTTGGCAAGTAACGGTAAAGGTAACGAGTTTCTTTTAAATGCGTAACTTACCCAACACTGGACCTGGACATGTAGCTAGGATGGGTAACGAAAGAGCAACACTTAGAATGCTCGCAGGGAAGCCGACAGGAGCAAGTACCCTAGGTAGTTCGAGACGAACGCGGGAGGACAATATTAAAATGGACCTACGATAAATAGGATGTTCTGCGAAGGATCGGATGGAACTCGCAAACAATAGAGAAAGATGGCGTTACTGTGTGAACAAGGCTATGGACTACACAGCTACGGTTAGCTAGTCAAACAAGTCGTTATGATACCTATGGAGATGACGCAAGCACGTCTACAGATGACATAAAAACTATGTGATAGCTATTGTCCTGCAGGTACCGTTGTTGCTTACCATTGCCAATTGGCCTTTATAATAATAATAATATTAAGGAACGGACAATGACGGCGTGGCAGGACAAATGGCTGGGTGAGAGGCAACGACCACAACCACGTCGACAGCAAGAGGCACGATGGACCTACGAACTAATACCGGAACTGGCTCCGTGGCTGGGCAGGAAATTCGGGGAGGTGAGTTTTTACCTCACCCAGTTCTTGTCTGGGCACGGATACTTCAGACAATACTTACACAGAATGGGGAAGGTTAGAACGCCGGCGTGTACTTACTGCAGGCACAACAAAGACGACGTGGAACACACGTTTTTTGTGTGCCCGCACTGGACCGAAGAACGACGAAGACTGGAGACCATTACGGGGCCGACAGCGCCCGCCAACATTGTTGCAACGATGTTGGTGAGCAAAGACAAGTGGGACGCTGTAGCACTGTATATCGAAAAGGTCCTCCGCGCGAAACGGGAAGACGGATGCTTGGCCGACGGGCCAGGCTGACGAAAAGACAAGACAAACGAAACTTGGCAGGACTGACTCAGGACGAAAGAAGAAAAAGACAGGCGGCCCCCCACTCGAAGTAATGCGAAAGCGGTACCGGGTGGGGGACGTTCGCGGCATACTCGTTTTTAGTGAGTAGGACACGGCGGCGAGCCCGCCTCGGCTGTAATCCGGCATTGAGCACGGACATCAGTTGAGGATGGACAGCGCGCCAGTGGAGTCCCACACTACCACCCCAGAGTGCAGGAGCTCAGGGGATGGTGTCCATGATGATTTATGCGAGTTAAAAAAAAAATAACAATAACAATAACAATAACAATAACAATAACAATAGCAATAGCAATAGCAATAGCAATAGCAATAGCAATAACAATAACAATAACAATAACAATAACAATAACAATAACAATAACAATAACAATAACAATAACAATAACAATAACAATAACAATAACAATAACAATAACAATAACAATAACAATAACAATAACAATAACAATAACAATAACAATAACAATAACAATAACAATAACAATAACAATAACAATAACAATAACAATAACAATAACAATAACAATAACAATAACAATAACAATAACAATAACAATAACAATAACAATAACAATAACAATAACAATAACAATAACAATAACAATAACAATAACAATAACAATAACAATAACAATAACAATAACAATAACAATAACAATAACAATAACAATAACAATAACAATAACAATAACAATAACAATAACAATAACAATAACAATAACAATAACAATAACAATAACAATAACAATAACAATAACAATAACAATAACAATAACAATAACAATAACAATAACAATAACAATAACAATAACAATAACAATAACAATAACAATAACAATAACAATAACAATAACAATAACAATAACAATAACAATAACAATAACAATAACAATAACAATAACAATAACAATAACAATAACAATAACAATAACAATAACAATAACAATAACAATAACAATAACAATAACAATAACAATAACAATAACAATAACAATAACAATAACAATAACAATAACAATAACAATAACAATAACAATAACAATAACAATAACAATAACAATAACAATAACAATAACAATAACAATAACAATAACAATAACAATAACAATAACAATAACAATAACAATAATAATAATAATAACAACAACAACAATAACAACAACAACAACAACAACAACAACAACAACAACAATAACAACGACGACGACGACGACGACGACGAGGATGATGATGATGAGCTCAGGAAGGTGAGCGGAAAAATGTGCGGCTTTTTTAGATCGCGCGTAAGAGATAGCGGTATGGCTGCATGCGTGAGTTAGTGATGGTAGGGATGATATTCTCATTTTGATAGTCATATAATGACAAAATATCTTCTAGTGCATCGCGTAAAAGTTCTTTACACAAATTTATTTCACTCAACGCACGTACAAGACGCCTAAATCTTTCATTCGCACACACACTAATATTTTTTAAACCATCAAATGTACGCTTTTGTATTGTAATAGATGGCAACACAGCTATCTTTCTTTTCGGGATGTATAATAAATCTTCATTGTATATCACCGGATCACATTTTCAAAACATCACAGACTTGAGATCGTAGGATGTTGTCAGAATTATGTTGATTTTTTTTCAATTTTATTCTTTCCTATGGTTGAATGCACACTGCTTCACTACTAGGTTTAAAATATTGGTCAATATCGTCAATTTTGCCTTGTAGTTCTTCCCAAGCGTCGACTTCCAAATTAAGTCCGCGAGAATAATGAGAATTTTTAAGTTGGATCGCAGGTTGATATTTTTGTGTCGACTCGTTGTACTCTAAACCAACTAAGAGTTTTTTGTTCCGGAATTGTTTCACAGGTGCACGGTGGCGCAGAGAAGAGGTCGGCATAAGTTTTTCAGGCTTTCTGTATTGAATTCTTCTCTCGTAGTACTCTGTGTCTCTTGATTTTCAAGTAAAAGAGCTTCAGTCATGACTGCAGAACAAAGTACACAATAACTTTTCAAAGACGGAAAACTTATGATTGTAAAGATAGAGCGAACGAGCGAGCGAGAGAGAGTCAAGTTTATGAGAGTGTTGGCCGTTTAACGGTTCACGGTCAACTAGCCTTTCTTTTGTCACAGAATTACATTCTTCAACTCTACAAAGGTTTCTATTTTTTATCTTAATATTTATATATTCAGGAACACTATCCTTGTAGATACCGAAAGTCATGTATACTGTCTTTTCAATATTTAAGGACAATTTATTTAATGCTAGCCACTTTTCAATTTTATTCAAATAACTATTCATACTTTCTTGAGCCTCGCTCTAGGTATTTCCAGTTGCTATAATTGTTGTGTCATCAGCATATGACGATATAATATTGCTTCAGGCGGGATTTCTTTCAAGATATCATTGATATAGAGTATGAAAAGCAATAGGCCCAATATTGTACCTTGCGGAACTCCCGTTATTATTACCCTATAATTACTTAGATTATCATCTATTTTCACTGCTTGATACCTATTATTTAGATAACTTGTAAGCAAATCCAACGCCTGTCCCCTAATTCCATAACAATATAATTTTGCTAATAGTATTTCATCGTCGACAGTATCAAACGCTTTTGCTAAATCCAGGAATGTTATAATTGTAGGTTTGCTATGATCCAAGTTATTTTAAAGTATATTTGTCACATAATTCAAGGCATATTTTGTACCAATTTTTTTCATAAATCCAAATTGATATTCGGATATTATATTGCTTTTATTAATGAAGTGAAAAATTCTGTTATATAAAACTCTCTCAAAAATTTTAGCTACGTTAGAAATTAAAGAAATTGGTCTGTAGTTAGAAATACTGTGTTTAACACCATATTTGTATATCGGTATTACTTCAGCATTTTTTAATGCGTCAGGCCAGGTTGCTTTTTCGATGCATAAATTAAATAAATATGTTAGAGGTATAGCTATATGATTACATAATACTTTTAATGTTTTGGCATGAATTTTTTCTACACCACCTTTCTTTAATTTTAAAGAATTAATTATGCTTGCAATTTCATATTCACTTGTTGGTTTGATAAAAATAGAATTATTATTCATATTCGGCATTTTTAAGGTAGTATCAGATGGTTTATCAATTTTTTCACTTAGTTTCAGTCCTATCTCGCAGAAGTACTTATTCATTTCATTGACTATTTCTTTTTCATCAGTTATTTTGTTATCATCTATTTTAATATTATTAATAGTATCATTCAATTTTTGTTTTTTTCCAATTTTTGAATTAATAATCTTCCATAATTTTCTGGGATTATTTGCGTTATTCTCTATTAGACTCTTATCATATTTAACTTTAGCATCTATTATTACTTTGTCTAGTATTTTAGCATAACTTTTGTACTGTGACTCAAGTTGTTTATTGCCTGGATTTAATTTCCATAGATCGTATAGCAATTTTTTTGTTTCACGTGACTTAATAATAGCTTTAGTTATCCAATTTTTCCTGTACCTTTGTTCGTTACTTTTCTTTTTTATTTTTGACAGTTCTGTACATGTTTTAATTTCATTAATTAATAGATCAGTAGCTAAATTAAGATCTTGTATTGACAAAATTTCATACCAGTTCCTATTATTAGCAATATTTATTAGTTTTTTATAATTTATTATTGTTATAGACTCTTTATTTACTTTTTTAACATTGTTTATGGCAATAAATAGAGGGTAATGCTCTGCTATGGAGCTTTTAACTTTATAAGTTGTTGTATTTAAACATGTTGATTTAATAAAAATATTGTCCATACATGACCCTTTACTATTTCCAATAGGTGGTCTTGTGATTCCTACATAACCAGGAATATAGCCTTTTTCTAAAAAGTTACAAATAAAATCTTGATTCAAAGTATCTTGCTCTAGTAGATCTATATTAAAGTCACCTATAACCAGATGATTTTTAATATTCTTCTTTTTAATTAAGTATTTGTATATTTCTAGTATAAATTCAGTCTTGTTCATATCATGAGATCTATAAACAGCTGAGATTTCCCTGATACTGTCAGAATCGTTTTTGTTGTTTAAAGAAATACGTGTGTTAATAATTTTGATCCTACCAACTTCTATAACATTTGTTTTTTGAGCTACGCTTGTATGTACAAAGATCATTACACCATCATTTTGGTTAATTTTGCTTTCATTGTAGTAACTCATATATCCATCAAATTCATATAAATTTGTAATTGACTTGTGTGAAAGTTTCTGTGGTAATGACAATACATGGTTTATTGATTAAACTTTCTAACAATACTTTTAATTTATCAAAATTAGCATTCATGCCTCTTATATTCATATGCATTATTAAATCTTTTTTATTGCTTATTGCTTTATTATGTATATCAATATTTCCGCACAACTTTTCCTTTTTGACAGTATCTTTTTTTATAGTCTGTAATAATTAAAAATAATCCATATTATTCTATTATATATGACAATTATTCTGTAGTATTAGTAGTATTTGTTGTATTTATTGTCGTCCGCTCTATACTATGTACTACTATCCGTTGTCTGTGTTGGTAGAAATCTCTTGATGGTAAAACAGGTGCAATTGCATAATCCGTCGAGTCGATATACTTTTTTATTTTGTGCCTAAGGATCTCACAAGATGTCGCGTCATATGCCATATGTTCAACATTGTATTTTGTTTCATATTTGCTGTTGCTATATACACAATTTACACATTTTCTTATTTCACTTGTGCACTCACTGGCTTTATGCTTACCCGAGCACTTTATGCATGCAGGACCATTCCTATTATATATATATATATATATATATATATATATATATATATTTATATTTATAGATGTATTAAAAATTTTTTTTTCTTCCTTAATCAAGTAGATTTACCATGTGAACACGAAGTTGGAAGACGAGTCATGGACGTTGAAAGAGATAGTCGACTTTTTTTTTTAAATAAATAATTTCATTTTTTTTATATTAAGGGGGTATCCCTATATAGATGGGCAAAAATAAACTGAAACTTTGCGAATTTTTTTGAAAAAACTATACAAGATTTTTATTTGAAAATTTTTTGGTTTATTATTCAAACATTAAATATGCATTTCTTATTTTTTTATTACATTATTTTGTTTATGCTAGTGATAAAAAAATGATGAACCATGAACTTTTATTTTCTTCGTACAATTTTGTGTGCAGACTTGTCGTCGTCGTATCTCTCTGAAACATAAAAAAAAAGTTTTTTGTTATTATTAGGTCTAAATCTCGTCGACTAACCTAAATTAAAAGTATAAAAAAATTCCATAGCAAAATGGTGGACTTTTGAAAAAAAACTGTAATTTTTTTTTATTATTATTGCAAAATTGTGGTTAAATAAATTTTTATTTCAAAAGCAAGTAGATTCATCGACTAGATTATGAAATTACCTTCAAAATGGCGTTTTTTTTGTGATAAGTTGAAAACTCGCCGAGAAACTGTGCACACAAAATTGTAGGAAGAAAAAAAAAGTTTATGGTTCATCATTTTTTTATCACTAGCATAAATAAAATAATGTAATAAAAAAAATAAGAAATGCATATTTAATGTTTGAATAATAAACCAAAAAATTTTCAAATAAAAATCTTGTATAGTTTTTTCAAAAAAAATTCGCAAAGTTTCAGTTTATTTTTGCCCATCTATATAGGGATACCCCCTTAATAATACTATCAATATTGATTATTGAGCACTCTCTGGAATCATCGGTGAGGATAGGGGGCTGCCTATAGAGGAACAACCTGTAGCTGAGGCTGACATCGATGAATGTAAGAATATTATTTATTACAATAAAAAATACTTATTACATTTTTGAAAAAAAAGTAGTCATCATTTATATCATAATTCACTCTACAAGGAGCAGCACTCTCTGTAAAATAAATATTTTTCTGTTATTAATACATATACATACAATAAAAATGTAAAATATTTATTTTACAGAGAGTGCTGCTCCTTGTAGAGTGAATTATGATATAAATGATGACTACTATTACTAACCCTGCGCTGATGGCGATGAACTGCGTGAGGTACTAACGTCAGATAATTTTGGAGTAACTATCTCCCAAATGCAGGCAAAGGCAGCATAAGAAGAACGGGCAATGCGTGCCCAAATGCAGCTATCAAATAACGAGAATAAGAGATGAAGTTGTTACGTCTGTGGTGGAAAATAACCCGGTGCACCCTCAGTTATTTCACTAAATAGTATTAAATGGGAAACAAAAATTAATAGTTCCTATGACGAAGAGATTAATCATTTCAATTTAATTTTGAGTTTAGCAGGATTAAATGCTAAAAAAGGTCTGAGATATATTTGTGAAGAATGAAATAAAGCAGATAAGACACCGTGCGAACACAATGTTTCACCTGCGTGTGCCCCCGGAATTCTTGTAACTTGTATAGATTGTAATAGAAACTTTCAGAACCCGCAATGCTTTCACAATCATAAAGCCGTCGGCTCTTATAGCATGTTTAATACAGCCCGAGCTACGCGTACCCTCCATTGTACGGTTAAATTTTGTACATTTTGTCACAATAGATGGGATAAAGCACATGAAAAATATGACTGTTGTAAAAAATATTGTTCAAATTGCAAGCAGATTCATATCAAAAATGCTTTGTGTTATATGAAAGTAAGACCGGCTAAAGAAGTTATGGGGAATAAAAATGAGCGTCCATATACGCAATTAATATTTTATGATTTTGAAACGACTCAAAATACGATTTTCAAAAATAACGTAAATGTGCAAGATAGAGTCTATAAACATGTTGTAAATTTAGGCGTGGCACAACTTTGTTTTAGCGAGTGCATGTACGATAACGATTTGAAAAATATATGCAGGTTTTGTGGCACTCGCTTACACATTCTTGAAAAGATTAGAGAAATAGTTGAGAATAAAATTATCGAAAGCAGACCAGTTGAAGAGTTTTTATAATTAGTTATTAAAAAAACACAAAATTTAAGAAAATAATATGCATAGCACATAACTCTAAAGCTTTTGATTCGCAGTTTATTCTTAATGAAATTGTAGAAAATAGAGTCTTGAAAGAAGCAGGCGTGGACATAATATTATGCTTTTGGGTTGTGGTAAAACACTGTTCATAGACAGCATTAATTATGTGCCCATGAAGTGGTCGGCATTGCCCGAATCATTCGGGTTGCCAGAAAGTTGTAAGAAAGGATATTTTTCTCACTTATACAACACGGATGAAAATAAAAATAAAGTAACAAACGGTCAGTATCCGGATGCAAAATTTTATTCCCCAGTTTCGACGATAATTAAAGAGCGTACAGATTTTTACATATGGTACAATGAAGTATCAAAATTAAATAATTTTAATTTACAGGGGCAGTTAAATTCCTTCTGTACGCAGGATGTTACTGTATTACGACGTGCGTGTATTAAATTTCGAGACATTTTCAAACATTGTGGAAATTTGTGCTCGTTTACGGAAAGCATAACACTTGCAGGCTCGTGTTCAGTTGCATATAGTCGTAATTTTTTACCTAAAAATTTAATAGGTATTATACCAAATGGTGGTTATGTGCGAGCAGATAAACAGAGTCAAAGAGCGATTAAATGGTTGCTTTGGATGGAGCATCGAATAGGTCGTCAACTCATTCATGCGGGGTGGGCACGCGAGTATGTCCTCTTTAGGCATGTAAAAGTCGATGGATATTTGCCAGATTTAGAAAATCCAGAAACTGGTATATCGTTCCACTTTCATGGATGTTTCTATCATGGGTGTCCCCAGTGCAACCCTGTAGATAGGCATTTGTTGTTAAACGACAAAACATCGATAAGAGACCGGTATGAGAAAACCATAGCAATTTCATAAAGAATAAGACAAAATGGCTTTAAACTAATTGAAATATGGGAACATGATTACATAGAAAAAATAGAACTATTGCCAAGTTTTAAACGTTTTATCGCAAGTCAACCTCTCGCGAAAAAAAATATACTAGATCTGCGTGATGCATTTCATGGTGGGCGCACGGGGAATGTAACCACGATGTGCAAAATTGAAAGTTGCGAAAAAATAAAATATATAGACGTTTGCTCTCTTTATCCGTATATCTGTAAAACAGGTAAATTTAAAATTGGTCATCCAACTATTTATAGCGGCTCTGATGGTTTTAATCTTACAGAGGTTAATTTTAAAAATTTTGCGCGAGTCGAAGGCTTAGTAAAACGTATGATTTTACCTCAAACAAATTTATTCCACCCTGTGCTCCCGTACCGACTACGTAACCGGCTACTTTTTCCAGTGTGTCGTCGATGTTGTGAAGATTTAAAAAAAATGATTGTACGCACACATCTGTTAAAGACCGTGCATTGACAGGGACGTGGGTTTCGGACGAAATAAAACGAAGCTTAGAACTCGGGTATAAAATCATAAAAATCGAAGTCATTTGGCAATACGAAACAACGCAGTACAAGCCCGAAGAGGATATACAGGATGTCAGTACGCGCGGAATGTTTACGGAGTATATAAATTTATTTTTCAAAATAAAGACGGAAGCGACGGGCTGGTCGCGCAATTGTATAGGTAACAAAAGCAGAATATTTAGCTCATTATAAAGAAAATGAGGGCATAGAGTTAGAACCAGATAAAATCGTAAAAAACCCGGGGCTGCTCTCTGTTGCAAAATTATGTTTGAATAGTTTATGGGGCAAATTTGGTCAGAGAGGTAATTTGCCAACTACTGAAATTGTAAATTCTCCAGCTCAGCTATTACGCCTTTTAAACCACCCTGAAAAATAAATCGGGGGTATAATAATAGTAAACGAAAATGTGTTATATTTGTCATGGAAGTGGAAATCACACATTGTTTCCTCAGCGCCAAATACGAATGTCGTTGTAGCCGCTTACACTTCAGCACAGCGTAGTTTGAAATTGCATGAATATCTCTATGACCCAGGGGAGCGGGTACTCTATTATGACACAGATAGCGTCATATATGTATTGAAGGGCTTAGAAAATGAATATGAATTCGAGACAAGGTCTCTATTAGGTCAAATGACGAATGAATTAGAAGATTACGGAGAAGACTCGTACATCGAGACATTCATCTCTGGTGGACCCAAGTTTTATGCGTATCGTGTTTGCGGAGCTGACAATAAAAAATTTGATGTCTGTAAAGTTAAAGGTATACGATTGAATTATGAAAATTCACAGAAAATTAATTTTGATAGCGTTTTAGAACTAATAGAAAATCATAGCTTTGATATCGACGGCGACGACGGGGAGAAGAATTGTATAAACGTTGAGAATAGTTACATTGGTCGGACAAATGTAAATGATGTTGTAACA